>CM077241.1:2388496-2740996 GCA_039654775.1 Spinibarbus caldwelli | reverse complement strand
CAGAGGTAGTAAATCAAATTATGTAACATTCAGCAGATCATTATACAGTTTCACAAATTTGACACTTTTTTTGGTGTTAATATTTTTTAGTGTTATAATTAGGTAGTTAAAGTCAGAAAATTATGTAATTTGGGTAATGTTGAAGAAAATGTACATTTATGAACATAATATTTTGCCAATAAAATAAATACATTTTCTATATATTCTATGTTATGTTTACAATGAGAAAAATAACAGAATATATCACAGTTAAATCAATGTCTAGATTAGATTTTGAAGCAAGGAATTTTGACAAGTCAGACCAAAATTCTTTAACAAGGGGGCATTTGAAAAAAAAAAAAGATGATCAATGACTCAATACTGAAATTACAATTCAAATGAGCATTACCAAATGTTGATGTAATCTCATTAGTGGGGAATATATTATGCAAAATTTTAAATGTAATTCTTTACATGTAATTATAAAGCAAAGGTAAATATTTTAGCCTTTAACTTTTTGTAGTGACGTATTAAATTACGCCACACTTCTGCATCGTGTTTTGTGATAGTTGACCTTATGCACGGTTATTTTCTGGTTTTAGATAAGCCAGCTCAGTCATTTCCGGTCAACTGTACTGTGCGTAAGGGGAGCGTCCTTTGCTCGGTTTCTCTACATAATACATTCACAATTTGGAGAAAAGTTTTGTTTGTCTAAGAGGACCAAACGTCCACGTATACTGTTTCAGGAATGACAAACGTGAATGTTACATTTACGCGAGTGAATCTGTTAAATCATGCGGCGAGGCATTGCTATGATTGACAGCGGCAACGAAATGAATCTTCTGACGAGCCCATGTCAAAATAGAGCTGTGCATTCAGTGATTCAGTCTAAATTCAGACTAACAAAACTACAGGTCTGTGTTGGATAAAACTTAAACAATGCAGTTATTAAATTAAATCTAAACATTTCAAAATATTGAATGCATTATTTATTTGTTATACCAACTATTTAATTTGTATTTGACTATTTAAATAATTCAGCATTATAGGCTGTTTTCTGGCCTTATTTATTTATTTCTTTAAATGACAAGTGACTTTGTGACTTCCTGCTCTTGCTATACTTTATACTTCAGTGCGATAAAGTACTAAATTTGTTATAATATATATTTCATAATAAATCAAAAGACGTGAAAAAACTAAGTTGAAATGGCAGCTGCAGCCAATGAGTGATCCTCTACTGCCATCTCCTGGTTATAATGGTAATTTCATTTTCATCTTTTCGCAGATACACGATTTTAGCACATTTCTTCATGAATGAAAAGTGAACCTTTAATAATGTGAATTTTACTGCACAGAGTTGAGAAATAATAGCCTAAATGCTTTAAGATTTTAAAAATGTGTTCATGGCTATGAAGGTAAGATATTGATTATCGAGAATACCATTACGATGTCCTTTAAGAGATTAGCCTAACTGCCATTAAAACAGTGTTTATTTGTCAGCATTTAAGTGTCTGGGTACTGTCCTGGGATCACCAGACTTTGCATATAAAATTATACATTCTTTAAACTGTATGTTAATTTACGGTGTTGCAATGATTTTGTTTCTCAGTTTCTGATAAGAATGAGGCAGGAGAGGTTTCTGTGAGAGTCTCTAGCTGTATCTAGCACATATAAAATGAGCTTCACCGGAAGATTAGGAGCTGGCTTATCTTTATCCGGAAGTTCGCTCTGTGCATGTGGTCAATTGATTTAAAAACACTCGTCTGCTTGCTACACTGCTTTTATTTTCCCTTATATGAATAGCTTCACTTAACCATAATTAAACCACTTATTTCTTTTCACTGCCTGGTTTAGAAATGCATTTCGTTTACATTTAGAAAACGTGCCAAATCTGCCACCTTAATAATGCTTTACGTCACGCGATAACGCGCTTTCCTCCTGGTGCGGCGCACAGTACAGCGACTATACCACTAGAATCCCCAAACACGAAAATGTGCTAAAATATGATGGACAACAGCGCACAGAAAGAATGACGCAGCAGTGAATTGATAAGCGTGTTGCAGGAGATGTCTAGTGACGCATCGGCGGAAGAGCGGTGTGCGCATGCGCGGCGCTGACAGCCGCACTCTATCTGATCCGCAGAGTGTGTTTAATTATAATAATGGCCTGGAAATCCGGAGGAGCGAGCCATGCAGAGCTCGTCAACAACCTCCGCAGTGAGTTTAGCCCGTTTTGTATTTCTAAAAGAGCAAAGTCAGTCATACTTACCGCAGCGCTTAGTGACCGGGGTTTGTTTACGTCTTTGCGGTGAAGGAAGGAAAGTGCGCGTCTGTGAACTAGCATCGCGTTACAGCCGAGGAGAAAGTGCTCTGATGCGTGTTTTAGGATGGCATGACTTCATCTCAGCGGTGCTCCTGCGTCTGTTTTAGTTCAGACAAGCACATGGTGGCTGCTGTTTAAAACTTACAATGCTCTTTATTTTTGTTTTGCTAGCTGCTAGCAGTCTAATATGTGATCGTCACTCTCAAACCACATGCCAATAATCTGCTCTGTTTAAACGATCGCTGTAATTTATATATATTCTGTCTCATTTCGGGTCATAATTTGTATTGCTTTGACTGAACAAACATGTGGTTTTGTTCAGGTCGATGACACAGCAGCACCGTGTTAGCATTCGCGTACTGAATCTGTATATACTCGCTCCTGCGTTCGTATACAGTAAAGAATTAGGTTCATTTTTCCTAAGCGCCGGATTGTTTTTATTTGTTCAAATGTGGAGTTGTTTAAAGAGTTTTATTTGGAGTTGTTCAGTGGGCGTGGCACTCCTCATGCTGCTGATGTCATTGTGTGATGACGTCACCCCGGACTTTACGCATCTGCAGTTTAGTATTTTGAAGGTTGATGAGTTTTGCTCGTTTTGTGGTTTTGTTGAGAAAACAGCTGCCCACTTGTTTTTTGATTGTGGTGTTTCCAACAAACTATGGGTTGAGTTAAGCACCTATATGTTTCTAACCTTACAAATGTGACCCATACTTTTGTCCTCAAAAATGGTATTTTTATTATGAAAATCCAAAGCTATTACCTGCTGTTAATTTTCTTATACTGAATGCAAAATTCTTCATTCATAAGAATGGCTTAAATCTCCTTTTTCTGTCTGAATTTGATTCCCTTGTTTCATCTATTAGACTTATAAATAACAAAAAGAGTGCCAAATTTTTTGATGCACTATGACAGCTTTTCTAAAATGATGTAATTTTATTTGTGCACTTTTCTGTATAGATAATTTCCATAATTTGATGTAAGCAAATCCAGAATGTTCTTTTTCTCTCTTTATTTTTAATATTGAGAGTTCTTTGTGGGAATGTGTTCATGTCTTGTTTCACTGTTCTGTATGTTTCTCCAAATTTTGCAATTTAAAAAAAAAAAAAAAGGCTTAGCATTTTGAGCCTTGATATTATTAATGCTGCGTACATTGTCCACACAATCGTTGTTTATCTAATATTGTTTTTTCCCTCAAATCAAACATTATTGTTAAAATTATATGCTTTTGGCTTACCTGGAGAATGTGTCTAATCTATTCATAAAATTAGTTGTTGTTTCTTTTTAACTAATCTAACAGTTGACCATTGGCCAGAGAGACTAATAATACTCGTCTAGCATGTAACCCATCCTCCTGAACTCCTGGCTTTATTCTGAGGTCAAGTGGTCAGTGTGCTATATTTAGTGGTGCTTGCTAAGACAAGTATCTCTGTTACTGTTATTACTGCTACTTAAGGTTAGTGATTTGAACAAACTACTAACTTAAACATGAAACTTGTCTACCAGTGGAAGTCAATCGTTTCTCTCATCATCGTGTGCTGAAACATGTTTAACTCTTGGTTGTACCATGCAGTTTGTGCTTAGTCACTTTGGGCTACAGAAGTAATCAAGTATTTGTTTTGTCTACTTGCAGATTCTCCAAGCTAGACAGATTCTCCAAGAGAATCTAGCACCAAAGTGCCTTTTTTGTATTTCTATAGCACTCAAAGACATTGACTAATTACTAATTGGTCCAGATCATGACTGATGTTCAGAATTCTCTTTTAGATGATTACTAAACAATATCCATGAGTGTTTAATAATGTGAGAGATGTTGGAAATACCTCATGTGTCATTGTCACTATTGATTTACATCACTTACATGCCTGCTGGTGTTAGCATGGTGTTTGACAGAGATGCTGTGCCTGTATATAAGTATTCACTCCCATTGGACTTTTCCAAATAATTAGCTAGACACAACTACGTGACCTCTGTGAAAGTTGGTTAACATTTTGAAAAAGGTTAAGAGAAATATGCATCAAGTCTCCGAGCTTCAGTCTGTGAGTGATTGTCTGTCTGAAAGTGCAAATGTGTAGTATTTACTATGTTTAAATATGCACAGACTGCTATTATTAGTGAGTAAGTTTTGAATACCAGGATTGCTGACGTGCCGCAAGGTTTTGCTACTCCAGGATTTCTGGTACCATAAGCACAAAGAATGATGTACTGTAAATGTCTAGACATAGATCTATACAATTTATATAGTGCTCACAAAGTAGAGCATGGCACTAGTAATGCCAAGCTCATGACATTTCCCAGGATATGCATTAACTGAGAAAAAATGCAGTGGTGTTTTTGGATAAATTCAATGCATAAATGTAAATGAATGACTGACTGACAAAACAGAAACCGATTAAGAACCTTCTTCTTTAGAGCATATTTGAAGAATATTCATGCTGCTCTTTTTCATGCAATGAACAAGGGTTGTGAAGCTGCAAATAGGGTTCTCAATAAAGGTTCTCTTGGAACTGATATTAGAAAAGCTTGTACATTTTATATATAGTATGTACATTACAGTGGTATTAAGCCATCAGTTTGAATGCGTTTGTGTTTTTTGTCCAGAAAATGGGATCATTAAATCAGACCGCGTGTATGAAGTTATGTTGGCTACAGACCGTGCCCACTTCTCCAGATGTAACCCATACATGGACTCGCCACAATCTATAGGTAAGCTCCAGTCCAGAGTTATTATTTAGTTGACACATTGTCATCTACAGCTGTATTGCTCCCGTTTAGACTGCAGGCGTCTGATGTGGCCAAAGCTTAGTGAGACAAAATTCCTGGCTTCTGTTTTTGCTGCTCTGCACAGCTACACCAGCCACTTTATTTTCTTTCTCTGTCTGAAATAAAATGATTTTATTAATTCATTAGAATAGTCTTGAACTGACATCCAAAGGCGCATCCTCTTCTATCCAGTCTAGACATCTTTAAGCTGATTGCAAAGCAAAGTGATGTATTCCAATGCAGACACAATGTTAGACACAATGCAGGATTCTGGTGATTCTGTTGATGTGTTTTCTCTTTGGGATGAAAGTCTTTTTTTGTAATTTTGTGCAGGTTACCAAGCAACAATCAGTGCACCACATATGGTAAGTTAAAACCGCTTCGGCACCATTTGGGATATCAGTTACTGGCCTGTTTGAGGTAGGCGCTGATGAACGTTCATTTGTGTGCTGTAGCACGCGTATGCTCTGGAGCTCCTCCATGATCACCTGTATGAAGGAGCGAAGGCTCTGGATGTGGGATCAGGCTCCGGAATCCTGTCCGTCTGCTTTGCCAGAATGGTGAGTCTCTTCACTGCCAGTCGCAAACATGGGACTGCTTAGGATTTTCACAGTTCTGTCATTATAAATGTAGCGCAATGGCATGCAAACAATTATGACATACAAATTACTTTTGTACATTAGAATAGTTAAAGAATAGTGTCTGATACGGAGGAGCAAATAGAAATGAACATACTGGGAGACCTAAAATTTCATTTTATTTTATTTTTTTAGCCCTGTGGCAGGTTGCATAAACTGAGACTTAGTCATCTATCATCTTTTTTTTTTTCTCTCTTTAAGACTGGTCATAACTTTTTAAAGCCAGTTACATGAAAAGGTAGATTGGTCTAATTTGAATCTAGAAAGTAGGACTGATTGGTTAGTAAGAGAGTAAGACAAGTATAACACTTGTTTAACTGCTAGTTGGTCAGACTAGTTCTTAAGGTCTTAACATAGTTGCTATGTTTATGAAACTGCCCCCTGAATGCACTTATTTATATTTTTATTATTTTCTTAACGATTTCCTTTAAAAAATACAATTATTTATTCATGTAATTTTATATATATTTTTTTATTCTTTTATCTAGTATGTTTTCCTTTTTACTTTTATTTTGGTTCATCTGATTATTTCTAAAAAATAAATTACAATTACAAATAAATACATATTCTGGCATGTAGTTCTGGTACGGCACAAGAGGGACTACCTGGAAGACCTCTAAAGAGGAACTACACACCTGAAGAGACTTTTTCCTCTTGCATTCTCATCAACACTGGGAACCCTGTGGTGACGTAATGTAGTGTTAACCATGTTTCTTCTGACATTGTTTCTGCACACGATACAGTAGCAAAAACAACAACAGAATCCATCAGTACTTTCTTGGTTTCATTATAATAGTTGTACAAGCAACAAGGAACTAAATTTTTCAGACGATCATTGCACCTTTTGCATACAGTAAATAAACGCATACACAAAGGGTAAAACTCAAATCAGTCATCTTTTTAGCGGCTGTGATGCTAGTACTATACACCTAAACAGATTGTTAATGTTCAGCTTAACTTATTCAGTTAAACGGTACTGGCACAGTTGCTGAAACCACAGTCATTGCACTTTGACGACCTAATCTCTGTGGATTTACTCCATTGAGCAAACGCTTAGTAAGGCTTGTACCTCACTGTCTGTCCACTTGTCGGAATGCCTCTCCATATTTAGTTGTATAAAATTAGCCCAATCCTCTGAGTAACAGCTACAACAGGTCTGTTTACTTATGGAAGCTGGTGACTCTTCTTTTCTTTGGTTTGTTCAGCATGTGCATCCAAACAATCACAGGCTACAGCACCTCCAAGCTTTTAATATGCAAAAACTGAGTAGTTCCCTTGAAGTTTCTGAAATGTTGTTCCTGCAGTGGGAATTTTTTTTTTTTTTTTATTGCATATGGATGTTGAATTAAGTTAATTCAGAGCTACATTGTATGAAAAATCATTCATTTACTTCTGGGAGTTTGGACCTCCAGACAGAAGTGTGATGAGTGTGTGCGTTACAGTGGATGTGTTGTGGTGTTTTACAGGTTGGGCCGAAGGGGAAGGTGATTGGCATTGATCACATAAAGGAGCTTGTGGAGGATTCTATAGCTAATGTAAAGAAAGACGACCCTAGTTTGATCTCTTCAGGGAGAGTCAAACTCATTGGTTGGTCTACTTACCCATCTTTGGTCTCACAATTTGTTTTTGTCTGTTTTACATTTTGTGTTTTATAAATGTATCAGTTTTTTAGGTATGCAGCAAAATTCTGGCTGATATTGATTGGCCAACGGTCAATACTATTTATGTGTATTTATATATTTAAAAAAAAATTTAAACATATTTGATTAGTTTTCAATCCATTCCTCAGACTTTACAGTCGTTGCAGAAAATGTTTTAAAAAGCACACAAATTCCCTTTAGAACTAGTTATTCGTTATTTGTTTTTTTAATGTTGTGACATTTATCAGACAATTTTACGTTCAGAGACAGGCAGTACACTATAGAACAGAATAGTAGCATGGGCTCAGTTATTCTGTAATGTTGCCTGTATGTGTGCAGTTGGAGATGGAAGAATGGGCTATACAGAAGAAGCACCTTATGACGCCATACATGTCGGAGCCGCAGCTCCCACAGTGCCACAAGCAGTATGTTTCCTTTGAATCACAAATACACTTTGTTGCCTGGCCATATTTGTACCTTAAGCCATATCTTTAAAGGAATAATTGGCACACAAAATAAAATTCTGTCATCATTAACTCACCACGTATCTGGATCTTCACTTGTATGTGTGTTTGTTTGTGTTGTAGTTGCTGGACCAGCTAAAGCCAGGTGGCCGTCTGATTCTGCCGGTCGGGCCAGCAGGAGGGAACCAGATGCTGGAGCAGTATGACAAATTGGAGGATGGCAGTACCAAAATGAAGCCACTGATGGGCGTGATTTACGTGCCTTTAACAGACAAAGACAAGCAGTGGTCAAGGTGGAAGTGACTTCCTGTCCTCTGTCCCCTCTCTCTTCTAGGGCACAGGTGAAACGGTGTGGTTCGGAGCAGACAGAGGCTGCGTTTGCCGCTTGTCATCTTTTTTGCTGCTCCATACCATGACGAACAGCTGCACAGTGTTTTTTTTTTTTTTTTTTTTTTATATTGTAACCCACCAGCGTGATTTGACCCCCCCCCCCCTGCTGGAATGGGCTTGAGTTTGTTTTTTTTCCCCCTCTAAAATGCTTTCTGAATGATGAGACATGAAAGCATGAAGACATCAAAACCTATTTAGACTTGGCATTATGGCTTTGTTCACACTGGCAGCCTAAATCTGATTATTAAGGCAGATCAGAGTCAAATCCAGTAAAAAACTCCTAAGAAATTTTTTGTTCATTTATGACCTCACTTAAAACTCAGTGAGAGAAGCTTAGAAAGTCTCAGTTCATGAAAATACATTTTAATTAAATTGATTACAATTTGTGTTGCTATAATTTGCGAGACCAGTAATTGCCCCCAGCACAATTGCACAGCTAATTTAGTCTTCAGATTTTCACCCTGTTAGACAGCTGCCATTGTGACATGTATGTAATGTCATATACAGTGAGCGCTGAGCATTAGTGTGTAGATGTGAATGTGTAAAATAATGTGTTCTTTGTTGCATTAAATGCATCCAAGCCGACAATTTCTACTGTCAGTTTTTGTAGAAGAAAGTATCTTGGCATCATGTTGACGCCTACATCGTTGCTATCGCAACCAATATAGACACACCAGATATCGAGTCCACTGTCTGAACCCTGCTTCATCAGTGGCAAAGTGCAGACCAGTGCAATTTGAAAAACAACTTGCATGCAGTTTGAACACTGCCTGTATTGCACATTAATACCTTTAAGATTGCTGAAACTAATTGTTGCATGTGTTGTGTTTATACTGTATGCACATTATCAGTCGTGATGTTTTGTATGATAACGTCTTGTGTATCTTTGATGTTCACAGTAACTTTTTTTTTTCTCTGTTTTCTTTTTTTGTAGGGATGAACTTTGAAAGGATGATCTGGCAGTACTCATCGCACCACATGCGCGCGCACACACACACACACACACACACACACACACACACACATCCAAATGGACTTCACTGAGGAGAGCTTGTATAAATGCTCTATTTCCATTCCTGTGACAGTCTGACGGTCATGAAAGATGGATGTATTGATCAGATTCTTTTATTTAAAAAGCAAAAAAGTGGAATAGGGCTTTGTGCTGAGATTTTCATGCCTGCAGTTTGACAATTGTGCGAATGCAGTTATTTTTTTTTTTGACGCAGGTGCATATTTCTTGTGATGACTTCAGTATTACAGTCGATTGGATTGTTCATGCATCTCAGCGTAATGTAAACAGAACACGGGGGTCGGTCTTTGTGCTGAATCCAGCCTGTGATTAAAACATAATTCACTGCTACATTATGTGTAGGGATGTCTTTGCTCTACAAATCCGTGTTAATAGTAATGGCTTGTGTTTTCAGCTGAAGCATGTGATGCCCAGGCAGAGTAAATCGCTTTACATTTGATAATTTCATCAGAGGATTCCAGAGTACCACAGTAACCCACAAGAGGCCATGTGTTACAATGATTTTACCACGGTTATGGGATGTTCTTTGGTTTGACACTAAGCAAACCGCTTTAACTGTCATAAAGTCAGTATAACACAGTTTCAATGGGATAAAGTACAGTCAGCTGGTCATTATAGCAAAATGAACCCTTAACACTAAGCAGAACTGTTATTTTTGGATGCTTACCAACCAAATAAATGAACATGATTTATTGAAAAGTTGAAACCATTTTAATATGTGAGAAGAAAGAGTGCAGAATGACATAAGAAATTGTTTATCTGGGACAACAGTCAATTATTCTCTTTAGCATCATTAAAAAATATGTACAAACCACAGAATGCTGCCATTAACCAATCACAATCAGGTATTCCAGAGAACAGAGTCTAATAAATGCTTTTAGAGCGGCAGCGACGGCAATATGATAAAAGACTCCAATGTTCAATAACTACCTTTATTGATACTGATAATTATAACGGTGTAATAAAAAAAAAACATTTCTCCTGGCAAGTAATATATTCCATTAGCTATAACTTTAGGCTGTTTACAGTTGTCAAGCAGTGCAGCAACATTAACATAGCCTGATGGCCACAGGTGTGTGTGTTTAGGGGTTTTGCAACAGGATTTTACAAGGCGTATCCAATCAGACTCTACAGTCTGAACTATAGTTTGTCATATAAAATGAAATTTTTGAAATCAACTCCAGAATACTAAAATAATTTTGTCATTACTCAAGTTTAAATCTAAAGCCTTGGATTAGACAACACATGAGTTGTACGGATGGACAACTTTTATAGTACATTTGTGTCACTGGAGCTTGACAGCAAAAATCATCATCCCCTTACTTTATTTGGAAAACAGAATCTTGAACATTTTGCGTATTTCACAAAGGAAAGAAAATCATGCAGGTTTGAACTGATATGAGCAGAGTTGGGTCACAAGTTTAGAGCACAAGTGTAGCAATATTACTGCTCACTTTGAAATGTGTTTCACATCACTGCAAAGCTCAAAATAAGCTTGTCTATATTATCTAACATGCAGCAAGTAAAGTCCCACTCAGATCCACACTTGCATACACAGCACTGAGCTAAACCTTCAGTGGTCATTTTGATTGTATGCGGTTTTCAATGCCAATTCTCTGTGCATGTTTGTGTGTTACCTGCACGCACAAACGTGGCTTTTGACAAATAAACTCACTGCTAAGCAATGATCTGTTCATTCACTGGTCTTTTCTTTCACACAGTCTGACCTGACACACAGTCTGAACTATAGAGAAGTATAATTGTGATGACATAAAATCAACCACAAAATGCTTCTTTGTCAATCTTCTAGGTTTGTTTTCACTTCTCAGTATACCTTAAACAGAATCTGTCAGATCGCTATCACTGTGAAGAGCAGTCTGATCAAACAGATGAAATATAGAGTGCCACAAAGCTGTCTTAGGTCCTTTATTCACCTTGTACATACTTCTTTTTGGTGATTCTCAACTGTTTGATCACATTGCAAAAATGAGGGGCAGGTTTGTTCTGAAAGAGTCAGAAAAAAACAATGCTCAATGCAAATTAAAATTTAATTTAGTAATTCTGGTAAGGTGATAGGTCGTGCTTTCATTTCTAAATTTGTTTCAGTAAAATCTGGGGGAATACATAACTTTCACTTAAACTTAATTTTTGTAATGCACTATTAGCTGCCTTGATGTCGCTAAAAATAAGCTGCATTTATTAATTTCTGGTCTTTTGAAAGCATAGGTTTACAAAATCTAGTCCTATTTATTGGTGTATTTATTTGTAATCCAAAAACCCTAAACTGAAATCTACTACATTTTTACAATTTTTTTACTTATGCAAATTAATGTTTTGTTACTTTTATGGCATAGAACTGTACACAGAATAGTTATGAAATTTGTCACATAGACAGAAGACAGCTTGAACATTTACCATTGAAAATTTGAAGTCTGTTTCTCAAACCTTCTAGCACCAGCAACAGCTCAAACTTTCACTTATGTTTATGCTCGTACCTATTGTACTGTGAAACAAAATTCAAATGCACAGAATGAATTCAATTTTGAAAATCTACTTTTAAAATTTGTGCTAGACGATTCATTGGATCTTCACTGAATTTAGCCACCTTATCAGTAGATCATGCTGGCCAAAAGTTATTAAAAGACCAAACTGTTCCCATGTAATGCTTTAGTGTATCTGATGGCAAGCACACTGAAGAAGACAAGTGGGCGTGAGGCTTTATCTCTTTGACCAGTTGAAAGAAAACTTGTCAGAACCATCACACTCTGAGGGTACCTGGACAGATTTGGCACAGCGCCACCTAGTGGTTCAGAAATATGAAAAAGGCTAGAGACAATTCAGCTTTCTTCAGGGGCTGAGGACAAGAATTGGTCCGAGCGTATGGAAGAAAAATAATGCCATACATCTTTGAAACAAAAAAAGCATGTTGAATAGTGATAACTGAAAAAATAATGCATTGCATTTTAATGGCTTGTATTTCCAGGGCTTGCATTTTTAGGTTCATAGTTGTTTATTTAAGCTGTGAATATTTCAATTCAAAATATTTCACAACACATTTTCATAATTAAAAATTCAGTAATTCATATTCACCTTCCAGAATTTGCCATGCTGTTTGTTGCTTCATACCATGATAAGCTGATTGTGTTTCACCATAAATTTTTTTTGAAGAGATTTGAATTTTGACTTTTCATACACATTTGTGTGTGCACAATTAAGCACAGTATTGGGGAAAGTTACTTTTAAAAGTAATGCATTACAATATTGCGTTACTCCAAAAAAAAGTAACTAATTGCGTTACTTAGTTACTTTTTATGGGAAGTAATGCATTACACTACCTTTGTGTTACTTTTTGTCTCCTGGGCTGGGCTTGCTTATTTATTTTTAATAACAAAAAACCCAAAAGTTATATTTTTGGTGACTGTAAAGGCCCAGACACCAGAACTGAAATTAATAATCCTCAGGCTGAAGAAAATTCCTCGGCCTCTGCACTTACTCCCAATTTCTCTCAACACGGGGACAGGAAAAGTGTCAGTGAATAAATAGGAAAACAAAGTAATTTGCGTTACTTATTTGAAAAAGTAACTCAGATCTTTTCTTGTTAAATTTAAAGTAATGCGTTACTTCACTAGTTACTTGAAAAAAGTAATCTGATTACGTAACTTGCATTACTTATAATGTGTTACCCCCAACACTGATTAAGCATACATGATGTGACATTAATAAAAAACTCTGGAAACTCATATAGCTGGTCCACATTTAATGGATTTCTTAAATGTATTTCTCCAAGATTAATAAATTTGATATTTTTACAATCATATATATTATAAGGTTTCAAAACATTTTTGCACAATTACACTGATTATACAGACTAGTATTTAATATCACAGTTAGTCATTAAACCACATTGAAAACATTGCCCTAACCAGATATTCTAGGATATAAGGCCTTTTTTTAATCAAGGAATTTTTGTCAGGGCCAATTAAAAAATAAAATAAAATAAAATCTAGAACTTTTAAGATGGCACCAATAATTACATTAACTAAAGCTGTATTCCCTGGACTGAGATTATTAATGAACTCAGTTGTACTGTCAAGCATATGATCATATAAGGATACAGAAACAAAATGGTTTAAATGTTTATCCTACTAAGGCTGAGCACATTTTTCAGAAATTCTCCCAAATTAAACAAAAAAATGCTCTCATTTAAGGTCAAATTCTCAGGTCAAAAAAATATCAGGCAAGCTTGTGGTATATCATGCTTCATTAAAAAAATAAAGCTGTATCCAAATTTGATCACTTCAAAAACAAGTATATACTCTTAAGTATGCGTTAAGCCAGTATGCCAGTATTTAGACATATTATCAGATCATACAACTGCATCTTTACCACAGGAACCTTTGTTGCAGTCACACACATCTGCATAATTGCTACCAAAATAACTCCTACCAAAATAACTTACAGATGCAATTTTCTCAGAAATAGTGTGCCATTCACATGTTTGAAATGTTATTTTCCAGATAGCATGATTTGAGATTCACTAAACCTAATTTGGCATACAATATAGGAGAGATAGTTGTGTCATTTTGCACTCAAGAGGATATTAATGGCATGAACACTTACCATCAATCAGTGGATCAGTAATAGTCAACCCTGCTTTTGGAGAACTACAATACCTTCCTGCAGAGTTAAGCTCCAACCCTGCACCAATACACCCGTCTGTAATTTTCAAGTAATTCTGAGCACCCTGGTTAGGTGGTTCAGATATGTTTGATTAGCATTGGAGGATGGTAGCTCTCCAGAGTACGGCTGTACCAGCCATTTGTAAGTTCTTACTTAAACTGCAACATAAAGGGGCTTGGGGGCTTATTAATTACTAACTACTTTGTAACTTTGTACTTAATCTGGTTGCAACATTTGTTTTTAAGGCAGAATGTAGCTAGTAGATTGCAAGCTCTCAGTAAAGTAATGTGTAGTCGCTTTGTGAAGCGACTTTGTGCAATTTGTGAACAGAATTGTGTTGTAATGCTGTGAATTGCCTTGTTAAGGTAGATTCTAAGTTCTTTTGCTTCACGTAACTAACATTAAAAAGGACATTGAAATATGATACTTACTCATAAAAATAAATATAATAGGTGTTTTTATATGTAAATAACATTCATTTGCTGTATTTGAAGTGGAGCAATAAATACTGTTACAAACAATTAAATAAATAAAAAGAAATTAGATTTATTTATTATGTGATTGATTCCATTTGGATTCCAACATGGAGGGATGCACACTGAGGTGTATTGTTTAGATCTGGGTTCATGTTGAAGAGCGTCAAACTCATTTATGCACATAATGTTCTCTCTTTGTAAATATCATCATCATTTATCTTAAGTATTGAAGTCTGCCAGGTAAAACATTAGCTTACTGATGCAATTCAATCAACCTGCTGTTTTATTCAATGCATTAGTCCTTGTTGGAGGCTAGTGGTAATATTGTCTTATAAGTACAGTCAAGTTTAATGGTGCAATTTAGTGTCCCTTTATGTCACAACTACGCTGTAACTTACATACAGCTGGTGCAACTGGCCCCAGGAGCAGGGTTGACTAGCTGTGCATTAGATTCATTTGACAACTTATGTGTCATCTACACACACAGTTACAAAAAATGGTGCAGCAGATTGGAGGGTTGATTGGCAGGTGGCTGTTCTGCTACAGATACATGCCATTGATGAGGTAATCAGACTCTTCTGTGGTGAGAGGCAAAGCTTTCTTCAGTCTGCGACGTACAAGCCAGAGTCTGCAGCCCACCATCAGTAAGAGCAGAACGCTGATGATCAGACCCAAAGCCAGGGGTAAGATTGCACCTTCACACACATACACAGAGTGACACTTGAGAAAACATACACAGACACAAAAGTACAAAAAGTATGGTTGGATACTCAGGCGACAAAACAGACCTGATTCGGGGGGTGGGTGTCCTTCCAGTACACGATGTATTTTAGACGATGGCAGTGAATTCTGAGACTCTGTGAGAGGATTTTGCAGTTTTTCCTTATGGACAGAAGCAAAAGGAGCTGCACAAAAAAGCAGTTATTTTTAACATTACATGCTGCTGGAATTAAATTTGATCAAGAGCACATTAAACACAATGACATTAAAGAGTCTAAAGACCCATTTACAGCAAGGACAAAAATAGCAGTGTCCACACCACAAATATAACGTAACAGAGGAACGATATTGCTGGAATCAACATGTTTTTTTTTAAGCTGTTGAACGATAAAAAACCCCCACAAATCAGCCAATTAGAATCTATTCTGCTTTAAAGAGCTCAAGCATTTAAAGTTACAATATACATGCAGAGCACACTTATTTATACATACACACACAACACACACATACATATATATACATATATATATATATATATATATATATATATATATATATTATTCCTTTCTAAATGGTGATAAGAGCATAGAGCAGGCGTGTCCACATCTGTTCCAACCCTAATTAAATGCACCTGAACCAACTAATCAAGGCCTTCAGACTTAATAGAAACAAAGCAACAGCTAATGCTAACGCTGCCGCTTTGGCGGTACACAGGGAAGGAAAACAGAGGGTTTTTTTTTTTTTTTGAATAATGAATAAACAGCTTTTGTGAGGAAACAGATTATCATTTAATGAATCAACAGCCTATTGACTAATTTTCAACTTGTTTGTCATTAAATAATAGTTTTGGATTGAACTATTCTTAGAATTCACACCGAAAAAAGCCATTTTATAAAAGAAGTCACAGACTTTTTGCGACAAGTAGGATTTAGTTTATGGCACTTCTCATTCATTTCTATAGTATCCGTAAACAGCGACTGCCTGTCGCACAACTCTGTATGAAATTCAATGATGTCAAGGCTGTAATGTGATTAGTTATCAAGGCACGCATGATCCAAGTTGACCTTTATGCTTTCTCCAATGGTAAAGTAATACACACCCTCGTATCTCCCGATAATAATACAAACTCTGCCAAAAATTTCCAGGCAAGTGTATTGGGAGCTGATTGGAGCTAAACTTTGCAGGACACTGGCCCTCTAAGAGCAGGACTGGACACCCTTGGCATAAAGAAAACAGAATATTCTAACCTTAACTCAAAACTAATATTGTTGTACATACATGTGTATGTTTTCACGCTGGGCAACGGAGTTGCAGTGCCCTGATGTTTTGTTACTGCTGAAAGATGGCAAGAGAACAATTGTTAGCGTCTCAGAATTCTCAACTGAATAAATTCTATGTCCTTTATACATTCAAAAATCAGCTAAATCAGTTAAGACTCACATGGTTTCTGAATGCACTCATTTACACAATCAGACTTCTGGAGGAAGTTGTTGTGGTTTCCTTTGCAGCCACCATACTGGAAGTGTTGGCAATCTCCTGTTTCAGAATCGTAATACCAGCGGGGGAAAACGCCTTTGCACGGGCCGATCGCTGGGGGCGCTGCACAGGGATCTGACACAAAGAGAGAAAGAGAGACATTTGCTCTCACAGTATCAAATGTCTAGACATAGAGAGGCTTTGTTATCAAAAGCTGCTGGAAGAGAAATGAAGCAGTGGAGGAATTTTGTGAACTCATGATTAAAGCAACATCTTGCACAATGTTTTTGAGTAGTCGGTGTGCTGTGTCTTCAATAGTGTCTGCATAAACATTCTACATGGAACAACATGAGATTGAGTAAATAATGACAAAATGAATTTTACTTTTGATGAACTATTCCTTTAAATGTGTCTTTGAATGATGTATCTTATATCTTACCTTTGGAACTGAAGCCATAATGCTGATGTTGTTCAGGTTTAGGGATATCATTGAGCTGTATTTCTATGGGCGTCTGGGCTTCTGCTGCAGTTTGTATATCTGGTCCATGTTTAGAGGGGGGGTTGGACTTATGACCACTATCAACTATAAAACAGACCCAACACTTTTTATTCATCTTTAAATAATTAAGATACTGAAACAGCTATTGAGAAGACAGTAGGAGAGTAGCTTGGTGGTCTAGGCTTACAATTTTGGCAGAAGTCTTCATCTGATCGGTCAGGGCAGTGTTGCTTTCCATCGCAGGCATAACCAATATCTATACAGCAGCCATCATCACACATGAACTGATACCGAGAACAGTGACCTGTACACACTTCAGAGAAACACACACAGCTGTGTGACATCCATATAGATTCAGGTTGAAGTTTACAGTTTATTAGTGCCTACAGGGCAATTAAAATGATCAGGAAATAACAAAAAAATACTACTAACAATACATAAAAAAAACTCATGACACTTGACATAAAACAAAGTACAGCAGTAAGAGAACAGTGTTAAAGACACTGAATTATGAGTAAACAAATACTGGACATACACATGCAAAAAGTGGGTCAGGATGGATGACTATTTGGCCAGTCAATTAGTGTGGTCACCTAAGGAGTTTCCTCAAATTTTTACATAACTGGTTTCAGCTGCCTCCTCATACAGAGATCATAACAGCTAAACCTTCCAAATTTAAGAAATATTTCTTTCCAAAAGCTATCAGACTGCTCAATAAACATCCCTAAAATAAACATCTTATGGCCCATTTTTACATGCACAACACCATTATCTTGGATTATTAAAAATATTTTAACTACTGCATCATTTTCTCCTTTATCTGTACTAGAGCCCTGTCCTCTGCACACAATGCACATTTGAACATAAAGCCAATTTCACACTGAGAGTCCAGAAAATTTCAGTAATTTTCTTAATTCACACTGCCAGAGTTATTGTTATATTGTGTGCTCTCATTCACACACATCCTGAACAGAAGCATTCTCTCATTTTTGTATCATTCGCAAGACTTAGGGTTTGTTTCATCATTTTCTATTTTGCATTTTTGAATATAAATATTCTGCTTAGCCTTTCACCAGTCAAATAATCACACAAAAACTAACATAAACATAAAATAAATTGATTATTTTCAGCAATATATTTTAATACAGTCAGACTTTTTATTTATTTATTTTTTAATGTTAGTCCATGTACCCGTGCATACAGACATTGTGCCAGATCTCTCTTTGAATGCTGTTTTAATATGAGGTTACCCCGCAGGCACCAGACGTCTATGTAACGTCAGGTTGACATTGCATTTTGGTTGAAAATGAAAATCGGGTTGACGTCAATATTTGACATCAGTTTGATGTTGACTTAACTTTGGATTTTGGTTGCACAACCTAAAAACAACAAAATCTCAACGTCAGCTGACGTCAGTATTGGACATCAATTTAACATTGACATTAGACGTTGAATTTATATTGAATTTTGGTCACCCGACGTCGCAACCGAAATTTAACCAAATATCAACGTCTTATGACGTTGTGTGCCTGTTGGGTAAAAATACAAACTCTTAGGACCCCTGTGTTCTGCTCTGTTTAATTATGTTTCTAAATGAACAGCTCTTGAAACATGTCTAATCAATCTCCAGTGAACATGGTCCCAAACCAGCCTAAATATTCTTGACACCAAGTAGTCATTCAGACAACCCACAAGCTAGTTGATTTTGAAAATATGTAGTTTTGCACATTCCTAACATGCAAGCACACACACAAAATTATAATACTAATCATCAATGTTTATACGTTACTATTTTAAAAAAGACAAGGAAGATAAAGGCAAATAATTTCTGACCTTCTGCGTTTGGTGCAGGGGCGAGTACACTGACAGACACGTTGTCAGAGCTCTTCTGTCCCGCTGTGTCGGTGACGGTTAGGTCAAAGGTATAAATTCCTTCTCTAAGACCACTGAGTTTCAGCAGGCCTGGGTGAGTCACCTGCAGAAATCAGACAACATAATCAAAACCAATGAACTTCACATATTACTTAGTAATATGTCTTTCTGACCCGTGTCTCTGTAACTGCTGTAAATAATTACAGCTGGTCCACACAGAGCTACTGGAATATACATATAATTTTCTCACATGCAAAATGATTATAGCTCACTTACTTTAGACAATTTCTGAAATGGTTTTCCTGCCATCATTTGATGTGAACAGTAACATGAGTTTCTTATCTATCTTGCCTCAACTTGACTACAATATCTCACAGAATACGTATCACAGATATTATTCATTAGAATGAACAAAATTGGAGAAGAATGCTACATATGGTATGAATATTTTGGTGATGATATTACTCAAACCTATATTTTGCAGTCTCTGCAGAAGTGCATTGCAATGTAACTGACACAAACATAAAATGAATGTAACAGCCTAATTGGATAGCTTGCAATGGCTGTTAGGTCAGCACAAGTGCTTGCAATAGACAGCTGTGTTTTATTTAATGAAAGTGTTCATGTTTTGCCACATGATGCTGTGATTGCTTAAAAGGCAAATCAAAAAGAAAGCACTTTGCAGCAATAAAGCAATTGGAAGTCAGATTTGGCAGTTTTCAGGTGACACAAAAAAGTTGAGCTGAGATCAAAATGAGGAAAGATGCAAACTGTGGTCACTACAAATGGAAGTGCATTCATTGAAGCTCATATGATAATATGGTTGGAAAACATATTAAACACCAAATATTAAAAAAACCAACAATACAGCAATCCTCACTGAATTAAAAAAGTTTGTTCAAATACTCCCCAGTCTTCTATTGGTTGAGCCAATGTTGCTTTGTCCAGCTGTTCAGGTTGCTCAAACAAAGCAGTGTCACAGTGTTAAACTTTGAGAGATGACTATTTTGAAAGGATTACCTTCATTTTAACGGAGGAATCTCCTTTCACAAGAGCCCATTCATAATGTATGATGTCGTGATCATCAGTGCTGTCTCTGCCGTCTAGCACCGCCCAGTCTGTTGGCAGCTGAACCACCAAGTCCTGGCCTGCATCACTACGGGGCGGCTCATCCAAACCTGTGAAACCCAAACACACAACAACTCAACTTCAACATTTCTGTGACAACACAAACTTCAAATCTAAAGCATTTTTGTTTTATTTACAACTCTTGCTCCCAGGAAGAGTAGATGCAGAGCAGAAAGTGGAGTTTCTTGAAATCACAGAGTTTCTCTTGCTCTAGTATAACTTAAATGTTTAGTTCACCAAAAAATAAAAATTCTGTAATTATTTATTCACCCTGAAGTTGTGCCAAACCTATATGAGTTTATTACTTCTGTTGAACACAAAAAAAGTTATATTAAAGAATGCTGTTAACCAATCAGCTGCTAGTATGAAAAACAAAAACAAAACAAACAAAAAAACTATGTAAGACAATGGCTATCAGCAACTGTTTTATTCATACAGGTTTGGAACAACATGATGGTGAGTAAATGACAAATTTTTGATTTCTGGGTGAGCTTTAAGTTGTTGTTTTTTTTTAAGTTTCCATGAAATCCAAAATCCATATCTGCTAGCTTCAAACTCATCTAAAGTCATCCAAACAATAACCGAGTATATAATTCAAAATCAACAGTTTCTGTCTTCCAGCTATGCAGATATAGACAAAATCATGATGGTACACAGAAACTGAGAATGATTACAGACACAGTACAAATATGATTTCATATTTGTAACGTACTATGAAGCTGTATACTATGAAACACTTTGTTCTTTTAGACTTCTGTTGACTACTTTTAATTGTACAAGATTAATTGTAAGATTTTGCTCACTAAGGCTGCATCTGCACAGTAAGAACAGTAATATTGTGAAATATTATTCACATTTAAAATAACTTTTCTATTTCAACATATTTTGTAATTTATTCATTTGATGGCAAAGCTAATTTTTCAGCATCATTACTCACATGTCACATGATCCTTCAGAAATCATTCTAATATGATTAGGAGCTCAAGAAACGTTTCCTATTATTATCAATGTTAAAATCCTTTTTCGGCGTTACATGAAAGTTCAAAAGACAACACTTAATATAATTTCTGTAAGAATGTATATTTTACCGTCACTTTTGATCAACGTAATGCATCCTTGCTAAATAAAAGTAAAGGTAGTGCACATAATATAACTTTATTTCTCTGGGTAACATGAAGACATACAAAACAACAACAAAACAACATCTTTCGTCTTTTGTGGCCCACCCCGCATTAGGGACTCGTCCTCATCGACCCCGTCTGGAGGTCTCCCGGCTGAAGTGCTTGGACTCTCAGGGGCTGTAGAATGGGGTGTAGAGCTGTTGTCCACCCGACTATAGGTACTGAATCCCGGCTGAAAGGAAAACGAGCACACATTCCTGCCCCTGTACGTGCAGTTGAACAGATAACAGCGTAAGCTGTCATCGGGCTGCTTGAGGTCCTCCTGGATGATGGCGGCTGTGCAGTGCGGGTGAGAGCAGCAGGCGTGCGCGCAGTCCCTCCAGCTGAACACCCGCTGCGGGGCGGACAAGAACGCGGCGCCCTGCTCGATGGACGCGCTGGCGCGGATGATGCGCTCCTCCACCGCCTTGAAGCCACTGATACAGCGGTCTCCATCCTCCTCAGCCTCCCTCGAGTCCGACTCATCCTGCTGTAGCTGCTTACGGAACTCCTCCAGCAGTTCCTCCACCCCAGATATTTTGGATTTGAGATCGGATGTTGAAGAGGAGCGCGTCATGACCGTCGTCGCCATACAGAGAAGAACAGAACAGATGAGCGCTCGCTGGATATGATGCGCAGAAGGAAACATAATGGCGCTGTAAACGCTCATTTGCCAAGATGGAAACAATGGCACTCTTTTTCTCACATCACATTCGAGATTCAAAGTATTAGTTTACGATAAAAAGAATCGCCGTTTTGCGCATTGTAGAAGAACAGCACAAAGCACCTGCACCTGTCGTTTTCACGGCCAACCGAGCTGAAATGAGCGCAGCGGCTAATGCAGCACTATGCTGCGAAGTTAGTTCGTCCCTGCAGGCGGCACTCTTTGGCTCAGCTCAAACCCCACTGATTTGCATATTCCTGTATCTTTTTGAGTAAAGTGAAATGTAAAGTGAAATATAGCCGCAAGCAGATTATTGGGGTCCAAGCACCAATGGCTCAGGTGGACGATCTGGTGACACTTTTGTCAAATATGAGTCTAAAAATGTCTCTTTATAGAAGTAAGCCTTGTTATATGTATTATGTTAAAAGAGACAAATAATACTGTCTATTTTTTTAAATTGGACACTAATAAAGCAATGAAACATACAATAAATTAAGTATGTTTTTAATATCATTCATTTAAAAACCTAATTATTTTGGAGATCACAGATTTGTTTACAAACTGATTATATTGAAGTCAATCAATTGAACAATTGATTAGTCCTGTAGCTAGACTCTGCAGGGTTGGAGAGCATATTTTGTGATGGAGCAACAGATTTTGTGTGCAGCGCTGTGGTCCTCCAGGAACTGAATTCGACACCCCTAATATATGCAGATTTTAATTTATGAGATCTTCTGTGAATTTCTGTGGACAACATTAGTATTACCACCTTTGTCATCATTCCTTTTGACAGAAATTTATAAAAATTTGGCATGCTTCCCCAGAATGTGTTTGATACTGACATACTGATAAATGTATAGCCTGAATGCACTGTAAGTCGCTTTGGATAAAAGCGTCTGCTAAATGCATAAATGTAAATGTAAATGTAATATCCCTGTGTACCAAGATTTGCATTCACAAGATATAGGCCAATTAGTCATTATGGGCCACACCCAGATGTATTAGCCTGTATCCCCAATAAGTGTTACAGTTGAAAGTAGTGTTACTTGTAATAAGCCTAAGTACTGTTTGGACTACAACTGCAAACTCAGTTGTACTGCACCTAAAATGCTGTGCAATGTTGAAATTTGTATTACATCTGCAATGTGCATATATACATTGGTTCTACTTAAACACACTTTAATGTAACTGTGAAATTCAGAAACATAATCACTTCAAGTAATGCATGCATTTTTATTATAATCTTAGGACTCATCCACACAAAGCCAGAGCTTTCCCTATCCGATCTTTTTTTCCCCTTGTTCTTTCATAAACACGGCGTCATCTCAAGAAATATCTGCATACACACGAAACCACTGAAACAGACTCAAAACGATGTAGTATACATGTCAGACCAGTATGTGGCGCTGTAATTCTGCCACAGAGATACACTAAAAACAGAGAAGAAGACTTGGAGCATGTGCATAAACCTTACAAACCCAACACAACAACAAGAAAAGCTAGTAAAGTTAGTAAAGCTAATAGGCTCAGTAGCTTCTGCAGCACAAACACAAGCATGTAGTCCACCTTTGTTGTTGTTACGTGACGTAGCAGTGTCTGAATAGAGTCAAGACATGGGGTGATGACATCATCGTTTCACAAAATATACGGATTGGCTGTACACATGAAAACGCAAAGGTGTCATTTTCAGATTTATCCACTCTGGGACCCGGTTTCAGGCTCCCAAAAAGCTTGATCCGTCTGGACGAAACACTGATACGATACAATTTTTTTTCCCGTATACAGCGTTTCCGTGTGTACGGGGCCTTAAATGTTTACGGCATTCAAAATTCTAAAAAATATTCTATTACGGTATATTCAAAGTACAATAAGTCTTACCTGAGAATCAAACACATGAACTTGCTATGACTAGCACCATGATCTATTACAGTGGTGACGCCCATTTTTTAAATCAGAAAAACATTTGCCTAAATGTTAAAAACACATTATATTTATTAATTTAATCAATACCACCAAATGAGAGAAAAAAAACAGGAACATACTGTACATTATGTGCAGCAGTTTCTGGATTTTCCATCCATCCTCTATACCACTTCACTGTAGGATTGTGTGGATGCTGGAGCCAATCACAGCGTCTTACGCCGAAGGCAGGGAAACACTCTGGGCTGGTGTCCAGTCAGTCACATTTCTACACATTCACACTCTTTTCTGAATTTTCTGACTAATAATGAAACTATTTTAAAATTATTTTTATTTACAAAAATGTTTAAGCACTAAATGAGCACTACAAGTAGACTTACAAAAACACATAAAAATGTTAGTTAAATAGCTTATTTAAATAGCTTTTATAATATCCCCCATAAATGAAGTCTGACTCTTAAAGAATGCATCAAGTGGTGTAACAATCTCTGGAAAGAAGGACCCAAAAGCAGTAGAATGCTTAACTCCAATTTAATGAAGCATAATACTAAACACAGCATGCACCAGTTCTGGTCTAGGAGGAGACAGGACAATGGTCAAACAAGCAAAGGTCAGAGTCTGGGGCAGTCCACCTGCAAAAAAATCTGATAACAAAGGATGGGAATCAGGGTGTCTGTGTTCCCCTGTCTTGGTCTTGTGTTGGACTTTTAAGTGTATTTTGTTCCCCATTGTTTCTGGGTTTGCTTTCGGTTTCCTTTTCCTATTTTCCTGTTTCTGTGTCTGCTATAGTTCCCCTTGTTTGTCACCATAGCAACTCTTGTCAATCTCCATAGCTACTAATTACACAAACACACACTTGTCCCTTGTCAGCCCTGGTTAACTTGTGTTTAATTTGTAAATATGTCAGTCATTGTTTGCTGTAGATGCTTGTGTTCCATGTTTCCTGATCTGCTACTGTTCCGTGTTTTCCTGGTTTACCCATGTTTGCTTTATTTTATTCAGTAAATAAAACTTCTGTGCAACTGGATCAGCCTCATCTCTCTTTTGTACCAGCATTACAGAATGACTGATCAAGTATGAATCCAGCAAGAAGGTTAATTTGACTTTGCAAAGGAGAACGACCCCTCAGGACTTTTTGGACCTGGAATATTTTACAGACTTTCCAGAATATCGCCTTTATTGACTCTCATTGTTATGGACTCAATAATTACTACCAATCCAAACTAATCTGTGATGGTCCTCGAGGGTCACTAGCTAAATTTCTGGACTGTGCTCTTCTGTTAAGTGCTTCCTCCTTCACGGTGGGGGTTGAGGAGGACCCCTCCCCTAAATTTTTGGGGGAGAGCCATGTGCTGGTGGCCACGGAACTTTGCCCCCAACAGATTTCAGCTCTTTTAGCTGACGTATCGTCCTGTCATGGCCACCACTCCAGAATCTCATCCAGTCATGGCTGCCATGCCAGAGCCTCTTCACAAGATGGCCGCCACACTAGAGTCTCCAGCCATCATAGACGGCACATCAGTGTTCCTGGCTGTCATGAACATTGCACCTGGATCAACAAAGGCAGTCGCTAGATGTTTGAGACTGCTGTCCAGTGTGGCAGACCCACCACTGATGTTGGTGTGAGCAGCCAGCATCCCGGTGGTCTCAACGATCTCAAGCCCTACGGCCTCAGCACTCTCAAGTTGGGAAGTCCTCCCTTCCTCAGTCTTGTCACAGCCAATGATCCCATCTCTGAACTGTCTGCCGCCTGTCATGGAACGACCATGCAGGCCGTTCCCAAACTCTCTGCTTGTCCTGTTATAGCCACAGAGGTCTTGAGAGTTCTGCCTGTTCCGCCATGGTGGTCTCCAGGGCCACCATGATGGTCTTCAGCCCCATCTGCACTGCTGTGTTGGTCTCCAGCTCCACCTGATCCACCATGGAGGTCTTTTGTTTTGTCTGCTTTGTCTTTTCGTTCGTCTTCAGCTCTTGCTGTTCCAGCTTGGTGGTCTTCGGCTCTGGCTGATCCAGCCTGGTGGTCTTCGGCTCCACTGGCTCTGCTGTGGTGGTCATCAGCTCCACCCTGGTGGTCTTTGGCTCCACCCTGGCTTCTGGGTCTGTTGGTTCTGCAATGGCTCCCTACTCTGCCAGTGTCACGTTTTCGCTGGAGCAAGGGAACGAGGAGACGAGGAATTCTTCAAATAACACAGTCTTTATTAATCCAAACACGTAGGGAACAACAGAAACACAGAATGACATTCAAGACCGGATGCTAGAGACAGGGAAACACAGGGTTTAAGAATACTAGGAAATCAAGATAATTAAATCAAACACCGCTGGGGACTAATAAACTAAAGATGAGGACAGGAACAGGAAAAACCAAATAAGGACATGGAAACACAGGTACACAGGGAGCACATGGAAACACAAGACACGGGACACAAGTCTGACAGCCAGCTCCTCCCTGGCTTCCTGCTCTGCTGAATCCACCTAGGCCTTCTGCTCTATTTTATTATTTGTTCTGTTTAATAATATATAGTACTTATAACATAGTACTAATAATATACAGTAGTACTTTAATATATAACAAAAAATGTGAGACACTGCATATTCTCATCACGTGAGAAATTTTCCTCCATTTTTATTGCTAACATTAACTGGTCAAAACTAAAGTCACATTGTCAAAACTCTTCACACAGTTACAGAAACAAACTGAGTTATTTTTCACTGCTTTCACCAAAAAAAAAAAAAAAAAAAAGCATTCAGTGCCCACATCTACCAAAATCCATGAACTTTTTTTGTCATTCATATTCCACCACCTGGAAAACACTATTTTCAGCACTTTTTTTTTTTTTCCTTCAAATGCTAACAGTCTACTTTCAAAATTGTTAAAAGCACATTCAAAACAGAAAGATTTCATGCATTTCTGCAGTAGTTATTTTGAAATATAGGAAATCTTAAAGGGGTTATGAACTGCCTTTTTTTTTTTTATTTTGTACTGTTCTCTGTGGTCCACTTATAATGTTATCAAGATTGTTTGATATATATATATATATATAAATAAAAACAATTTAGAAGTAATAGGCTATTTTCTGTCCTGTTTTTATCCCCCCTCATCAGAATGCTCTGTTTGAAAAGGCATGGCAGATTGTAGACTCAGAAGTAAATGCCCACTGGTATAATTGACTAACAGTTGTGTATGTTTGACAGCCTACATCCTTCACAGATTGACGCTGCGGTGATTTAGGTTAAAAACGCATAAATACTCAGTACATATCAAAGAATCTGTAATAACAGTAATAGTGATCATGCAATAAAAACAGTTACTCACACTTGTGTGACATTACTGTCGGATCCAATATAGTCGGTACAGCATCGCCTTTTAGTTTAAATCTTTCTGAAAATCCCGCTTCAAATTTTGCTTTGTTTAAAAGCATATCCACGGTAAAATGAAGTGAACAAAGACAAGTTCTTATTGACACGGTCTTGAACTTCTTTAAAAATAAAGTTATACTCTTTCCTAATGTTGAGATCAGAAGGAAAGCGATGCAAAGACTGTGTTTTTCCACAACTTGCCACTATACAGCATCTTGTTGTCTTCAGAGCCATCTTTATCATTTGATTTCTGCATAGAACTGCGTTTCGTTATGAAAGAGGTGCGTGTGCGAATCGATTTTCAGGGTTAAACAGGCAGTGATGTAGAAGCAGGTGTTGATCTTCTGTGAAGGCAGTGTTTAGCCACACTATTACATCATGAAGTAGCACATTCCACAACTTGTCATTTAGGCAGATTGGCTTCAGTATAAGCTGTTTTCAGACTAATGACAGTTTTGAGTTCTGAAACTTACAGGATGTTGTTTTAGTACAATGACCTCTTATATGTCAAAAGATTCTCAGTTCATGTCCCCTTTAACAGAAAATGAAGTAATGATCATTCCAATAAGCTACATTTCTTATACTTGCACAGATTTGCACTCCCAGTCTGCAAGGGACAAACACGCCACTGGCCCTTTTTGTATTCTGGCAGCTGATGCTGCTTGGGGTGAGCTGGTTGGTGGCCGTGAAGGTGGTAGTGTTGCACAAAAAAAGGGCAGAGGACACCCAGGTTCCTGTAGTACGCAGACACCCGTGAGTGCCAAGGAGAAGTGGCTGTGCCCTTTTTTTTTTGTCCCCCTCTGTAATTGACAAGCAGCGCTGGCCCTTTTTGCAACCGTGGGCCAGTAGTGTGCCATAATCGTATAGTAGTTAGTACTCTGCGATGTGGCTGCAGCAACGCTGGTTCGAATCTCGGTCACAGCAGCCTTTTGCTGTCGAGCAACAAGGACATTGGGCTCCTTTTTAACACCTCATCCTCAAGCTGTGCCTGAAGCTCGGTGGCATACTGAGCAGGTGGACCAGAGTAAGGTGTAGTCGTGGCCGAGAGGTTACGGCAGTGAATTTGATATCCACTGGGGTCTTCCTGTGCAGGTTTGAACCCTGCTGACTATGGGTGGGTTTTACTTTAGGTTTCCGTGCCAATAAATGTGTCTTCCAAGGTCTTCGGCCTTCGCTCTCTTTGCTGTGATTGGCCTTCATCCCGTAGCACATGTGGCAGATGATTTTTTGCTGGGTTGCTTGCGGGTAAACTGCTTTTATATAAAATGTAACAGGCTGGCTTTGGCCAAGAGCCCAGATAGCTTCGTTGGTAGAGCATCAGGCTTTTAATCTGAGGGTCTAGGGTTCAAGTACACATTTTGGTGAAAGGCTGTCATATTGTTGGTGCCCTCAGCTTGTTGTCACGTGGGTCCAGCTCTGCCACTGACTCTCTTGTAGAACGGTGTTCGGTCCTGCTCCGGGGGACCCAGAGCACCTCGCGTTTTCTTGGTCTTCCCCCTTGTTTGGCACACCAGAGGCCGGATTTATGAAACATTCTTAAGAAAAAAAAAAATAAATAAATAAAAAAAAAAGATAAAAAAAAAAAAATTCTTAACGGCCATTTTCTTCTTATTTTTTAACTTAAGAAAAAAAAGTTATGAATATTTATGTTATTCCCAAACATTCTTCTTAAGCATGTTCTTATCTTTTTTCTTAAGATTTTCAATTTTCAAATTTCAAAAAATTTCAAATTCTTGAAAAGAATCTTCTTTAATAATATAGTAAATAACTTCTTAAAGTTCACTTAGAAGAGAGCACATAAACACAGCAGAGAAATGAACGAAAGAGATCGCTGCAGCTTGAGACGGCCTTTTCAAAACACGCTGCTAGGCTTTATTGTGGCCGTGGGCCAGTGGCGTGGCGTGATCGTATAGTGGTTAGTACTCTGTGTTGTACCTTTTGCCATCGACAACGGGGATGTCGAGCTCCTTTTTGCCTCTTCATTCTTCAGGTGGATTTTGTGTCTGAAGCTTGGTGGCGTCCTGCACTGCCCGCCTGCAGCCAAGAGAGCAGGCGGGCCGCAGGCAGACGTGATCATGGCCGTACCCGCCAGCGATCAGACAGTCTAACCATTCCTAACCATTTGTTACAAGACCTAACACATTCTAAATAAGTCCTAACACTTTCGAACTCATTCCTAACACAAGTCCAATGGTCTAAGTCCTAACAGGTCAGAACGGGGCAAAACAGCCATTGTCCGAAACAGTCACGTGCAAAGCCACGTGATTACATTCATAAAAAGAGTGCAAGCACGTGAGGATTAGTGTTGGGAAGTTCAGATCATTTTACTGACTCTGACCTTTGAGTCTCGTTAAGCAAAATGAACGAATCTTTTGAGTCATTTCGTTCATTTTAGCAAAATATAATTAAAATGTTACGTGATACTTCCCTAACACATCTACTACTTACGCAAACATTGATCACACTACAAACAATACAAAACTATAATGGTATAAGAAACAGAAAAGATTAATTCATTGTTTACCTGGGTCTTCAGTCTATGATTAGCTCACCTCACATCTGATGAGTCTTCGGGTTTGAGTCGTTCGTTCATCACGTGACACCCCCATATACTTAACCAATGCAGTCTGAGCCGGAAAGAGAATTGATTAGTTCATCTCACGAGTCTTTTTTTTTTTTTTTTTTTTTTTTTTTTTTTAAATATTAATGCCAAGGTACCAAAGATACAAGTACAAAAAATATCAACTTTACGTATAAAGAGGTGACATTACATGCAAAGCACCATTTATATACGTATGTAACAAATTAGTAATATAAAACGAAAGCTTTAACAGAGTAAATTAAAAAGATGAAATAAATTAACTGTTTTAAGAGATTTAAGATTCTTGGAAGATGAAATAGTTTGGATATACTGTTGAACCTCTTTTTTAAAAACAATAAAGGATTTTGATGAGAGAATTTACTGCGGTGAATATGAAATTTCGCAAGAAATAATAATAGGTTAATAATAAAATTCATTAATTTGATCTTTTTGTATATTAAAGAAGCCAAACAGTACATCCTTAAAAAGCAAAGAGAAACCCTGGAGCACATTGTGATTGATAACATTAGAGGATTCAGTCCAAAATAGCTGTGTGTGAGGACAATCCCAGAAAATATGCATATCAGTTTCATCAAGGTCACCACAAAAAGAACAGCTTGTATCTATGTCTGATTTAAACCTTTTCAGAAACACTTTAGCTGGGTAAAATCTGTGTAACAATTTGAATGAGATTTCTCTGACCTTGTTATGTATTTCGAAGACAGAGTCCATACTTTTTTCCAATCAATATGATCAACAACATTCTTCCAATAAGACACCACATAGGGAGTTGTTACAAGCTCCTTTTGAAAGAGCGATCTAATCTTATAGTTCCGTGATGAAGGATGTGACAAAAAGCACAGTTTTCCTGGGATTTCAAATGGGTCTAAAGAAATAGGTAAAGTACTGGGTGATCTAACAGAGTCCCTTAAAAGCATGACAGCTCCTTTAGGAATAGCGTCCATGACAATGGAGAATTCTTTGAGAGTTACTAGAAAATCAAATTTACATAAGAATTCTTCATAACTTAAAATAAAACCTTCTGAGTTAAATAACTGGGAAACAATCAAAATGTTTTTCTCAAACTAATTACTAAAAAACAAAGATTTTCTCTTATATACAATGTCTTGATTGTTCCAAATAAAGTACTGGTGAGGGGAGAAATTGTGCTTAAAGATTAATGACCATGCAAGTAATGCCTGTTTATGAAATTTAGATAAATTGTAAGGGATTCTGTCAATATTATAATTACAAATTAATAAGAAAGGGAGACCACTAAACAGGATTTTATCAACTGATTTACAAATTTTGTTGTCCACATATAGAGAGAGTGCAGCATATGTAAGTCTGGAGATGCCCTCCGCCTTAGCCAGCAGTACTCTGCCTCTCAAAGTCAAGTATCTCTGCAACCATGTGTTAAATCTTCTTTGGGCTTTTAATATAACCAGGTCAAAGTTCAAAGTACATCTTTTATCTTGATTTTTAGTTATCACAATGCCCAAGTATGTAATTTCAGATTTAACTGGAAAAATCAAAAATAGTGGATGCTGTACAATTTTTAATAGACATTAATTCACATATACCTATGTTTACATTAAGACCCGAAGCTTTAGAGAAAAGTTATATAATTAATTGCTATTGGGATTTGAGAAGCATCTCTTAAAAATAAGGTGGTGTCATCTGCTAATTGACTAATAAATGTTTCTCGATCAGCTATATGGATATACTCAAGTCTTTCGAGTCATTCGTTCTTTTGTCAAGTGACGTGACTGCATTGGATAGAGAAATTAGTTAATTTACAACCTTCCTTACAAATGGGTGCATTATTATTATTATTATTATTATTATTATTATTATTATTATTATTAACTCTTACAGTTACGTGTTGCGTTTCTGGTCTCAAATTGTAGCTTTTTATATCTTACAGTTTATAAATGTGTGAATTTCTGTCAGGATGGTTCTTTTCAATAACACCGAATGTGGTAACAAAGGTAATAAACTAAAGAGTTGGTTATTATTATTATTATTATTATTATTATTATTATTATTATTATTATTATTAAGTCTTTTTCCCTCAGACTGCATAGGTTTAGCTTATGGGGCTGTCACGTGATGAACGAACGACTCAAACCCGAAGACTCTCTCATGACACCGGAAAGAGAATTGATTAGTTCATCTCACGAACTAATCAATTCTCTTTCCGGTGTCATGAGAAATCGAGTCCCTCCTCGAAATCGGGTCCCCTTAGGACCCCGAGTGATCCCATTGTCTAAATAAATACATAAAGATATTAATGCAAAAACGTATGGCTTACTATATAGTGCATAATGAAACAAATTAAAATGTAATTTCTTACACTAGATTAACTGCTAATTAATAAATAAAAGTAATAATATCCTATTAAGTGAAAAAAAAAATGAAAATCATTAATTAGTTTTATTTTTAAAATAAAACATTTGACATTTAACACTTAACACAATTAAAAAAAAAAAAAATTGTAAATACATGTAAGATAAGCGCAAATTCCTGTATAAAATAAGCTATGCAGCTAATCAGGTCTGTATGCTATGCTAGTACATAAGCTAATGAATACAGACATTAATTATCATTGTAACGTAGTTTAAACATCATTTATCATAACATGATTTTGTAGGAATTGTAATCACGCAGTAATGTTAGTAATGTTATAATAGTAATGTTCAAGAGAGTCTTATCTGAGCGTAACAAGTCCTTTTTCCTTTTCCAGGGGGTCCAGTGGGAACAATAGAGCAAGGAGATAGTGGAGCACAGGAACGATGGAGATCGGAACACGGGAACAACTAGGAGGTAAACAAAGGTGGGCAAGTCAGGTAAGTAACACATACAATATTTGTCTTCCGATGCAAACTGTAGACCAGACCATCAGGCTGTGGGGAGAGTGCAGTGATATAGGAAGCTTGATTAGTGGCTGCAGGTGTGAGTGATCAGAATTCCAGGTGATCGTGACTGATGACTGTAAAGACTGTGACTGAAACCAGGTGTAACCCGGGGAGGATTCTGGGACATGGAGTCCAGAGCTGTTGACTGGTGACAGAGAACTCGTGACAGTATTGTTATTATAGTTCTTTAAATTTAAATGTGTGTGTGTGTGTGTGTGTGTGTGATTTTCATGTATATATTTCTATTGTTAATATTAAACTTTTTGTGGTAGTAAGATTATTATGTAATTATTTCAGTTTGTTTATATATTCCCTATTTATATTCCTTTGTATTATATAAATGATGCTGGATCTATTTGGTAGCAAGCATATAATATATGTAATTTTAGTTATGTTTATGTTTGTTTATATATTTATTTTTTTGTTATTTTTATCTTTTCACAGATCTTTAACAAAACACTGGAACTGTGCGTAGTCCCTGCCTGCTTCAAACGCTCCACCATCATCCCCGTCCCAATAAAACCCAAGATAACAGGACTTATTGACTACAGACCTGTGGCTCTAACATCTGTGGTCATGCATGCGCAGTTCTACTTTGCCGTCATCTGCCATCATCGAGTCTGTTCTGTACACATCAGACATCAGAAGACTACAGAGAACGGTCTGGACTGCTGAAAGGATTATTGATGCTCCCCTGCCCACCCTTCAAGAACTGTATACATCCAGAATGAGGAAAATGGCTAAGAAAATGACTCACATCCAAGCCATCTCCTTTTTGAACATTTGCAATCTGGTCAGAGCTACAGAGCACCAAACACCAGGACAGCCAGGCACAAGAACAGTTTCTTCCCCCAGGCAATACCCCCCCCCCCCCCCAAATATGTGCAATAACCTTATATGTATTTGTTACCGCTCCACATCCTAGCACATCCCTACATCTCATTCTATTATATTCCTATTCTATTCTATCTATAGCACAACTGTATATACAATTTATTTTATTTTTAAGTTTATTTTTCTATTTTTGTTTATTTATATTTACATATGTGTATTTTTATTCTCATCTTATTTTTATTGTCTGTGTGTTGTTGTCATCTTTGTGCACTGGAAGCTTGTGACACTAAAACAAATTCCTTGTATGCGCAAGCATACTTGGCAATAAAGCTCTTTCTGACTTCTGATTATTATTATGTATACATGTCATAGTTGAGCTTTTGGAATAAACAGAATTTGTGGAAGTTTGTTTTATTCTGTCATTTTTACAAAAAAGGAATATAAGGAGTTGTTTTGTGACAAGGTAAAATATGTCGAAATATAGACTTTTCTGTATTTTCTTAGTTGAAATAAGTAAAAAGGTGAAAAACTGGTTAAAAGTAAATAAAATACACTTTCAATTTAATTTTTTCCAACTCATTTTCCCTTTTGTTCCTCATTTTTTACTTTCTCTTTATTTTTTCCTCATTTTCCCTTTCCCCCTTGGTTTTTTCAAACTTTTCTTTTCCTCCACCCATAGCAGTCCCTTTTGCCCTGTTTTTGGCTGAGAGGTTAAGGCAATGGACTTGAGATCCATTGGAGACTCCCCACACAGGTTCGATCCCTGCCGACTACGGGGCTGGCTTCGCTCGTTCTCTGTGCCGATAATTGTGCCTTCCAGGGTCTTTGGCTTTCGCTCTCTCTGCCGTAAGCGCTTGTGGCCTTCAACCCATAAATCTTCGTCAGATGGGCTTCTGTCGGGCAGCTTGTGGGGACTTTTAATCTGAGAGTCCAGGGTTCAAGTCTGTCATAGAAAGGCTGTCATAGCTGTTGTTGGCGGCCTCAGCTTGCTATCACACCGGTCCAACTCTGTCGCTGACTCTCTACAAGAGCGGTGTTTCAAGTTTCTGTGCGTCTCACATGTTTGGCGCAAATGAGTCTGACGGGCAGCTCATTAGAAAAGAGCGCTCATGAAGTGAGTTGGAGAAGAGAGACCTAGGAGACGTGCAGTGCTGTGGGTCCCCAGGGTCAACACTGAAAAACCCCACTCCACAGGATGAGACGTGGCAGCCTGCTTTCTCCTCGTTGGGAGTGCTGTTTTGTCTGCTGCAGGGCTAGTTTTCCATCTCGGCTGGTTGACTGAGCTGGCTAGGGTGCAAGTGGGTCTGGCGGCAATGTTGCACAAAAACAGGGCAGCAAATGCCTGTAGTTGTGGCCGAGTGGTTAAGGCGATGGACTAGAAATCCATTGGGGTCTCCCCGTGCAGGTTCGAATCCTGCCGACTACGCTGTTCGCCTATGCCTGTGTGTGCTGAGAAAAAGCTGCTGTGCCTTTTTTTTCACATCCCTCGCACGCTTTTGCGCTCCCCCTCTGCAACAGACAAACACGCCGCTGGGCTTTGCTGCAACCATGGGTCAGTGGCGCGCCGTGATCGTATAGTGGTCAGTACTCTGCGTTATAGCTGCAGCAACCCTGGTCCGAGTCACGGCACCCTTTTGCCATCGAGCAATAGGGATGTCAGGCTCCTTTTTGCCACCTCATCCTTTAGATGGATTTTGTGCTCAGTGACGTCCTCCACTGCTCGCCTGCAGCCAAGAGAGCAGGCGGACCGCAGGCAGATGAAGTTGTGACCGAGAGGTTAAGGCGATGGACTCGAAATCCACTGGGGTCTCCCCCCGCAATTTCAAACCCTGCCATCTTCGCCCTTTCGCTTTAGCTCTCTGTGCCGGTAATTGTGCCTTCCAAGGCCTTTGAGCTTTTGCTGGGCGGCTTGTGGGGAAGATGCTTTTATATAAAACGTGACAGGCCAGTGTTTCACAAGCGTTTGGATAGCTCAGTCGGTAGCGCATCAGACTTTTAATCTGAGGGTGCAGTATTCAAGCCCTTGTTCAGGTGAAAGGTTGTCATATTGTTGGCGGTCCAGCTCTCTCGCCGACTCTCTAGTAGAGCGGTGTTCAGTCCTGCCCCGGGGGACCCACAGCACCTTGCGTTTTCTTGGTCGTCCCCCTTGTTTGGCACACCTGAGGCCGGATTCATGAAACATTCTTAAGAAAAAAGTCTTCTTAACGGCCATTTTCTTCTTATTTTTTAACTTAAGAAAAAAGTTAAGAATATTTTTTTTATTCTCAAACATTCTTCTTAAGCATGTTCTTATCTTGTTTCTTAAGATTGTTCTAGAGAAAAGACTTAAGAAGAATTCAAATTCTTTGAAAAGAATCTTCTTTAACAATGTAGTAAATAACTTCTTAAAGTTCACTCAGAAGAGAGAGCATAAACACAGCAGAGAAATGAATGAAAGAGTTCGCTGCAGCTTGAGACGGGCTTTTTAAAAGTATCCACTAAAAAACACAGCTCATTAAAAACATGAAGCTGAGCACCAGTCAAGCTGGTAGCGACGAAAATAGTGTGCGCGCTTAATTCTAATTATTAGGGTAATCTGCAGGAAGCGCGAAAAGACAATCCTTTAAGTGTGAGTTTATCAGTGCATCTTCAGCCACGTATTGAGTCAGATAAAGACATTTTTTTCTTAAGAAAAATATTAAGATGTCCTTATGAACATATTTGAAAACTTAATAAGAATTTTTCACGAATTGCACTTTAGAACATTCTTATGAACATTGTGGAATTTATCTTAAGAAATTTCTTAGCTTATTTCTTGAGATGATTTTCATGAATCCGGCCCCTGAGCCTGATGGTCAGCTCGTTAGGAAAGAGCGCTCATGAGGTGAACTGAGCGAGTCGGATAAGAGAGACCTAGGAAACATGCAGTGCTGTGGGTCCCCAGGGTCAGCACTGAAAAACTCCGCTCCACAGGCTGAGATGTGGCAGCCTGCTATCTCCTCATTGGGTCACCAAGCTTCACATAGTCGTGGCTGAGTGGTTAAGGTGATGGACTACAAATCTGTTGGGGTTTCCCTGTACAGGTTTGAATCCTACTGATTATACGGTGTTGGCCTACACCTGTGCTTGCCGAGGAGAAGTGGCCATGCCATCCTTTTCACAACCCTCGCACGCTTTTGCGCTCCCCCTCTGCAATGGACAAACACGCCACTGGGCTTCGTCTCACCCATGGGTCAGTGGCACACCGTGATCACATAGCGGTTAGTACTCTGCGTTGTGGCTGCAGCAACCCCAGTTCGAATGCGGGTCATGGCATCTTTTTGCCGTCGAGCAATGGGGATGTCTGGCTCCTTTTTGCTACCTCATCCTTCAGCTGGGTTTTGGGTCTGAAGCTCGGTGGCGTCCTCCACTTCCCGCCTGCAGCCAAGAGTGCAGGTGGGCCACTAGCAGACGTAGTCGTGGCCGAGAGGTTAAGGCGATGGACTCGAAATCCATTGGGGTCTCCCCGCGCAGGTTCGAACCCTGCCGACTACGGGCCATATTCGCCTTTTCTCTTTAGATCTCTTTTATGGTAATTGTGCCTTCCAAGGCCTTTGGCCTTTTGAGCTTTTGCCGGGCGGCTTGTGGGGAAGATGCTTTTATATAAAACGTGACATGCCTGCATTTCGCAAGAGCCCGGATAGCGGTGCCTGAGGACCGAGCGTCTGTCTAATATCAGCAAATCACGTCTCTGCATTTCTATCTTATGACAGCCCATCAGATTACACCATTTCCATTTTCTGCATTTTATGAAAGCCAATCACCGTGGCCCTTTTCTATCTTGAAGCTGGGATGCAGGAGCATGCGCATTAAGTCCACCTCCCATCGCTCACAGCGAGTTATTTTATTATATTCTTGTGAGTTATTTTGGGGAAAAAGCAGCAGTTAAATCCGTCTTTGAATTTAGCGACTTGAGAATTTAATCCACCCAGGTAAGATTCCTCAATTTAATTAACTAGCTAGCTTTAAATAAGAAAAACCCTATAGGAGTTAACATTTAATAGTTTTTTAAATAAACTTTTACATTGTTTTAGGTAAAGTGTTGTTTTATTTAGTTCTCTAGCTAGCTATGAATGAATGAATGGATGGATGGATGGAGCTAGCTGAAACGTATTTTCGACAGAGAAACAAACAATGTACATTGTTATAATTAGTAGGCTATAATGTTGGTTTACCGTTGGAGCAATACCTGATATTGTGTTCACTTTTAACACCCAAAATGAATGAGTTTTGTGTTGTATTCAGGTGTTCCACCTGTTATAACAGGAGACTTTGTGTTTACCAACTGAAAAAAAAACTTAATATGATTGTACTAAATTACTTCTATATGTGCTACTACTATGTATCAATATATTACACACTGAGGTGAAATGTGCTAGAATTAGCTGATTTACAAATGCTATCAAAATTACTTCTATAACTATGCATTAATATATTATACACTGTGAGGTGAGTTAGCTAAGCCATACGGCATGACCCGATATTCATAGTGGCCTGCGAGAGTGATGAATGCTGTCTTCCACTTGTTGCCTTCCCGGATTCAAACGAGGTTGTAAGTGCTCCGCAGGTCCAACTTCGAGAAGATGCAGGCTCCATGGAGTTCCTCGAGGGTGGCGGGGACCAGGGGAAGTAGGTAAGGCAGCTTCACCGCCTGGGAGTTCAGTGTGTGATAATCGATACACGGCCTCAAGCCCCCATGCTTCTTGCCCAGGAAGAATGGCAGATATTGCCAAATGATGATGAGCAAAGCTTGTAGCATCATACTCAAAGTCTTGAGGCTGTAATTGGTGCCAAAGGTGCTTCAACCAAGTATAACAAAATTCAACAAAGGCTGTGAATACTAATGCACATGTGACTTATTTCGTTCATTATTTGTAATAAATTTTAAAAGATTTCAAACAAATTTCTTTCATGTTGTCATTATGGGGTATTGTTTGTAGAATTTTGAAGAAAATAATGAATTGAATCCATTTTGGAATAAGGCTGTAACATAACATAAAATGTGGAAAAAGTGAAGCGCTGTGAATATTTTCCGGATCACACTGAAAAAAATGCTACAAAATTTTTTTAAGGTAAGCGGTTGCAAACAATTTATTTTAGTTACATTTAATTAAAAAAATATGTTGAAAGTTAGTCAAATAAATTTGTTCATTTAAATGTAGCTAAAATAAATTGATTGCAACCACTTACCTTAAAATTTTTTTGTTGCTACCGTATTTTTTATGGTAAAATGCCGTTTTTTTTACTGTAAATTTTATGGAATTGTTTTTACAGTGTACATATTACATTATATCTTCAATATAGTGCGGTAGGCTTTCTACAAGTCCCCCACAAAAGTAATAATAATTTATGGAGAATCCCTCTAGTTTCAGACCCTGTTTGCAGTGCAGTGTTTGTCATGTAATTTCACATGGTCTTAGCTTGAAAACAACTGGTAAATGAAAAGCTGGAAACTATATTAAATCTATATTACTATTTAAATTACTAGTACTTCAGAATTGGATGACAATATGCATTGAATTGTGACCCTCTGAATTGTAATAGAATCAAATTGTGAGGCAAATGACTAACTGCTCAAACTGGCAGCATATGAATATGGCAACTCTCAGGAGTCAGGACAATGGGCTGTTTATTTTCCAGTGACAGTTCATTCCAAAAACAGGGGGTGGCAACTGAAAAAACTGAAAAATGACTCCTAATTTTTAAAAGATCCCTATCAGAGGATATAAAAATCTAGCGGATGAAAGAGTTATAAGAAGATCTGTAAGATAAGATGGGGCTTGATCATCATAAGAACAAACAACAGAATTTTAAACTGGATCCTAAAATGGACAAGGAGCTAATGAAGTGACACTAAAATTGGTGTAACATAATCATATTTTCTGCCCTGGTCAACAGCCTAGTACCATCTGGAGGCAATGCAGTGGAAAACTAAAAAAGACCCAAATACAAAGAGTTACAATAATCTAAGCAAGATGTAATAAAAGCATGAATAATCTTCTCCAAGTATTAAAAAGACAAAAATTAATGACATATTAATTAATGGCATATGAATATATAATTACGCACCCATTTCTCAACGTCGACAGTCATCCCTGGTCAATAATACCTGGCACACAAGGCATTGCGAATTTTAAATACCCCACTGTGGCCTCCCAAAGGGATGCTGTGGAATTCCTCGAACAATGCTCTCCATTCGTCCTTGGTTTTAACCACCTTCATTCTCCCATAATACAGCAAACCATCTGTAACATTGACTAAATTTACTAAATATGTAGTAAAAATTAACCTTAGAGACTTTTGTCAAAACACCTCCTTCACACTAACCTGTGACTCTGAACTCTGAAGAGTATTGCCTCAAGTTTTGACGTTCAGTTTTATTATACTGTGTTGGGTACACATTTGTAGTGAGGAAATCGATCACCTCTTCGTATCTTCTCTCCATGATACTATCTACAAATGCTTTCAGAATAAAATAAAAGAATTCAGAAACAGACAGATTATCCACACAGACAGTTATTTTTTTATAACTTATATAATTTAATAAACAACAACAACAGCCATCATAAAAGTTGCTAGGTAATTCAGTCAAAAGCACTCTGATATACAGCACTGAATTTACATAAACATGAAATTTTGCCAAAACTATCTTATCATTAAAGCAAAAGGGCAATCATGGCCCGTAGTCGGCAGGATTTGAACCTGCGCGGGGAGACCCCAATGGATTTCGAGTCCATCGCCTTAACCTCTCGGCCACGACTACAGGACCTCAGGCATCCTCTGCCCTGTTTTTGTGCAACACTGCCGACAGACCCACTTGCACCCTAGCCAGCTCAGTCAACCTGCCGAGATGGCAGGCTAGCCCTGCAGCAGACAAAACAACACTCCCAACGAGGATTAAGCAGGCTGCCATGTCTCATCCTGTGGAGTGGGGTTTTTCAGTGTTGACCCTGGGGACCCACAGCACTGCACGTCTCCTAGGTCTCTCTTCTCCGACTCACTCAGTTCACTTCATGAGCACTCTTTCCTAATGAGCTGCCCATCAGACTCAGGTGTGCCAAACATGGGAGAGGCGCAAGCTGAGGCCGCTGTTCCTGTACTACCTCCCAGGATGAGCTGCCCATACACAATGCGCATGGGCAGTACCCCACTACTCTTGGAAAGAAGACCCGCCCATAAATTTGAGCTACCCTGTCTGAGTTTTGAACGGCAAGCGCGTAAGTATAGTCAATTTTGCTTAATTAAAGTTCTGTTTTTAGTTAAATTGAATCTCTCCCAGTAAATATGTAATAATTTCTTCATTGTCTAACAACAAAAACAAGTTTTTCCAGCAGCCATATCACCCTGTAGCCCAAGACTGGTTGCCCACCAAAGCTAAGCAGGGTTGACCCTGGTCAGTACCTGGATGGGAGAATGGGGGTGCTGGATGGGGGTGCTCACCCTGTGGTCTGTGTGGGTCCTAACACCCCTGTATAGTGACGGGGACACTATACTGTAAAAAACACCATCCTTCGGATGAGACGTCAAACCAAGGTCCTGACTCTCTGTGGTCATTAAAAATCCCAAATTTGCCCTTTGGCCTCTGACCATAATGGCCTCCTAATCATCCCCATACACTGATTGGCTTCATCACTCTGTCTCCTCTCCACCAGTAAGCTGGTGTGTGGTGGGTGTTCTGGCGCAATATGGCTGCCGTCGCATCATCCAGGTGGATGCTGCACACTGGTGGTGGATGAGGAGATTCCCCCCTTCTATGTAAAGTGCTTTGAGTACCCAGAAAGCGCTAGATTAGTTCGTTCATTCTGGTGAGTGTTTACATTCCTCCGCAAGCGCACGTGAGCTCCGCTTTACAGAAACTAGCTGATCTGATCACAGAGACAGAACAACAACACCCGGACTCTGTTTTAATCATTCAAGGGGACTTTAATAAAGCAAATCTCTCCCGCGAACTGCCAAAATACAGACAGCACTTCACATGTCCCACCAGAGACAGTAATATATTGGATCACTGTTACACAGCGATAAAGGCCACTCTGTACCACTCTGTTCCACGAGCAGCTTTAGGACTCTCTGATCACTGTTTGGTTCATCTTATACCAACCTACAGGCAGAAACTCAAATCTGAAAAACCTGTATTAAGAACTGTTAAAAGATGGACTAATGAAACAGAGCGGGTTTTACAAGCCTGTTTCTCTGTCACTGATTGGACTGTTTTTGAAGCTGGTGCAAATGATCTGGACGAGCTCACAGAGACTGTAACATCTTATATCAGTTTCTGTGAGGATATGTGCATTCCTACCAAGACTCATCTAACTTACAATAATGACAAACCATGGTTCACTGCAAAACTTACAGAAAGGGGGATAAAGTCTTGTATAAACAGGCCAAATACAAACTGGAAAAGGAGATCCGAGTGGCAAAGAGGAATTATTCCGGCAAGCTAAGGAAAAAATTCTCTTCCAGTGATTCTGCTTCAGTGTGGAAAGGTATGAAAGATATCACCAGTTACAAGTCACCATCCCCCAGCACTCTGGAGAATCAACAACTGGCAGACGATCTGAATGAGTTCTGCTGCAGGTTTGAAAAAACACCCCACACCCGCCCTGAACACCTCTCCACACAACCATTAACACCTCCAGAAACCCCCCTCTCCCCCACACATGCAATTCAGATCAGCGAAGATGAGGTGCGCCAGGTCTTCAGGAAGAACAAAAGAAGGAAAGCACCAGCCCCAGACGGTGTGTCACCAGCCTGCCTAAAAATCTGTGCTGACCAGCTGGCCCCCGTCTTCACACAGATCTTCAACAGATCACTGGAGCTGTGCGAAGTCCCCTCATGCTTCAAATGCTGCACTATCATCCCCGTCCCAAAGAAACCCAAAATTACTGGACTTAATGACTACAGACCTGTGGCTCTAACGTCTGTGGTCATGAAATCATTTGAAAGACTGGTTTTGGCTTATCTGAAGGCCTCCACTGGACCCTTATTGGACCCCCTGCAGTTTGCCTACAGAGCAAACAGGTCTGTGGATGATGCAGTCAACATGGGACTGCACTTCATCCTGCAGCATCTGGACAGACCAGGGACTTATGTGAGGATTCTGTTCGTAGACTTCAGCTCCGCTTTTAACACCATCATCCCGGACACCCTTCAGAATAAACTAACTCAGCTCTCCGTCCCCACCTCCGTCTGTCAGTGGATCAACAGCTTCCTGACAGACAGGCAGCAGCTAGTGAGGCTGGGAAAATTCTCATCCAGCACCCGCACCATCAGCACTGGAGCTCCTCAGGGTTGCGTTCTCTCCCCACTGCTCTTCTCTCTCTACACCAACGACTGCACCTCTAAAGACCCCTCTGTCAAGCTCCCGAAGTTTGCAGACGACACCACACTGATCGGCCTCATCCAGGACGGTGACGAGTCTGCTTACAGACAGGAGGTTAAGGAGCTGGCTGTCTGGTGCAGTCTTAACAACCTGGAGCTCAACACGCTCAAAACTGTGGAGATGATCGTGGACTTCAGGAGAAACCCCCCTTCTCTCCCCCCACTCACCATCATGAACAGCACTGTGACTGCAGTGGAGTCATTCAGATTCCTGGGCACCACCATCTCCTAGGACCTGAAGTGGGACAATCACATTGAGTCCATTGTGAAAAAGGCCCAGCAGAGGTTGTACTTTCTTCGCCAGCTGAGGAAGTTCAACCTGCCACAGGAGCTGCTGAATCAGTTCTACTCCGCCATCATTGAATCCGTCCTCTGCACTTCAATAACTGTCTGGTTCAGCTCAGCTACCAAATCTGACCTCAGAAGACTACACAGGAACAGTTTCTTCCCTCAGGCAATCCATCTCATGAACACTTGACATTAAACGTGGAACACACAACACTATTATAAATGATTTATTCACCACACATACTTATTTTTTCATTTCAAATTTGCACATATCAGACCTGTACACCATAATTGTCTATATTATATATTGTGTTTTTGCTATTTGTACATTACCTATTTGTATATTTGTATATTATTCTTTTATTATCTGTGTCCTGTCCTGTTGCTGTCTTTCTGTTGCACTGTAGAGCTTCTGTCACTAAAACAAATTCCTCGTATGTGTAAGCATACCTGGCCAATAAAGCTCATTTTGATTCTGATTCTGATTCTGATAAACACAGCAGAGAAATGAAAGAGATCGCTGCAGCTTGAGACGGGCTTTTTAAAAGTATCCACTAAAAAACACGGCTCATTAAAAACACAAAGCCAAGCGCCAGTCAAGCTGGTAGCGACGAAAATAGTATGCACACTTAAAACAAACAAAACAAGCTCTGCAAATTAATTAAAATATTTAAACATTTAATACACTCATTTGTTATTTAATGGTATTTGATCAGGGTTGGAGCTAAACTCTGCAGCAGATTGGCCCTCCAGGGAAAGATTTGAGGAATCCTGGACTAAAGCAATGAAAAATGCCTATCATGGTTTGACATGCCCCTCTGATTGAGACACACCCACTAGTGTTCTGCAGGGATGCCTGCATGATCTTGTGCTCATCAACTACAAATCACTGTTAGTTCAGTGTCACTGTCTTTACACGTTTGCTGTTGATCCAACATACATTAAACAATGTCAAAAGCTTCAAAAAGGTTAGTTTCTCCCATCACTGTCTCTATGTCACTGTAATCGTCTTTACCTTCTTTACAATCATCATCCATCAAAACTTTGCTAGCGAGACAATAGTGTGCTTTATCCAGCACCTATAATCTGGACTTCCGCAGTGGCTTGTTAAAATACTAAAATAATAGTTGCCCTTTTCGGATTAGATTTGAGGATGCTGATTGCTTAAATTTTATGTCATATAATGAACATAAACTACTAAACAGACAGACCTCCTGTGGTTGATTTCTCTATCGCCCCAGAGCTGAATTTGAGCCATGCAGATATTTTGTACATATGAGTTTCTATCATATATTAATATAATTTATAGGATTATATATACAATTATTATTATTATTATTATTATTAATATTATTATTATGTGAGCGTATGGCTCAGGCAGGGTGGCATTTTAGCATCCTCTTTTGGCCAACAGCCACTGGGAATACTTCTGTAAAACTAATACAGGTGCATCTCAATAAATTAGAATGTTGCGGAAAAGTTCATTTATTTCAGTAATTCAACTCAAATTGTGAAACTCGTGTATTAAATAAATTCAGTGCACACAGACTGAAGTAGTTTAAGTCTTTGGTTCTTTTAATTGTGATGATTTTGTCTCACATTTAACAAAAACCCAACAATTCACTATCTCAATAATACTTCATAAGACCAATAAAAAACATATTTAGTGAATTGTTTGCCTTCTGGAAAGTATGTTTATTTACTGTATATGTACTCAATACTTGGTAGGAGCTCCTTTTGCTTTAATTACTGCCTCAATTCGGCGTGGCATGGAGGTGATCAGTTTGTGGCACTGCTGAGGTGGTATGGAAGCCCAGGTTTTCTTTGATGCACCTGTATTTTCTTCCACAGTTCAATACAAATTAGAATATGGTGTGTAATATCTCAACAAATTAGAATATCTATATATTGTGTTTTTGCTATTTGTACATTGCCTATTTGTAAATTATTCTTTTATTATCTGTGCCCTGTCCTGTTGCTGTCTTTCTGTTGCACTGTAGAGCTTCTGTCACAAAAACAAATTCCTCGTATGTGTAAGCATACCTGGCCAATAAAGCTCATTCTGATTCTGATTCTGATTCTGAATATGGTGACATGCCAATCAGCTAATCAACTCAAAACACCTGCAAAGGTTTCCTGAGCCTTCAAAATGGTCTCTCAGTTTGGTTCACTAGGCTACACAATCATGGGGAAGACTGCTGATCTGACAGTTGTCCAGAAGACAATCATTGACACCCTTCACAAGGAGGGTAAGCCACAAACATTCATTGCCAAAGAAGCTGGCTGTTCACAGAGTGCTGTTTCCAAGCATGTTAACAGAAAGTTGAGCGGAAGGAAAAAGTGTGGAAGAAAAAGATGCACAACCAACCGAGAGAACTGCAGCCTTATGAGGATTGTCAAGCAAAATCGATTCAAGAATTTGGGTGAACTTCACAAGGAATGGACTGAGGCTGGGGTCAAGGCATCAAGAGCCACCACACACAGACGTGTCAAGGAATTTGGCTACAGTTGTCGTATTCCTCTTGTTAAGCCACTCCTGAACCACAGACAACGTCAGAGGCGTCTTACCTGGGCTAAGGAGAAGAAGAACTGGACTGTTGCCCAGTGGTCCAAAGTCCTCTTTTCAGATGAGAGCAAGTTTTGTATTTCATTTGGAAACCAAGGTCCTAGAGTCTGGAGGAAGGGTGGAGAAGCTCATAGCCCAAGTTGCTTGAAGTCCAGTGTTAAGTTTCCACAGTCTGTGATGATTTGGGGTGCAATGTCATCTGCTGGTGTTGGTCCATTGTGTTTTTTAAAAACCAAAGTCACTGCATCCATTTACCAAGAAATTTTGAAGCACTTCATGCTTCCTTCTGCTGACCAGCTTTTTAAAGATGCTGATTTCATTTTCCAGCAGGATTTGGCACCTGCCCACACTGCCAAAAGCACCAAAAGTTGGTTAAATGACCATGGTGTTGGTGTGCTTGACTGGCCAGCAAACTCACCAGACCTGAACCCCATAGAGAATCTATGGGGTATTGTCAAGAGGAAAATGAGAAACAAGAGACCAAAACATGCAGATGAGCTGAAGGCCACTGTCAAAGAAACCTGGGCTTCCATACCACCTCAGCAGTGCCACAAACTGATCACCTCCATGCCACGCCGAATTGAGGCAGTAATTAAAGCAAAAGGAGCCCCTACCAAGTATTGAGTACATATACAGTAAATGAACATACTTTCCAGAAGGCCAACAATTCAATAAAAATGTTTTTTTTTATTTTATTTTTTTTTATTGGTCTTATGAAGTATTCTAATTTGTTGAAATAGTGAATTGGTGGGTTTTTGTTAAATGTGAGCCAAAATCATCACAATTAAAAGAACCAAAGACTTAAACTACTTCAGTCTGTGTGCATTGAATTTATTTAATACACGAGTTTCACAATTTGAGTTGAATTACTGAAATAAATGAACTTTTCCACGACATTCTAATTTATTGAGATGCACCTGTAAGTGATCAGAATAAGAAAGGTAATTATAGGTATGTGTGTTCAGTAACGTTGTGATGACTGATTGGATGCATACAGTAGGCTATATATGCACACTTGGGCTTGTTTGTTAACCAATTAGCCTATACAATTTATATGTTTTGAAAACCGCCAAACTGATCGAAAACGAGCCCAAATTTTGTCCACCCGCTCAAGCCACAATCTGGCAACACTGGTTACGTAACGTATTTAATATTCATGACCTAAGCCTTTTCCATAGTAGGGTCCGTCAGTTGACTTCCTGTGAGCTCGGAGTGCTACTCTCCTCCCCTGAGCGTGAGCTGTGCTGGAGATAATAATAGAAACAGGGCAGGGTCCAACAGACAAACGCGCTTCAGCCGAGAGCGATTTCGCAATTTAATGACATAAACACAATGACACGACCAGGAACGACCAGGACTGAGGAAACGCGTTTGATGTCTCGCAGTGAAACGGCTTGATAACGATGCACGCGGAGTTTAGCGATCAACAGAACTGCGTTACTTCAGAAACTATACACGCGCGCATATAAAGGAGCGCAAGTTCTTCGGAAACGCTCGTGTTTCGGGACATCGATGATTTTTCGAGAGTGCAATGTCGTTTCTTCGAGTCGTGACGAGCGTGTCCGTGCTCAGTCCTTGATCTGTGCAGATATTCAGTTCTTGCCATTTTCCCGTCCAGACCTATATGCTGCTAAGCGGGTTTTTAAATTTTCATGTAAAAATGAAACGATGATCGTCTTTATTGAAGGTTGTCGGTGCTGATGACATCACGTCATTTATTTGTTCGTTTGGTGCCAGTTGCCAGGAATGCCAGCTATGAAGTGTGCTGGCTGAGAAGCTGTACTGTTGGGGTTGGGGTCATTTAACAAACTGATGAAAAAATGAATTCAGATCTGGAGGCCATTTCTTTTTCCGTACCCTCTCTTGGTCAAGATTTAGACATGATGGGAGGGAGTAATGGAGAATCCAGTGGCAGCATGAATCCTGGTGCTGGGACCCTCTGGCAGGACCCCTCCATCTGTAAGAGCGCCACCCCTGGGGTGATCAGTTTGCCCTCGGACAGTGGGACCTTGTTGACCACGGGTAAATGTAAGAACCGAGCCGTACAAGTGGCCTACGTGAGGAACTCTGAGACGAGCCAACATCACAGCCCAGAGAACATGGCTTTACAGTGTCTGAAGGATGCTTGTGACATAGTGGGATTTAAACTAGATATAATCCCCTTTGGGAAGCTGGACTTTGGTGAAACATCAGTTCTTGATCACTTTTACAATGCAGGTAAGTCTACTGACACGTTTTGGGAATGTCCTGCAAATGAATGTGAATGGGCACAAATGTTGCTGTGAACAGTTTGTTGACCACTCACATGCTTGGTAGACATGGTCTTTACTGTATGTTTGGCCGGTCTGGTTGGTTTCTTACCTTTTTCCAGGAAAGTTCTCAGAATGAAGTGATGTGTGATGGTATCGCTCTCCCACATGAACACAACCCAGGGTGGAGTGCAGTGTCTTTACCCGCATTTCCATGAGAAATGACTGGCATTTAAAGACATTTAAACTGGAATGGAAATGAAGTTTTGCACAGTAGCTCGAAAATGAATGTAAAGTGTAGACCTGCAGCAAAACCAGAGAGTCACTGTATCACCATAATTAGAGCTGCATGCATTTCTTTAGAAAGTCTAATCTCTTGCCTATGTCAAGCGGAGCTAATGAAAGTAAAACCAAAAGGGCTTTTGGTTTTACTTTCTCCCAAAGCACTAAATAACAACAAAATTCCCTTACCTGAACCTCTTTGTTATTATGCATTGCAGTTGTCCTCATCTATGAGATCACTGCATTCAGTGACAAAGCGCTGAATTTGAAGTAGTTTGATTTAATCATTTTGCAAATGTTGCAGGTGTTTGCAGCTAGTGAGAATCCCGGAAATAACCAAATAACACCCATAACCGTAGAATACGTGAAAGGATGGTACTGAGGTAAAATTAAGTGTATAAAAAGTGATGAAATTGATTTAACATTCATTAATCAGTGGTTACTTATGCAATCACTCAATGTCTTGCCATATCAGTATTTGCACATGCTGACAAATACTGCGGTATAGGCACTACTGTGCCTACATCTACACTGTGACTATTTACCCCAGTGAACTTTTACTTCAGGTTGTGCTTTTATGTATGTGTAGATTTATTTATTATTACTTTTAAGATTTGGAGTTCAACTTTCCATCTCTAAAAAGCAGGATTTCTTTTCTCTAAGCATTTTCTCTTACTGAATTATTCTTGTGCTTTGGGTGATTGTCATCATTTTGTGTGACCTAGTTTCTTTTGGACTTTATATCACAAACAGACTCTGATTTTCTCTCAGAGAGTTTTTTGTTACTGCCTGGAGTTTGGCCCACAGCACTGTTCTCCCTCCATCATTTGTGATAGGGTTGATATGTGGTTTAATTTCTTTGCACAGGATTCTGTATGTTTCACCGTAGTTTTGTCCCATTCATCTTAGAATGCCGTTTCATCCATGTGGCCTTTAGGTTTTAAAAAACTTGAGATGGGTTGCAATGAAAACAGTTGTTTCCTGTGTGGTAACCTCGCACAGCTCTTGCTAAGTCGATGTGTTGTTTTGGATGCTGAGATGTTATCATGTCGTCAGTACATAGCTGGAGCCATCAAAATTCTTTATTTGTTTGAGGGTTTTGTAGAATATCCAAGTTTCATAATTGTAGTCTGACTGTAGTTGTGGACTAATGATTGCTTTAGATATCCTGGTGTAACCTTATCCGGTTTTGTGCACTTCAGCAAGCTTTTTGAGTTTGCCAAACCTGCATTTAAATGACTGCAACTTCTAACAGCACCATTTCTTCAGTTTAATGGAGAAAAAATTAAATAAAAATTCACCATGTCGTTTAAAGCCTGTATGACTTTCTTCCTTCTGTGAAACGCATGATAAAATGTTGACAAATCTTTTTTTCTATACAAAGACAATATGTTGTGACCAGGGGCTGTAAAGTTCGGAAAGAACAGAAGTTCACCATAAAAGAATTCGATACAGCTCTACTTTACCCAAGTCTTCTGTAGCCATACAACAGTGATTGTGTGAGATTCAGTGGTTCACAAGGGTTAAATCCAGATAATAAACCAATCAGGCTAGCAAATTGCAAACTTGAGTAGTGGCAGATTAATGTTTTATCCAGTGTTTGACATTATTTTGAGATTATCGCATGAGCTGATCATTTTTGTATGCATCTTAATTTTGTCATTTATTTTGTATTTTATATGCTACACTGTATCAGCCTTATTTTGGCCATCAAGTTAAAACAGACATGCTGAAAGTATGTAAATAATTTGAGCCTGCATGTTTTATCTATAGATCAAAGGTAGCATGTTTTACATACTTGTAGCATTTTTAAAGGGCTTAAACATGTTGTAACTGGATGTGTAGGAGGGTAATTGTACTTCTGGACTATGGGTGTTTTTGAAGGAGTAGGTTTGTAGTGGAACACAATCTTATCAAAGGTTTTTTTTTTTTTTTCTCTCAATTCTCTCAATTCAATTCTCTTTCATATTATGGTTATCTCTGCAAGGGCTGGTCATCAGATAGAAGTCTCTTTTTTTTTTTTTTGTTTTTTTTTCTTCTTATGTGGAAAGTTGTGCAGTGATAGAGTAAGTCTAACCTCTACCTATCTATCTCTACCCTCTAACTCTAGCACTCTCTAATTCTATTCCTAAAAAAAAAACAACTTGTCCCTTTTAGACTTGCACTCTACTCTATTCATTTACTAGCTGCTCGTTTTCTTTAAAAAAAATACTAACACTAGCTTTTCTAATCTTTTTGTATTCTATCTAGGGTAAATGTACCTATTAAGCTCGCCAAAATCTACACTGAGACATTTTTAGAGCACAAGATATTGGTTTCAGTACAAAAAGTTATGTTAAAATAAAATATTAATCTCTCACAAATAAATCTTTAATTTTAAATGACAAAAGCATTTCAATTAAGATATACATCATTAAATTCAAAAAGTCTGGCTGTGCTTAATGGGTAAATTTTTGTACCCTTTAAGCAAACCCCTGTTCCCATTAAACTCGCATCATGTTTTATTAAAAATTCTTGTTTATTTTAAACAACCTTTTTAAAGAATAAATGAAAAATATATTTTTTGAAGGTACAAAGTCAATCACAAAAAAAAAAAACAGAACACTAAAATCAAGCAACAAGGCATTCAATTCGATCAGTTATATATTCATAATGAAGGGTCATTTAAGCACACTGCAGCATCTATACTAGTCCACGTTCAACGCATTCAAAAATCAAATAAAACAAAACATTTAATTCATGGGGATGAACACAGAAACTAGCCTCATTATGAAACATCTTTTTAAATGGATGTCAACTTATCTACAGTCTCTTAAAGCTGGAATACACTACATGATTTCTGCCCCGCTTTTCCACAGATTTACTGTCTGGAGAAGCTGATGCTAGCTACCAAAGATCAGAGCCAGTCTGCAGATTTGAGTTGACAGAATCCATAGAAAATCGATTAACTTAACTTAAAGTGACAACCATCAGTTAATATTTAAAGTCTGTTTATGAAGAATTTACATAGAGATTCAATGTGGAAGAGCTTAAAGAGAGCACACTGAGCTTAATTGGAGCAGCAACAATTTTTAAAGGTGCCATAGAATGGAAAACTGTATTTACCTTGGCATAGTTGAATTATAACAGTTCTGTACATGGAAATGACATGCAGTGAGCCTCAAACACCAGTGTTTCCTCCTCCTTATGTAAATCTTGTGAATGCAAAAGACCACTGAAAAATAGGCGAATCAGAACATAACACCGACTGTGACGTTACAGTCGGGATCACTAATATGTACACCCCCAACATTTGCATATAACCACCCACGTTCTAGGCCAGCAGGACCTGCACAGCCGAATGTTGTGTTCCAGGCTGTGCAGGGATGGGTTGGTGTCTGTACTCACAGGGATTAAAGTTCTCCGTTGCTACGACGGATTTCCGTCAATTGGAAAAAATGAGGGGAAAGGAAACGTAGCGTGTTGTTGTTGTTCTGTTGGCATCCCCGCCATGGCTGCAGCTTCTCACTGACAACATGGTAACTCTGCTCACATCATTCACAGTCGGGTTATTATCAGAGAACACGGAGCAGAACTTGAATTTCGGTGCGGGATTGCGGTTGTTAATAATAATTCTACTCATTCCCGCAGGTTCCGACGGAGTGTATCACATTAGCACGTGCTTTTGAGTCTTGAGAACTCACTCGCGTGCTTTCATTTTCTGTGCGCCCACAGATCGCGATAAGGAGAGTGACAGCTTTTAATAATTATTAAGGGAGCTTGCAAATGTGATATTGATTTAATACAACAGATCAATAAACAAGTACTGCATGATTTTGCTCTATATCATCAACGAAAATAGTTCCAAATAAAGTAACGGCTGAGCCGCTGCGCATCTCTAAAGCAAACACAGAATAGTGAAGCAGAAGACTTAACTCGGGGGAGAAGAATGGTTGAGTAAATTATTTTTGTTTTCTTTGCGCAAAAAAAAAAAGTGTTCTTGTAGCGTCGTAAAACTGAAGTTGAGCCACTGATGTCACATGGACCTGTTTTACCGATGTATTTACTACTTTTCTGGATCTGGGAACATTTCAGTTGCGTTGCTGTCTATGGAGAGTCAGATAGCACTCCGATTTAATCAAAAATATCTTTACTTGTGTTCTGAAGATGAACAAAGGTCTTACGGGTTTGGAACGACATGAGTGAGAAATTAATGACATAATTTTCATTTTGTCGTGAACTAACCCTTTAAAGGTGGGGTAAGCGATTTCTGATAGCCAATGTTGATATTGAAATCACCAAAACAAACACGCCCCTACCCCAAAAGGGTCTCGCCCCTATTTTGATAGCTCCGCCCCACACATACGTACGCAACCCAGGCAACGATTAGTTCTGTGAAACAAAGCAAAACCAATGTGTTTACACCGGACGCAAGCGGCGCGACAAAATACTATAGAAGTCATTATAATCAGTGATGCTGTCTACACTGGATGTTGCGTGGTGCAGTAAACACCATCTCTATCTTTCTGTCGCTCGGGTCGGCCCATCCTATGCACTGAACGCTCTCTCCTCCACAGCATGAGTAGACACGCCCCTTACTGCTGATTGGCTACAAGTTTGTTTTAGTACTCGCCCCGACTCAGTTTTCTAAAGCGCTTTTGAAAAATTACATACCCCACCTTTAAGGAGTCAAATGTCCCCTCGTATTAGGAAGGCTAATTTTTGATCAGAAGTTTTGATTATTGAACAGAAGGTGCTCCTAAAGTTTTTAAATTAGGAGGACAAGCGCTCCTAAAAAGAAAAGAAAGCATAGAGCCATGTGTAACATAGTATTAGATCCGTGCATGAGGTCTTAAAGAGACAACAGCCTAAATAAACCTGCTGCTGTCTTTCATTATACAGTGAAGACTATCCAGTGTTATTTTACAGTTGAATAGATTATAGTTAGACCTAACTGAAAAAAATTGTACTGATAATTTTAATTTGTATCTTGTTATTGTTTTTGTTTGTGCTATTGATTGTCATTAATTTACTTGTTCTTATTTTATTATTTACTATTTACTTGTCTTTTTTAGTTAAAATTAATTCAATTCTGAGTGCACTTGATTCTTGAGTGGGTAGGGAGCGTGGCCCATGGGAAATAGTCCTGCCACCACAGCTGGAAAAATCCTAGAGGAAACACTGCATACATTTAATAAAATTTGAAAAATGCATTTACAAAAGTAAAAAGAAAATGCCCCTGTAAATCACTTTGAGTCAAATGTCACCTCGTATTAAGAAGGCTAATTTTTGATCAGAATTTTTTTATTATTGATTAGAAGGTGCTCCTAAATTTTTTTTAAATTAGGAGGACAAGTGCTCCTAATTTCAAGAAGAAAAACACGGCTCTTAAACTGGGTGTGTGACAGGTATGGCTGTGGAATGGGGTTTGGCCGAGGAAAAAATTGAGGCTGGACCAGAATATTCGATTATTCGAATATTTGTCTGGTGGGTTGGCATTCGATTTTCAATTTAGAGATTCGAATATCCTTTTCTTTTCTTTTTTTTCTTTCTCGAACCGAACACATGGCATCCCCCGCAAAACGGTTCGGTTCTCAACTTGTCCGCCTGCCTGAACATCTGCACCAGCAACAGACCATTCGCCAATGAAAGACGTTCGTCCTGACCTATAGCGTGCATATATTTCATGAAAAATCTTCTATTATGAGCGCGCTTGCCGCACATTTACATTTAAAATAACGAACCTAAGCGCGCAAAAGACGCGACATGTGAACAGACCCTCTGCTATCACAAGACCGAATGCGATGCATGCATTTTCTTTCTGTCAGCTGTCCCGAGATGCGAGCGAAAGTCAGGATCAGCGTGCAGTAGCTCTTGTAGCGCAGACGAGATGCGCCGATGTGAAGCCGCTTTGAGAGAGTGAAAGAGAGAAGACACGGTACAGCTGAATCACTCACGCTGTTTTCAAATGACTGATTTAATCTGATATTTTGTGTGGATTTATTTACTCATCTAACCTACATGCTATATTCAATAAATGTTTGCAGGAATTTCCCTCATTATAAACTTGAAAGCTGTGGGAATGAGTAAAACTATGCGATTATACACACAAATATAACTCTATTATACAGAGATTTGTGAAATAAAATTCCATGACTTTTACAAAACTTTTCCAGGCCTGGAAATTGCTGGTTTTTCATGACCGTACACGAACCCTATAAAAGCAACTGATGCACGCTTTCAGTCACTAAAGATTGGTCCTCTCCCTCCTCTAATCACATGCCGGATCCGTTACCCTGCTTTATTCCGGGACCTCGCAATTTACAAATTAAGCACTGGGCTACCTTATTAAAAGTACTGCTCTTAACAGACCTGTGTGTTTTGTTTCACTAGTGCAGTGTCCGTTCTCGGAGCATATAAGCCCTGCCCGCGTGAGGCGCGCCGCTTCCGGCTCGCACTGTTCAGTTTATTAATTCTGAACATGTCACGTGTCCATATTGCACCAAAATGCGACACTGCACTCCCTTGGGTCCGCAGCAACACATCCGCCACGCGTGAAGTCGATTGAATGAACAGTTCTCGACATAATAAAAATGCAAACAGACAGACAGACGCACAGAGATTCCTGCCTTTTTTAGAAAGAAGAATATGTTCAGCCCCCTCCCTCCGAAGCTTCGAATATTCGGGGTTGATACTACTGAAGAAGCTCAAAAAATGGTATTCGGACCAGCCCTAAAAATTCAGTCAAAAAAAAAAAAAAAAAAAAAAATATATATATAATTATTTTTTTTTTTTTTTTTGCTTTAACCCCTGTATTCAGAAAGGCACGGAAAACATAACGCGTTCTAATAAAATAATGCGAGCCACTAAAGGGACATGGTTAGCTTCTTGCTAATGATAGCCTGTTACATTACCGTACATAAGATTTCACTTACCACATAAACAGAGTAAGGAGAGATGACTGAGGATGATGACGAATGATTTACAGATCCTGAGCACCACTGACAATCATCTGATCTTGTAAAATGTGTAGTAAGTACTGCCGCTGTAGTTTACATAGAGCACGAGTGATCGCAAATCACGAAAGTGAAAGTAAAACACGATCGTGCATTCAAAGCGGCTCCCTGATGCCCACAATTTATTTACAGTATAATTACCCAACGATATAACTGCGAGAGAAAGTATTGAAATATATATTTTCCTCCCTGTGTTTCCTTCCTGCTGTGTGAGCCGCACTGTGAAACAGCCAATCAGAGTAGAGCTCAACATTATTATTCACAACCCTTCCAAATAAGGTAATAACAGACCATTTCATTCTAGGGAGAAATCCTAGGGTTGTAAATGCACATGTAAAACCGTTTCTGGAGAATATTTTTGCCCTTACCTAAGCCACATACCTTCTATGTAGATATCAGAGAACAATTTAAAATATTGTATCCGTGCATTCTGTGGCACCTTTACTAAATGCCATGTAATATTTATTAAAATGACAGGACTTTGCTCAATAAATAGTGTAGGTCATGTATTAAGTTCATACATATTTTAATATGAACAACTATCATTAACAATATCTATGTAATTATACTTTTTCTTATTGATGTCACACTGAAGCTGTGAGATTTTCATAGTAGTGCACCCTTTAAGCTCACCTTACAATAATATGAAGTCTTTAAAAATTACAGCACTGTAAAACCACAGACCACCAATAAACTGTCAGTTTATAATATTATGGATGTAAAAGTACTAGCCAGTAATGCCTGTGAAGTAATATATAAGCGTAGCACACAATCTTATACAGCTAGTCAGATAACTGTGTTCTGTAGCATCTGCGCTGTGTTGCTAAAACTATCTTTTGGATCTAATGTAATTATTTCCCACATCCAAGTTCCAGGTTATAATATACAAAAGTCTGAACATTAATCTCTTAATTTTACAGTAAGTAGTGAAACTTACCCAAAATAAAGGCTTAAACATCTAAAAAATGCACATTTAAAGGGCTCCTGTTTTGGTGAAAGTTTCTAGACAGCTTTCAAAATGACCACCAGACTCATATCTCCGTGTGCAATGATCTGATTGACTTGAAATTATAGGAGGTATATAGTAACAAACACATAAATTGGTTAATAATTTATTTATTTTATTTTTTTTATAATCTGAGCTCAAAAATGGAAGTGTGCTTTAATGGGTACATGAGCATAATAGGTACGCTTAACCTATTTGTTTTCTTTTTATTTAATACACAATTAACAAAAGCAAAAAGGCCTATACACTAGCTTGCTCTATTCTTTTTCTATTCTATCGGTTTTATTTACTATATAATAAAAAAAAACCCTGCTATGTGTACTGCGTTAAGCTAACTAAGACTTGTTAGAGCACTTGCATATCATTGCTCTTTTGTTGATTGCTTCCATTGTCCTCATTTGTAAGTTGCTTTGGATAAAAGCATCTGCTAAATGACTAAATGTAAGTCTGATTTTGTGCTAGTTAAACAATTTGTGTTGTATAATACCATCAACAGAGTATATAAGGATACATAGGCTGCACACGAATAGTTGTATAAAAAAACTGTATGTGAAGGAGCAATATGTCCAAATTCATAATTTTCGAAAAACCACAGTTGAAAAGAACCCGTATGACCTACTACTTCTGATGAGATTGCAAAGTGCACATCCAGTGGACACTTTACTATCCCATGAGTTGTGAATCGCAGTGACTTGATGCAGCTGATCAGTACTTTGATGTACTGTATACATTTTAGTGCATTTTGAGTAAATGTGTTTTGAAAAAAGAAAATGTGAAGAATAACCACTTTTGATAAATGGACAATCAGCTCATGTGATAATTTCAAAATAATGTCAAGCATTAGATGAAACACGAGCTTGTTTGCAAGTCCAAGACTGTTTGCAATTTGCAAGTCTGATGGGCTTATTTAATGACAATAACAACATGATGAATGTAGTTCATCCAGGTTATATTTATCATGTTTATCCAGAACAGTTATCCAGAAGTACCTACTCAATGTACAGTTTGTTGTTTACCTAGGTATCAAATGTTCAGCCAAAGAAACATTGAAATGTTTTTTGGGCAAACTTCCATTTAACAGAAATTGCCTGAAATTTAATTTTTATTTATTTTTTTTTTTCTTTGTGAAAATTAGACATGTACTAGTACCTTTCAGGTGAGCTGTGTTGTTTTTATGTATTCATTATCGCTTAATGTGAAAAGTCAGCTATAGGTAGGCCTTAACATATTGCTGGATTAATTGGAACTATATAAAAGGTAGTATAACAAGAATGACCTGTTCATTCAAACAATCAATGGGGACTATATCGGTAAACTAGTTACTAGAAATGTGTTCTCAAATCGAGATTTTGTTTCAGGTGTGCTTATCATTTCTTGCACTCTGCTGAACTCAGTAAATGGCACATTCCTTTTCCACTAGATGAGGTAACTCTTGCTGAATGGTTTTCAGTTCATATCATTGTTCAGCAGTCTAAAAATATCTGAGAGCGTGAGCGAATCCTTTAATTACTCATTTTAAACCGAATGACTCTGAGATTTCAAAGTAGCTTTCCCGCTTTTACTGTTGAAATAAAAATTCAAAACTAATACAGTGGATAAATTTTTAGAATAAATGACCAATCGTATGTGAGCATTGGTTGGAAACTATCACCCACCGAGAGCCAAATGTGGGTGAATTTCCCGTCATGCATATTTGGAAAAGATATTACAAGAACAACAGCAGGTAGTAACGGTTCATTGGGATGTGGTTTCCAGTAGCATAGCAGTCAGCCTAGAGATGCTTGAGAGTTTTGGACAAGTTACAATTTCTTAATTACTTTCTGTAATTTCTAGTGGAATTTCTTTACTAAATGCTGATCACATCTCACCAGCTGTTAGAATTCAGCTGTAAGTGCATTACTTCGGACATTTATCCTTTGTTTTTACAACCTGATGGATGAGTCAAAATGGTTGACTGTAGTAATCAACAAGAAGTTACAGATGTTTGCCACAAATTTTGTTTTGAACCACATTCCTTTAATGGAATTTTATAGGAAGAGTAATTGTCAAATATTAAGGAGTTGTACTTTGTTGCTTGGTACTTAGTCAGTTACTAAAATCAAATATCATTGTTTGTTTTTTGTTTTTTTTGTTTCTTTTTTTTTTTAACTAATAGTTTCGATAGTATCTTTCGTTTTTTTTTTTGTTATTTGCTTATATGAATACATTTGTACATATACATATTTTATACATATACATATTTTACACACATTAATCCTAAATGAATTTCATCAATGTTTTTATTCTGTATCGTTAACTTAGTTTTAATAACGTTCCTGATAAATGACGGTCGAAGCAGATAAGAAAAATAAGCATTTCATTCTACTGTTCTAGCTTGTCACTTTGTTTCTGACGTGCATGTCCCCAAACATCTTCCAGCTATATGAATACTTTCTGTTTGTACGAAAAAAATATTTTTGAGCTACTGTATTATTCTGGCAATTGCAATCCTTAATATCTTTCTTGTTTCCTTGCTAATAGTGCCATCCAAGCTAGGTATGCCTTTTACTGTTTGGCAGTGCCTAGCAACTCTCTCTGTTCATGGGCATCTAAAATAAATCATGACAAATAAAACAGTACAAAAAATACATTAAAATGTTAATATTTAAATAAAACATTAAAACATTTTTGTTAAAACATTTTTTGTCATTGCTGAACATTTTCCAGTTATCTGAAATAAAATTTAATAGTGATTTTTTTATTTTTTATTTATTTATTTATTTATTTATTTATTTTGTATGGTTAGTTTTCTGGTTACCTGTTAAACATGCAGGCAGCTTATAACTCTACATCGTTAATAAGGTTTATTCTGAAATATTGTACCATCATGATAAAACAATTTTAGTAATTCCTTAATTTTTGTGAGGAGGTATGCAAAATCAAAATGCCTTTACAGTTTTTCTCTATTGCTGTTACACAGTTCATGAAACAATTAACTATTTTCCCACAACTATAAACATTATCTCAAAACTACACACCAACTTGTACAAACCTCACACTTCCAGGTCAAAAACATATTCTCTTACAGAATATTCTCTTATACAACATAAACTGAGGGATGCCGATACAGTGAAATTTAGAAAGAAGCATTAATAAAAGTTTATTTTCATTACACTACTGTAAATGGATCTTACAGTACATGAAAAGAGAAGAAAAGTTCAAATACCAAAGAATTTAATGTCAACTTGATATGCAGTACAATACAGGAGGCTGTCAATTACATTACAAAAAAAAAAAATAGATTGCATTACAGCATTGGTAATGACCTTATTTGCCATACTACAGCAGTTTCTTAGTTTTCACAAGTTGACACAAGATTTTCTGCTTCTCCTAGGTAGTCATCTCTCAGTTCCTCAAAAATGCAGTACATGTAAGAAGTACTTGGCTACAAATCAATTTGACAGTCACGAGTTTGAGTTTGTACAACATGCTACAGTATTTATAGTACATAGAATAGAAATGTTCTCTCATCTAAAGTATTGCTACTATGTACTGTAATTATACTGTATGTGTAAGTAGTATAAAAAACCCTGTAGAGGACGGTAGGCCAACTTCCTTCATGGTCATTCCATGCACAAGAAAATGTGTCTTTGTTCTGAGAACTGAATCAACGGTTTGGGCCAAATGAATCAGTTATAGTGTGCTAGCAATCAAGAAAAACTGTAATATGAAATATGAGCCTTTTATGCAGTCATTGTGGGAAAAAAACCCTCCCGTACACTTCTGTACATGGGAGAAGAATATAGATTATCATATGTTTGCTTGAAATTTCTTTAAAGAGAAATATAAAATATTTTAAAAGAAAATTTAAAGAAATATTTTGCTTATTTTTACCCAAAACAGGATGGAAAGAGCATTACTGAGCGTTAAACACATTTACACTCCTAGCCATAAGGAAGCTACATCACAAAAGTATTATTATTATTTATATTTTTTTTTCAAATGTTCGACTTATGTTGTGGAATAAAACCATGTTATTAAATGTTCTTTTTTGTTGGACAACAAGTTTATAAATGCTTTTCATTACAAATTTGGAAAGATGTTTGACGCGTTTCTTTTTCTAATAAAAGTTATAAGCAACTCAAACTCACAGCGCTTGCAGAGATCGCACAGCATTTACTACTGACTCTGGGCATATATTTATTTAATTAAAAATCGCAACCATTGCAATTTCTGTAAGTGCTTTAAGCCAAATCATGATTTCATCAGTTTTATTCTGATTAATCGTTTAGCCCCTATTCCAGCTTTCCATACAGTTCAACTTATTGAATGGTTCACACTTGCATCCCTCACAGCGTCCTTTCTACTCCAAATTCTGTAACTTTGAATACCCTATTGCATTCAGTAATCATATTGTGCAGCCCAATAAAATCTGGTATGTCAGCATGATGGATTTGCTGCCTGTCTGCAAGAAACCTCAATCCTCTTTGTGTAAGCAAACTCTCAATAACACTCAGAAAACCTAACTCTCAAACTCAGCTAAGCCTCATTCAAAGTTTTGTGTACCTCTTTAAGTCATGTACTTTAAATGTCAGTTAAATTAACTGAAATCATGGCTTATTTCAGTTATTTAAAAATTTTGCTAATAAATGGCAATTGCTTGTTGTCTTTGTATTTTGGATATATGGTAAATAGTTATGTAGCAACATAAGAGGATCATTGTTGTTGCTATATGTGTCTGTTAACCACTTAAATCTTGTATTTGTCAGTCTTGCATTTTTTCAGCTTCCTGTCATTATAGGAATGTGCAAAGCTACAAATGTTCATAATCGACAAGTCAGTCTTTAGAAACCCCTGTATAATATGGCTGTAGCATGTCCACTAGACCCCAATCAGAGGCATTTCTTAGCAGTAAATTCATACTAAGCCCTTCAAGAGTGTAACTAACAGATATTCAAATAATAAACAGACTGCAAGAAAGGGTCCAACACACAGCGGCACAAAATCACGTTCACTGAAGTGAACTCACTAATCATTTGTCGGATGACTACTAGCTCACCCCTGCTTTGCATGACATTTCCCATTGATGTGATTTGTGCACTTTGTGTGATTGAACAAAGTAATGTCATTGCAGCAGCTGTACACGTGCAGAACTGTGACTGATTTATGTGGGAGAATTCGAAACTACATTTGCATGTGTGAAATGTGAAGCAGATTTCCTTTTGTGTATTGCAATGCTAGATCTTGTATTCACAGCTGGAAATGATCATCGTTGTAATATTAACAGGTTCCAAACCTGAGACTTTCTTTTTCCATGGAACATAAACGGCAATATTCAGTACAGCAGAATGCTAGTGAAAGATAACCCTGAAAACCTTTCACTTTCATTGCACCTGCTTTCCACAAATTGCAAATGGTTGGTGACCTAATGTTCTTGTACCTATTTTGTGTGGCGTGAAAGAAAGTCATACAGGTTTGGAATGATGTGGGTGAGTAAATGATGACAGGATTTTTATGTTTAGATGGATTAATTTCTTAAAATTGGATACAAAATATGGAAGAAGCCAAAACCAAACAAATATACAACCAATGTCAGGTGTTTTTGTTATACCAATGGCTGCGTACATTTGCATCACTTTTACACAACCTGTATGATTATTTAAATATTTAACAAATTAACTCCTTTTCATTAAATAACTCTTGAAATATGAATCATTAGCATTACATTAGTTGAATATAAGCTCTGTTGTACACATCACCTTCTTATTGAAATGCAGCATTGAGAAACTGTATAACTTAAGAAAAATAATTCATGATGATCTACTGATATCCACTGGCATCCGTCTTGAGATGATCTGCATTGTCTGATAACCAACACATCGATTAACAGAAGCGTCAGCTTCACTTTGTTCATTTGAAAATCTTTTGCCACATTTATCAATGGATTGTAAACAGTTCTATTTGTTTTTTTTTTTATTAATATTTGGTATATGTAATATATCGACATTATGTCAGCCTTAGGCCACCCTGCTTTCTAAGTGTCAATATTCACACTGGCCACTGAAAAAAACATATTGGTCAACCACTTCCAGTGGTACAACTCTGGTAATGTCTTTTTGAGAATGTTTGGCTGTCCAAAAGTATTATGCATTATTTCAAAGCCGATATACAGATCTGCTTGTGATATCTAGTTACTGTAACTAGACACTTGCTATTAAGGTTATTACACTGCTCAATTCTGATTTATTGCTCAGATTGGTTTTTCCCCCCACACTGGTAACATTATTATTTTTTTAAATTTGGCCAGCGTCAAATGTGAACGCTGAACTGACGTGCATATGCAAAACACAATAACAAAGTCGTACGGAGGTAAACATAGAGGCCACTGAAGTCGGTGTTTGTGTTCATTTATAAGATGATGTGACATGGAATCCAATGAATTTGTGCACGGGTGATAAGGAGGACAAAGACAGTATAATAATATTTAAATATTTACTAAATGAACCCTCAAGTTTTGCTAGTATAGCCATCTCAATGTAATACCTGTATACATCTCGCTGTCCCTTTTCTGTCTAGCAGCTATTATGACCAAAGAGCAGATAACATTTAAAGATAATTTTGTTTCCCCAGTAGACCCAAATTATCTGCATATGCTCTGTTTTGATTTGTATATGTAAATAGATTTTCCCATATATTTGTGATATAACTATAAAGCATGAAGAATGAAGAAGTTCCAACAAATCCTTTCACTGTTAAGATTTATTTGAACAAGAAGACACAAAGGCTCGGGATGTTCATACTTTGTACATGTCCTTCTGTTTAGTAATGTATGTTGCTTTGTTCATTTTCTCTGTCATGTCTGTTTCCTTTGGGTAAACTGAAACAACAGCTCTGGCACAGATGCATGCAAACAGAGGAACTGACTTCCTGCTGATATTTAAATGTGGCGTGTAGGGCGTTGAATTCAACTGTAGGGACAGGACCGAGAGAAAATAACCCCCACACTGTCTGTCAGGTCTGGGTAGAAGTGTTTAAAAAAATGTGAACACTCTCTGTCTCTGTTCACAGATATTGCAGTGGTTGAAAGGACGGATGCGTTTCGACAGCCCTCTCTCTTCTATCACTTGGGTGTGAGAGAGAGTTTCAGCATGGTCAACAACATCATTCTTTATTGTGATCTCAACTCAGACTCGCTGCACTCTCTTCAGGTCAGAAAGTCTTTTGGTTCAGTGTCACCAGAGTCCAGAATCAAATTAGTCAAATTCAAAATGAAAGGGTCATTTTTTTTCTGCATCTTACTTTTCATAATCTACCAGTCTGTTTAGAGACCAAAAATATTAGAGGCTAAAAATATCATCACAATATTTTCCTCATATCATACAATACCAGTATTTATCACTGTATTAATTTACCAAACATTGCTGATCCAAGAATGTCCATTATGTGGATATGTGTAGTAGTATGAGAAAAAAAAATAGAAGCTAAATAAATAGCTTTGGTGTGAGGTGGCAGCCATTGTAGACAAACTTCATGCATCCAGGCCGGTAAATGTTGCCAAGTCCAAAAACATAAAAAAATAAAAAAGTTGATGAAGGTCCATGTCTTGCTTCGCAAAATCAATCTAAGCAACTGCATCATGGTGCAGTACATTTTTTGTAATAACATTTACATTGGGCTATTAGGAGAAATTCTCAGTATTATATGTGCTCACACATTTATTGGATGGACTCAAATTATTAATACAACCCACATTATTTGCAGTGCATTTGCAGTTTCATCACGATGATATACTGTAGGTTTTTATTACCACAGTGAATTGTAGGCAGGCATTATTGTCATGGAGATCCTCCTGGCAAGGTCACACACCTCTATTATTACTTTACATTACTAAATGGAATTATGCCAGGTGAGTGGGGAGTAAATTGCATAATATGAGATATATTTAGATGAGCTCTTTAAGGCAGTGATTTTATTACTAGGCAGAATTTAGTGGAGGATGGTGCTTGGCAAACACACGCACACAGATGTTCATTACATAGGAATTGCACAGTTTCAGGAAACGCTTTACAATATGCATAGATAAACGTTTTTACTAGTAGCATGTTACATTGTTGTAATAGTGTGATGTAATTACAATACGTTTAATTCAGCATGTCCAGTAAAAAGCAGCTACAAACTGAATTGCAGAACAAGCATTAATTTGAAAATGAACAAATGGCTTTTTGTTTTTCTCTGCAAATTAAACTAGTATAGGAGAAAATATTTTTAAATCAAAAATGACACTGTGCTTTTAACAGTTCAGTGAAATAATCTGACAAGAAAAAGCTATTAAGTCATAGTGATCATTTTTGATTTATTGTTGGAAATGGAAATGGAAATTGCTCAACAGAAAAAGAATATACTACAGAACTAGTAAAACCAGTATAGTGTTCTGAACATGGTCACACACACACACACACACACACACACACACACACACACACACTTGTTTCGCTATCCTTGTTGGGACTTCCATAGGCGTAATGGTTTTTCTACCGTACAGACCATATATTCTATTGCCCTACACCAACCCTACACCTAAACTTAGCCCTCACAGGAGACTTTCTGCATTTTTAGATTTTCAAAAAAACTTCATTCTGTGTGATTTATAAGCTTCTTTACCCGTGCGGACCTCAATTTAAGTCCCCACCGTGACACGAGTCCCCATGAGTCTGTGTGTATTCAGGTTTAAGTCCCCACCTGAATAGAAAAACAGGTACACACACACACACACACACACACACACACACACACACACAGTTATTCAAAATCTTCAGTCACAGTGTGTTCTTTAGGATGTTTGTGATAGAATTCAGTTCTAAAAAAAGAACTGGCAGTTTATACCATCTGAATTCATTTGTGTCTGATGTTTCTCTCATACAGGAGGTGATATGTCAGAAGAATACGGTAAGTCTTAATCTTCACTTCCTTTCTGCCGCATCTTAATTTGCTGTCATTTTCAAACAGAAAGAAGAAGTCTTGTTTGCTTCCTTTCTTAAGTTTGTGCTGTTATTCATTTAGGTTAATCAGTTTGATTGCAAACCTGCAAACGTGGAAAAGTTAGTATAGTGTTATCATGTTATAGGATATAAGTAATTTGACAGATATTATTGGTGTATTTTGGTGTTTGAGACTTTTGGAACAAGCTTTGTTGTAGGATTTTATAATTAGCTACCAAAAATTTTATTTTGTTTTAGCCAGCAAAATAACTAGGGGCATGATAACTCATAGGGGTTTATGAGTGAACTTCAGGAGTTTTGTGAGATATGAAATATAATGATGTGGAAATATACTGTAGGAAGCCAAGAAAACATAGCAAACTGCCAAATGACTCTAAATAAAATGTATAGATTTTTTTTAATTTTTTTTTTTTTCTCCTACTGTCCACAACCCAGAAAATACCTTTGACCCATTTTTATGGCATGATATACCTGCTTACTATTGATTTATTCATCAGTGTTCATTTTCACTATGGATAATAGTATTCCTCTGCTTCTTTGTTTTCCTCCCATTTGCTCTTCCAGACATGTGCCGCTAACTACACGTTCATTCCATACATGGTGACACCTCAGAATAAGGTGTATTGCTGTGAGAGCAGTCTGATGAAGGGTTTGAGTGAACTGATGCAGCCCAGTTTTGAGGCCCTGCTGGGGCCCATCTGTATGCCACTGCTGGACAGACTCACTCAACTGCTCACCAGCTGCAAGACCAACACCTGGTGAGAACACACTACCTCCTTTATCTCCTCACTTCTCGTTTTCATACCACAGTTAATTGAAAGTCTTTTATAGCAGTAATACAATTGCGATCTTTATGGCTGATTGTACCATGAGTGTATTGTTGGTGTTTTCATGCTGTAAATGTAATAGTTGATTAAGTCATGTCAATGCCACAGTTACTCTTAGGTGAGGTGTGTCCCTGCCATGAACAGAATGACGCATGATATGATTTTGGTCATATCGCCCGCCCTTAAGTATTATTTGTATATGGTTTTTCACAATTTTTCAGTTCACCTTATAAATGTACACTGTTAATGTTTATAATACCTATAATGACATATAGTTCACACTGAACAGTTTAGAGGTCAGCAATAAAATGGCATACATTTTGGTGATATCAACAATCAACCAGTTGAGATTTGTTATATTGTGTATATAGTAGTTCTTGTATTATAATCAGGTAAAAGTTGGATATATGCATAATAGTTGTCAATTGAAGATAGTAATTTATTTTTGCAGCTCTAAAAGTATATAGCACATGGCACTAACAATGCCAATGTCATGAGTTTGATTCCCATGAGATGCATGAACTGAGAAGATGTATAGCTTAAATGCAGTGCAAGTGACTTTGGATAAAAGTGCCTACCAAATGCATAAATGTAAATGTAGATTTCCGGTAATAATTTAGATAAAAAAAATTTGATTTTCAGCCACAGTTATTGTTAGGTGAGGTGTATCTGCCATGAATAGACTGACGCATTATATATACATACATACACACACACACACACACACACACACACACACACATATATACATATATATATATATATATATATATATATATATATACATATATACACGATTTTGGCCATATTGCCCACCCTTAAGTAGTTTCAATAAGTTTGAATGTCATACCATAATGTCATAATTTAGACAAGGATAATGCAACAGACAAAGCTTATATTTTATTCACACGCTACAAAGAGACCCCATATTAATGAAAAATATTATGTAATTTAATGGAAAACTATGTGAGTGGTGCTCTGTGGCTTGGCAAGATTTTGAATAGACTATTCATCAGTGCTGTTGGTGAGCTGTAAGAGCTGTCACATTGTAGGAGCATGACCCACATTTGCTGACTCTGCCAGAAGTTTGTTAATAATAATGCTATGAGATTAATGTGCTAAAAATAGTTTGAATATTGAAATATACAAAATTATGAGAGTCCTTGAGGCATTCATTTAACCAATTCATTCAATTGTCTGATTTATTCAGGAGCAAGTGACTGTATCTATGAATGGCTCATTAAATTGATTTGTTCAAAAATGCGGATGTATTCATGAACGAAACACCACTGTGTTTTGCTTGGGGTAACACAACCATTCTGTGATTGCTTTGTTTGGAACTATTTTTGTTGGTGAAGTGGAGTGAAAAGGACATTAGTAAAAATATTGTCTCAAATGTACCTCACAGTATTAACGTCTTGTTTATTGAATTGTTATTAAATCAGTATCACATTTGCAATATCATATAGAAATGTAAGACAAACTCATACAGGAGCATTTTTACCCCTATGTATTGAAATTTAGAGTCATTATATACTGAATATACTGGTAGCTATCAGTGCCCATACTAATCAACTTTGGGGATGAAATGTTGTTCCTAAAATTGTTTGCTTAGTGTGAGTGTATGATAATAACTTCTGTGAATCTGCAATGTGTATTTCCATTCTTGCATAGTTCAGTAACTTTTCTTTTTGTCTCTTTTGTGTGCTCGTTTAGCCAGTACTTCCGTGAGACGGTTCTGAATGAGATTCGTAAAGCGCGTGAGCTTTACACCGGAGCAGAGCTAGCGGCTGAACTCAGACGGATCCAGCAGCGGCTCGATAACGTAGAGTGTCTTTCAGCTGATGTCGTCATCAACCTCCTTCTGTCATACAGAGATATTCAGGTGACTGCATCACATAAACTTTTGGTTGTTATTCACAGTGACTGCAAAATATTTGCAATATTATTCATCGCAATTCTGTTTACCTTTAAATAGATTTTCTTTATGCAAAACATGTATGCAGTGGTGAAATGAGTGAAGGGAGAATTTTATTGGGTGATTTAGGTCACACTTCAGCAGGATGTGCCAGGTTCAAGACAAGTTAAAGGTGATGTGTGTCATTTGTTTCGAATCTTGCAGTCTTGCTCATTGTGCAGACACAGCCATAAGCCATTCATTGGTTGGTCCTGCTTTAACCTCTTACGACCCGAGAAAAAAGTTTTAGGAAAAAAATATTTTTTTTTTTATGTTTTTACATTGTTTAGAGCATTAAAAATAATGTAAAAATAAAATTAAAAAGTGATATTTCATTCATAAGTTACGCTATGTCCTCGGTAGAGGACATCGGGACTCAATTTCTTTAAAAAACTAAAAAGACATGAATGAACATGCATAGGCAAAAACAATAGATTTTTTAAATCACCAATACATTTTTAGTTTTCAAGATTTTTTTTTTTTTTTTTTTTACCAAACTTTGTATAAAGATGATTCTCAATTGTTATAACAGAATGATTCGATATACCTTTCTATATACCATATACCAACGGGTTTTCTCATTATATACAACGCATCTATAAACCAAATCTAATTTGCATATTAATGTGTTTTTGGGGCAACATGTAATGAAAAAAGAAGTCTAATAATGGGAGTAATAATTGACAAGTTTTTCATAATAATATATAATATTTCATAGAATATTGAAATATAATTTCTTTCTCTATTCATTTGTTATGTCTCCCAAAATGCATAATAAATATGCTTTTAGTCCCGGTGTCCTCATATAAGGACATGCATGAAATCAACGTCCTGTTTCGTAACAGAAAGACATATTTTGATTTGAAACCACATAAAATTTTCCTGAGATGTTGATTTATGACACACAATTTAAAAATTTGACTGATTTAGATAATTACAAAATATTATCATATTTCCATAAGAGTGTCACTAAATTAATTTCAGCCATTTTTGAAGAGCAAGTAGAGGGAGTAGTCATGCTGAAACATCCAATCATTTAGCATCTCTGAAAAGCCCTGAATGTGCTCTGCACAGGACATCCAGACTTAAAACTGTGGCATGTAGAGTCTCAGAGAAATTCACTAAAATATAATGTCCTCATGTGAGGCCGCAGGGTCTTAAGAGGATAAAGTAGGATCAATTATTTTTGCAATTCTGTTTTCTCACTTCACCTGGATGCTCTGTCACATGCTGTTTTATTTCTGACAAAAATATTTTCTTGTGTCTCAGTTTGTAAAACAAACCAAAATCGCGTGTACAGTAATGCTCTTATAATGGAAGTCTATAGGGCAAGACATTGTACTGCGACAAACACCTAAATGAATGCTGTTTTGTAAATATTATACAAGTGTCTAACTGGTCAGTGTATCCATTTTTGCCTACAAATGACACCATGACGCTTTGCGTGAGTTATGGGAGTAACTTCTGTTAAACTCTAAACATTCAGCAACTTCTATTAAACTTGTTTAAAGGTTCAATCTCTTCACTCCTCAACCGTTGAACATCAAAAGCAAACTTGAATGTCTATGAAAATACTTTCAGAAGGCTATGAATAACCCAAAAAGCTCAAATGAGCAAGTCTTTCAGTAGCAATGTAATGGATGTTAAATATTATATTATATTATATTATATTATATTATATAAGTTTATGTAACTTGCATGTTGTGTTAATCCAAACTTCATCATCATTAACTGTAACACTGATGCATATTTCAAAATGTTTCCTAGCTTTAGAAATATTCCAGTAAATGCTTCTAATAGGGATTAGAAGTAAAAGAAGAAGAGACAATTAAGCTTTAGAGTGAGGATTTGGGGATAGAAACAGGAGAGCAGGCCACAACTGCACAGTGTCTGTTGGCTATTTCTTAGAAATACATCGAAGTGCAAAGAAAAAAGAAAAGAATCAGAAGGAATAGAACACAACTGTTCTTACTGAAAAGAGATCTTGTCAAAGATTTTGTCACTGGGTTCAGTGTCACATTGGCATTATTGCCAACAGAGTACAATAACAGACATTACTGGCAGCACAGAGTATTATCTGAGTATGATTTGTTTCAGGCATTTTTAGTAGAAGTTCAATAAACCGGAAGTGCCACCCATAACTTACAACACAGTAGACTCGTTTGGAAAGAGGTGCTTTAGTGAGGGGAAAAAAGGTCTGGGTCGTAGAGCAGCTGGTAAACGTGTTTTCTTAACAAAAAAGAGAAACGTATACAAAAACTAGGACAAAGGCTTTCAAATGTGGTGACCCACTGGGTAGACAGGATCCACGTACACACACTGCCAGCAAGCTTTTCTGTCTGGATCTCTCTCATCCCATCTCCCAGCAGCAGTGGGGTTTTATACTTTCTCACCTCACTGCTAAAGTGATAACACACCTATTAGTTCTCATTAACAAGCATTCCCTTACCAGCTGGCTCTCTCTCTCTCTCTGCCACAACGTGTTCAAATGAGACCTCTGTGATAAAATTGTTTATTTTGTCTGTGCAAATGTACATCCAATATTTCAACTCCTGACGTGACCATGTAAAGATGGTACACCTTGTAAATGATGCATATTATGTGCAAAGATATGTGTCTAAAATACTGTTTACTTGAAGTACACTCCACCCTCAGGAATTGCATCAGTAACACATAAGGTGTATCAGCCTCAAACAGAGTAGTACATCTTAAACACATTTTCGTTCTGAAAAGCTGGTGCTTTAAACAAAATTACAAGATGCTCATTTCTGCTTTTTAACTTGCGGAATGTCTTGCCCCAAATGCTTCCACTTTTAGTGTACTACTGTGAACACAGTGTTTGGTTTTTCAAACTGAGGGACGAGGTGAAATTATTTTCTGTAGTAATCCACAGCATGCTACAGATCTTGTCCATTAAGCTCAACTTGAATTGAACCTGGAATGTTCTGTTAATCCGTGATCGTGATGGTTAAGGTCCATCTCCTAAAATGATTTGCTCTGATTAAGGTAGCCCATGAAATATTACAAATGGCAAATAATGTTAGTTTTGGCATTTGCAGTTTGTAACAACCAAGAAAAAAATGTTCCCAAGGAAAGAATAAGCTCCTCTACCATATATTTCCCCTGAAGATGTTAAGGTGAGGTGTAGAGCTCGCGTTTGACTTTTCAGTAAATGTTTGAAGAGCTTGGTGTGTCCCTAAGCTTGGCTCTGCTTTACGCTCGCTGCCTTCTCTTTTTGTCTGGTGGAGGTGCTACTGAATGGAGGCAGACAATTTTGCAAAGACAAAATTGATGTAAATCAGCTAACCTTGCAGAATGTAGAACAATAAAAGGACTGTTGGTTTTGGATATCGAAGTTGTGTACCGATCATTTCATTACAAAGAATGGATACTAATATTAGTAGGACTGTTAGTGCCTGTCCTGTTAAAAATTAATAAGAGAAGAACAGGAAGTCATAAATGCTCTGCTATAACTCAGACACACCTTGGCAATAAGTTACTTTTGAAGTATAAAGTATGATAAATGACTGTTAGCTACAGTTATGTAGTTTCCTTACCTTCTGTTACCGTCATTTCTTCATTTCTCTTTTATTAAGCCGAATTCTACACTTTTATAGCATTTATTCCTGATGTTCACTTGTAGTCAAGGTTTTGCACCGAAAACACTCCTAATTTAATTAGTAATTTAACATCACTGTTTTCCACCCTTTCTCAAAGCCTCAATTAAATGGGTGGTTTTTGTCACTGTACTTTTAAGTTCGTCTTTGTTAATTACCTCTTTATGTTTGCTAATCTCTGCATACCAGCATTGTTCATCATAGGTGGGCCATGTTACAGAACTTAGTAGTTGATGTAAAAATGTGACCGGTCATATGTTAATAATTGTAATGTCATAATCATTAAGATTTTTGAAGCTCTGTTTTAGTATTTAGAAGTTTAAATGAATCATTCTTGTTTCAACTTAGTTCATTGCTTCATCTTGTCATTACATTATCTCCAGCCATACTTGACACAGGTTTTAATAATTGGACATGAAAGAAAGACTGATTCACAAATCGTTCAGTCTTACTTGCTATGATAAATGGATCAAAAGAACAATTTATTCATAAATCAGACATTACTTTCAGTTTCTTACTTGCAATTTGAAAATTATAGTGTAGTGTAGTACATAATACATTGAACTTTATTTCAGAGCTTCAAAGTGAAAGAAAATGTGTCAAAGGATTAATTAATTATGTTTTTGTGGTTGCTGATAATGTGCAGTCAGTTCAAACTATAACTCTAATTTAAGAGGCTGTCATTAATATTTCAGTGCTTTTATTAAATAAATTTTACATGCAAGAATCAATGTGTCTGAACATTGTTTTTTTTTATTATTATTTAACAAAGGTTTAAAATAAAGAAATACATTATACAAAGAACCTGAATGTACTTTTATGACCGAATAATTCATTAAGATTTTCCTTTGTATCATTTTTTCATGTGTTGTAAATGAGTGTAATTTTGTAATCTTGTATAATAAATATTAATTTTTCTGTAGGTGGTTTCTTTATTTAGTGCTTATCTGTTTGTAGGATTATGAATCCATTGTGAAGTTAGTTGAAACACTGGAAAAGCTGCCGACCTTTGACCCAGTGGCTCATCCTCACATAAAGTTCCACTACGCCTTTGCCCTAAACAGGTGACATCAGAATATTTGATGTTTAATATACCACAATCAAATGTTGATACGATTTTTTTTTTTTTTATGTTTTATGAATTAGGCCTCACTAAGTTCACTAAGGCTGCAATTATTTGATCAAAAATACAGTAACACCAGTAATATTGTGAAATAGTATTACAATTTAAAATAGCCGTTTTCTATGTTAAATATGTTGTAAAATGTACTCCAGTCTTCAGTGTCACATGATCATACTAATATGCTGATTTGGTCCTCAAGAAACAATGTTTCTTATGTTGAAAAGAGTTGTGCTGCTTAATATTTTTGTTGAAAACTTTTTTTTTTTTTTTTTTTTTCCAGAATTTTTCTGATCATTCAAAGGAACAAAAATGATTTGAAATTGAATAATTTTGTTACAAATGTATTTTCTGTCACTTTTGATCAATTGAATGTGTCCTTGCTGAATAAAAGTATTAATTTCCTTAAACATCTCCAAACTTTTGAAAGTAGTTTATACAGTAATGTGAAGTGGAACAATGAGATTTTACTACAACCTGAGTTAAATAAAAAAAAAAAACATCCAGCACCTGGCAAGGACATGGAGTAATATATGAATAAAATTTGATAGGATTTAAATCCATTGATAAGATATCTGATGAAACCATAGTCTTGCTCCAGACTCGCACCATTGGTTGTTGCTTTAACGGGCTAATCCAACAAACAGTGCAATGTTCTGAAAGCAGCACAGGGTTATAGTGTTTACACGTTTTAATGAAAGTAGCCTATAAAAGGCTTACAAATAGTTGATGGTGTCTAACATTTATTTCCAGAATATTTTTTGGTTAATTTCTGAATTTCACAGTCTCTTTTTGGTCTGTCTCTGCAGGAGGAACCTACCAGGAGACAGACAGAAGGCTTTGGACATTATGTTGCCATTGGTGAACTCCGATGAGCAGGTGGCATCTGATATTTATTGTTTGGTAGGTCGAATCTATAAGGATATGTTCCTGGACTCTCATTTTACCGACACGGATAGCAGAGATCAAGGCATACACTGGTGAGGACTTGAGGGTGAATCTCACAAAAAAATTCAGTTCACATTTAACACAAAAATCTAAATTATATATTGTAAACAAAATTAAGTCTATTTGTAGGACCATTGCATTTTTTTTTTTTTTTTTTGCATTTTGACAACTTTTGTGAGATTCATTGTACTCTACTTTTTCCATCTACAGGTTTAGAAAAGGTTTTGAATCTGAGCCCACGCTGCACTCTGGTATAAACTATGCAGTGCTGCTACTGGCTGCAGGACATCAATTTGACTCCTCCTTCGAACTGCGTAAAGTAGGTGCGTTTGATTGACGGTTTGGATAATATTTTTCATTATTCATTGTTTGGAAGGTGAAAAGTGGGCATTCCATTCCAGAATGGTGCCAAACTTGCATTCGAATATAGAGAGGATGAAATTTTGTTTGTCGATAGTCAGAAGTGAACAGTGTATTTTAGTTCAGTTTGATTATTTCCAGTCAATCCCAGAATGTTAGCAGAATCAGACTAATCAATTTGCAGTGGTTCTCGAATAAACAACTCACTGGTCTTAATTTTGTTACTCACACACATATGAAAAAGACTTTTGTTATTAAGTCAACTTTATTTATATAGCGCTTTTAACAATGCAGATTGTGTCAAAGCACTTTACAGTATTAAATAGGAAAATAGCGTGTCAATAATGTAAAATGACAAGATTAAACACTCAATTTTCAGTTAAAGGCATTTCATTATTGAATTCAGTGATGTCATCGTCCAGCTCAGTTCAGTTTAAATAGTATCTGTGCAATCAAATCACTGGAAATTTAGTGTCCCCAACTAAGCAAGCCAGAGGCAGAATTTCAACACCACTAATATCAATTCCATGTGACAGTATTAAATCTAGAGTATGATTTCGACAATGAGTAGGTCCTGACACGTGTCTATGAATGCTGATCCTAATGCATCTTTTTTATTATCAACATGGATATTAAAATCACCAACAATTAAGACTTTATCTGCAGCCAGCACTAACTCTGATAGCAAATTCTTTAATAAAGTCTGTGTGGTGCCCTGGTGGCCTGTACACAGTAACCAGTGCAAACATCACAGGGGATTTATCATTAACACTTGTTTCTCTAGATAATGTTATATGAAGCACCATTACTTCAAACGAGTTATACTTAAAGGGATCGTTCACCCCAAAACTTTAAATTCTGTTATCATTTACTCACCCTCGAGTAGTTCCAAACCTGTATGATATTTCTATGTTCTGCCAAACACAAAGGAAGATATTTTGAAGAAAGTTTGTAACCAGGCTGTTTTGGGGCACCATTGAGTTCCATAGTAGGAAAAAAATACTATGGAAGTCAGTGGTGCCCCAGAACTGCTCTGTTTCCCACATTCTTCAGAATATCTTCCTTTGTGTTCAGCAGAACAAAGACATTCATACAGGTTTGGAACTACTTGAGGGTGAGTAAATGATAACAGAATTTTAATTTTTGGGTGAACTATCCCTTTAAAGCCTGCCCTCTGAGAGATACTGAGAATATTGCTATAAGTTTACCTTTTTGGACGCGGCTCATGTTTATAACAGTAATCTTGGGGGGTAGACTCGTTTAAAATAATGTTCAAATAATATTAATATATATTAAATCAGTAGAGCTGTGCATTACATCCGAGAGATGTTTTAGTCTTTGTTTGTTTAAGACTTTCAGTATTGTTTATTGTAATTAAAAAAAATCTTTTTTTTTTTTTTTTTTTTTAAATTGTGTACACACAATATGACAATATAAAAATAATAAATTGCATATTAATGTTGGCATTTTCCAAAATACTGCTTTTGATACTTGCTAATAAAGAGCACCCTCCTTTCTCAAATAGAGAGCACACATGCTCTTGTCTGTCCCATATATTATACAGACATTGAGAGAGTAACCAATGTATCATATACATCACTATTAATAAGTCTCCCATATATTAATACGCCTCTTAATATAACATATGCACTTAATCTGTCTGTCTTGTAGGTGTGAAGTTGAGCAGTCTCTTGGGGAAGAAGGGCAGTTTGGATAGATTACAGAGTTACTGGGATGTGGGTTTCTTTCTCGTGGCTAGTATTCTCGCCTGTGACAACACACGAGTCATCCAGGCCTCTGAGAAACTCTTCAAAATTAAAGCTCCCATTTGGTATGTGTGCACAGTCACATTTCACATGCATCATTGTTCAAAATAATATGCATATATTTTTATATAATTATGTATTATTTATAATAGTAAAAAACTGCTATTAACTATTAGTGTTCGCTAAGACAGTACCATCACTAGTACTATTTCTTATACTGAGTTTGAACAAAAACAGTGTTTAGGGAATCTTAAAACAGAATTCCAGGCCTGGAAAAGTCATAGATAATGCTGAAATATTTCATTGAAATATTTTATTTTTATTTAGTTATTTTTTAAGTAATGAAATAAATTATCTGTAGTAAATTACCTACACTATGATACACACATCTCAAGGAAAATGTGCTTTTCACTACTCCCACAGTATATGAAAAAAATAGTTTTTATTAAACAATAATGGAGCAACATTTTGTGAGAAAACATAAAAGTGGTTTGTTTTGTTTAAAAATCTTATAAATGTATGAAGGAGGGGGTAAAAGGTTCACCAGCAAAGGACAAAAGTACTGATACAAAATACACTATTTAAAGTATGTAATATGTTTAGTAATATGGTTTGTATAATATCCAAGTTAATACTTGTTCAAAACATCCACTGTAGCAAAGTTTGTACTATTTTTCTGCTTCGATGAATAAAATATTTTTTTTAAATTAAATATCCTGTCATTAAAATATGTGACCCGTGCTGGTCTAATTTTGAGCTACAGACAAAAGAAGTGAAAAATGTCAGTTTTGGTCGAATTTGAGGTTTTCACAAAAATGAGTTCATTAAGCCATCTTCTAGTGATCCCAATGCTCTAAATAGTAATTAAACATCTAAAATGATCTTTATTTGTATGTTTTCTGAGAGGAGTACCTTTTCTCTGCTCACTTCTGGACGACTGCTGCTGCTTCTCACGACGAGTTGTAGGTCTATTGTTGCAAAGCACAGCTTTCCAGCTTTGAATATTCATATTGAATTCTCAATGACATGAATCCAAACCAGTGAAATATGATTTTTAAACCCATACTGATGAAAACAAAATGATCGCGCTGACTGACATTTTGGGGAAAAAAAAAAAAAAGCATGTGCATAAGACGCATGTGCATCTCCACTCGCGCGATTTCCCTATAACGTATGCTAAATTATTGCAAAATATGTCTTGGAAAGATTCACACAAACATAATCTGTTATGTCTTACATGAATGTTAAGTTAGTGGTTGGGGAAAAATCTGATGTATCACATTATATTGGATCCATGCATTACAGTAGGTCTTAATACAGATCTGTCTCAATGTTAATCATACATTAAAAGAAAAGACGGAATCACTCACTGCTCTTGATTAAACTACTGTTTATTTGCATCTTTGTTCTTATTTTTAATAACAAAGATAAAATAAAAAAAATAGCTATATTGTGATTAATTATATAGTCATTATTATTAAGAAAAGAATTGGAGGAAAATATGTAACGTTGCTTGGTGAGTCTGCTTTGGAATTTTCAGAAAACTTAAACTGCATTTTTCTCCAAATCAACTCTGCTGACTCTATCGCTTTCAAACGGCTGTAGCTCAGTCATTTTATGTCCGATTCCAACAAGTCATATATCATTTTGAAGATATTTTAATGGTGAATGAAATGAAAATAATAAGAACCCATTTTTGAAAATTTGCTCATTCCGACATAGCACGGTTCAAATATGTTAATTATAAAAATACAGAAGAAAAAAAAAATAAAATCCCATAATAATTTTAAATGGTTTTACAGTTGAAAAATTTTTTTTTTTTTTTCAGTTATATGATTAATATCATATTTTTATAAATTTTACTAAATATGGTTAAATATTATCTTAATTTATAATATTAATAAATGATATTAACCATCTAAATTTAGCCATGTCACGTCAACAACTGGAAAAATTCAGCCAGCTTTTTATTATCGTGACAGTTATTGCCTTTATCTGTACCAGCATGGGTGCATTTTATACCATCCTTTTAATATTCTTTAGTTATTGAAAACCGTTTTAATTTGAACAAAAATGAAAATCATTAAGATCTCTCAAAATATATTTGGACATTTTATTGATTCTCATTTGCTGCATAAATCCATTACATTTAAAACAAACATTTAAATACTAGATTAAAATTAGCACATATTTACGTGCATTGCTGTTCTCAATCGCATCAAGGTTCAGCCATAATTCCATGTGCATAGTGAAGCATGAATGTTTTGAAAAGTTCTGCTGTAATTGTTTTTTGTGCCATCTAGCAGTTAAGAGGAGAATAAAATCAAATGAGCCTTTTGCCCCAGTGCACACTTAGTCCCATTGTACCCTACCTAAAATAATTGCTTCTTGTGATTGCAATCTTTATACAAGGATTTAAAATCATCCAGTAATAACAAACAATGAGAAGAATCATCATGGAAAGGTAATAGAAAAGTCATTCATTGGTCAAAAATTTCATGCCGTAAGTTTAATTGTGCAGCTTGTTGTTGAGGCTCTTCTTTAAACACAATTAGTTTTTTTTCTGGCAAATGATTAAATGGGCAAATACACAAGTAAACAAAACATTGACTATGAAATATTCTAAGTCATGTCTAGAGACAATATACAAACTTTGGGGTTAACTTTGACTTGGGCTGGTAAGCAAACTCCAAACAACATCCTGGCATTATAGTAATGAATTTTGAAGAGGCAAATGCTTCAGAACATGTAAGAATATAGTTGCCTGTTAAAAGTGAGTCATACTTGTAGTCGTTTGGAGTAGGCTATTGATCATTCATTAAGGTGTTTGTGTTTTATGTTATATTTCAGGTATCTACGCTCGCTGGTTGAGACCATTCTCATTTATGAGCACTTTACGAAACCAACCACTGATCCACAGGCCCCTAAACAAGAGCTTGTGGACTTCTGGATGGACTTTATGGTGGAAACCACCAAAAAGGATGTGACATCTGTCCGTTTTCCTGTATGAACCCTCTTCACACAATGACTCTTACGCAAATTTGCCACATCACAATGCCACATCACAACACTTACTGTGAGAAAGCCATTTAAGACACAAAAGTGGCGTTCACATTTACTTGCACTGTGTTGACATGAATAAAAAAACCCTGTAATAAACCCTTTTCAATGTGCATGTAAACAAAGTCAAACACTGACTATTATTATTATTATTTTTTTTTTTGTGCTAGTAAGAGTATTGACTGGAGACACCGCATAAGATTACTGGGCATTAGTGTCATGTAAAGCATTGACTATTGTCAAAATGAATTTTGCTTGTCTTTGATGTGTGCAGGTATTGATATTGGAGCCCACTAAAGTGTACCAGCCGTCTTACCTCTCAATCAACAAAGATTTGGAAGAGAACACGCTATCCATCTGGCACGTAACCCCTGACGACAAAGTAATAAATAACTATAAATTTAACATTTCAAACTTACTTTGTAAATTTAACACAATCCCAAAATTTTACTATTACATTTTACTATTAAAGTTATTCTAAGGCTGTGTCTGAAAGTTGGAAAATGGTTGAAAGTTGAAGGAAGGCAACAAGATTTGTCTGAATCCAGTTTTTGTGATGCATGTAAATGTTTTTGAACAACTTTTTAACTTTGAATTTTATTTCTAATGAGAAATTAGTATCGTAGTGATTTAAATATTTGCTTTATATCGCCAGCTGTTTTTATATTTTGTTGTACATCATTAGACAATTATGCAGCCTCAGAAGCTTGTCTGAAATAAGTTTTGAGAGGTAGCTTCTTGCGCAAATGTTGCTTGCAAAGTCATTGTCTGACAGGGCAGTTAGGAAACAAGGTTTTGGATGCATATCATGCACATTCAACAATGAAATATAATGTAGAAAACACAGTAGTCAGTTTATTGTGAACATCATTCACTGTATCTTGCAGACTGCAAATGTCATGATGTTTTCAGTGTTGTCAGTCCTGCTGAACTTTGCTAAATTATGTTATTAGCATATCTGGATGAATACAATTTCTCTCTCTCTGTTTTAGAATAAAGGGATCCATGAGTGGAATTTCAGTGCAGCATCAGTTCGAGGTGTGAGGTAAATGCTGTCATCCCCAATAAACTTTAATTAAACTTTATTTGTTAAGAAAATTCATGAACTGACTTCCCTCAACTAGAAGAAGGTATAAGGTATATAGAAGGTATATAAATATATAATAGAAATGATCACCTAGGATAAAGCATTTTTTTTTTTTTTAACCACCTTTTCTTTTTTTTTCTTTTTTTTTGGCATTCAGCATCTCCAAATTTGATGAGCGCAGCTGTTTTCTGTATGTGGTGAACAACTCAGAAGACTTCCAAATCTATTTTTGCACAGAGATGCACTGCAAAAGGTATGTCATGCGTATGTGTTTACACATGCCTTTTTTCCCCACATTTAATTCATTCTTCCTTACAGTGCCACAGACTCTTTAAGGACAGAAATTGCAGATTTTATTGTCTACTAGACTTATTCTTAAAACTAGCAATGCAAAATGTATCAGGCACAGGCAATAATTCTGTCTGCTGCTAGAAGCATTAGACATTGGCAAATTATTAGTTTTCCTTTCATAATAATTCGTGAATACTATTGTGAATATTCCTTTCAGCCATGAGGGGGCAAGAAAAATAGACGACTTACAAACTCATGCAATAAAGAAAACAAATATCATCAAACGTCTTATTTATACTATGTGTAGGGCATACTATAATAAGGAGATCTAAGAGTTAATCATAGTGTGCATCTTTGTGTATTCAAAGCATGTGCACCATCATTGGATTTTATTTGTTGTAAATTGTGATTATGTCAGGGTATGTTACATGTCTGATGATGGTGATCTGTGTGTTGCGTAGGTTCTGTGATCTGGTAAACGCTCTCACTGAGGAGGCCTGGAAAGGCTCAGAAGAGACTGAGGGTGAATCCGAGGCTTTAGAGGTAAAAATAATGATTGTTGTATACATTTGTTATATATAGTACTGAGCAACAGGGAGGTAAGACAGCAAGTGATTTGTGTGTTCTTGTGTGTCTGCAGTATGATTATGAATACGATGAGCATGGAGAGAGGGTGGTTCTGGGTAAGGGTACGTTTGGGGTAGTCTATGCCGGTCGTGACCTCAGTAACCAGGTGCGCTTAGCCATCAAAGAGATTCCAGAACGGGACAGTAGGTGAGCAACAGTTTCCTTTTTTCCATTTTTCTGAAATGAAATTTAATTTCACTTTGAAATCAGATTGTTTTGAATAGGAATGTCTTTCATTGCAGTGATTTTTTTTTGGTAACATTTTGACAATGTTGACAATTTTGGCCTTATATAACAAAAGGTACCTTTCTCATTGCACAGCCTGGTAAACCTTCATGTAGACTTGCCACAATGTAATAATTTTTATACCAGTGTTGTGCGGTTGGATGCTAGGTTGATTTAAAACCTTTTTTTAAAACTATTTTTTTTTTAAAAATCTATTTAAACTAAAAATGAAAACAAAACTGACAAATTAAGTTTAATTATATTAAATTGTATTTTGATTACCAAACCTCAATATTTTAAGCAGTCAGTGATGCCACCCATTGTATCAAATTCAGCATTGTCTTATATTCCAAAAAAATAAAAAAGTATCCCATATCGAATCAATACAGTATGCGATTTGTTCTATAAATGCACAATGTTACAATGAGAATGACATAATAAAGAATGAAAGTCAATTTCACATGAAATAGCAGAGAAGCACACAATTACTGGGCAGAGAATGACAGGGATGAAGTTGGAGATCATGCAGGTGTGAATGGATATTAATGGGAATATATTTTTACCTGATATTAAATTTCGCACATGTGCTAGTGCTTGTACTGAGTATAATCAGCATCACTGTATTCTATAGCAAACCGGTCTTCATTATGGCATACTTCCAATGTAAAAAGTCTGATTACTCCTTACTGTTTTGAAGCATAATTTCTAGTGTTGATGCAGGAGTTGTATGTGTGTGTGTGTGTGTGTGTGTTTAGAAGGCCAAATTTGTTTTGCCATTATGCTGTTATCCGTAAGAGCCCAGATGGCTCAGTCGGTAAAGCATCAGACTTTTAGTCTGAGGATTTATACAGTTTTTATATAATATAAATGAATATATAATGTTCATGTGTGCTTAGAAGGATATGATAAAGCAGATAAAAATAGAAACAAGAAAAATGCATGCAATCACACAGCAATAGTTTATCTAACAGCACATTAACGGCTCTGTGTTGACAGATATTCACAGCCTCTGCATGAAGAAATCGCCCTGCATAAACACCTCAAGCACAAGAACATTGTGCAGTACCTAGGCTCCATCAGCGAAAACGGCTTCATCAAGATCTTCATGGAGCAGGTGCCTGGAGGTGAGACAGACATGGTAGACCTTTATAGAGTACTTATAGGTACACATCATTAGGCCAAAATTCATATGTATTATTCAAAATGTAAAAAATATTTGTATTTTTCTGCGAATCACAGGCAGTCTGTCAGCATTGCTCAGGTCAAAGTGGGGTCCTCTAAAAAACAATGAGCCAACTATCGGTTTCTACACCAAACAGATACTGGAGGGTCTCAAATACCTGCATGACAACCAGATAGTTCACAGAGACATTAAGGTAATGAGTTTAAACACGTAAATGTTTTGAGAACCTCAGCTGTACACATGATCTACAGCCATATGCATTATTAGGCCTTCATATTACTGCATTATTTTGATCTCATTCACATTTCTTTGAAATTCTGAAATTGCACAGAGGAGTGACTGATCAGCAGAAATGACTGATGCGAATATTACTTTCGTGACCTACAGGGGGATAATGTCTTGATAAACACCTACAGTGGAGTTTTGAAAATCTCTGATTTTGGAACGTCCAAACGTCTGGCCGGAATAAACCCCTGCACTGAAACCTTCACTGGTACTGAATGTATTATTTGTTTTGCCATGTATTTTTACTTATCCTTTTGTCAGTAGCAACTTGTTTCTATAACACTGAAGGACACAGCTATTATATGTGCTGCAGATTTGGTCTGTTGATTTTGATTAATACTTTTAGTATCTTAGAAATATTCAGCAGTTAGTATTGTAAGCAGTTATTTATTACTTCTATGCTGTTTGTGTATGTCAGGTACATTACAGTACATGGCCCCTGAAATCATAGATAAAGGGCCGCGTGGGTACGGCAAGCCAGCAGACATCTGGTCTCTGGGCTGCACCATTATAGAAATGGCTACTGGGAAACCGCCCTTCTATGAGCTGGGGGAACCGCAAGCAGCAATGTTCAAGGTCAGTCACGATTACTTTGTGAAGTGTCCTGAAGTAATCTTTAGTGTTCAGTGTGCCAAATACACAGTCAATATTTTTGCTCAAAATGGACATATGTAGCCTAATTTGCCATGTTCTTTTAATTTTTTTTACTGTATAATGAATGTGTGCTTTGTTAAACATAAATGTCATTTGAATGTAATTTGTTATTTAGTAGTTTTCATATGGTTTTTAAACCCACCAGGGCACACAGAAAATACACTTATCCTGCATTAGGAAATTGTGTTGTTCAATTTGGTCCAGAGGTTTGAAAATGCATTTTAACAGTTGTGCTGGTATATTTTGTCAAGGTTGGGATGTTTAAAATCCATCCAGAGATTCCTGACTCTATGTCCACTGAAGCCAAAGCATTTATCCTGCGCTGTTTCGAACCTGATCCAGACAGCCGAGCCACGGCCAACGATCTGCTCACCCACGAATTCCTCACTGTTACATCACGCAAAAAACGATCAAAGAACAACAGTTTCACAGGTGTGCTTGTGTGTTATATAGGAATTACATCTTATACCAAGCAATAATTTCAGTTGGTACATTCCATGAATAGAGAACAAATTAGGGATTAAAAAGGAATCTATTATATATTAGATTCAACTCAGCAAAAAAAGAAATGCCCTCTCACTTTCAACTGCTTTTATTTCTTCTTATTTTTATTGCTTTTATTTTTTATTTTGCACTTGACTCTCTTGACTATTTCCAATGACTAAATACAGTAATGACAGATTTTGACATTTAAACTGTTGAATTTGAATTTTCAGATTATTTAATAAACAATAGCATGATACACTACTTTGTACAAATTGTTACATACAAAAAACAACATGATAGGGGAACAAGTAAATATTATTTTCCAAATTAATAAAAGAATTTATGAATTAACAAAATTATTGAGATTAAATTACCTTTTTTATGGTAAATCCATTAATATCTGCTCCCAAATAAAAAGGCCAGAATGAGTGGCTGGTTAATTTAGGCTACCAATTTAACTTTAGTTTGGTTACTTTCAGCTCTGTTACCAATTTTGGTGTATTTTTATTGTATTTATTTAATTTGATCAATTTTATATTTTAGTTTTGTAATACCTATTTAATGTATATTATCATTTTTAGGTAAAGAAACCTCTCTATCACTGCTCTTTGCTGGAAAAGAAAGAAAAAAAAAATAGTTTTAGTCACTTTGTTGCCCCCCTTGTTGTATTGTGGAAAGTGCTAATAATAAAAACTGGAAATATATTTTTTTCCTCTCTGCTGCTTATTTTGTGAAATATGTCTTCTCATATTTTTTGCAGCTCTTACGCCAGGACCTGGTGAGTCTGTTTTACATATAAGCAGTGTTAATATATTATTCCTACTTTTTGTCTCTGATAAAAATGTCCTGTAAATTTAGTCAGTATTCATATTTAGCAATTTTACTCTTTTTCACATTTAAGTTCAGTCAGTGTGCAAAAGATTCAAGGTCAAATGAACATTTTCTTCGGTCATTTTAAAGAGCAGAGTTTAGCTTTTCTCTGCTTTAGGAGAGTGTGTAATGTATAAGTGACTGTTATGAAGGGACATTATGCTGGTCATGTCTTGTAGAGTATCTGCGTAGCATATCTCTTCCCGTTCCCGTTGTGGTCGAGGACACCAGCAGCAGCAGTGAATACGGATCTGTCTCACCTGACAATGAGCTCTGCGCAAACCCCTTCAACTTCAAACCCAGCACCAAGTGCTACAGCGAGAGAGAGGTCAAAGGTCATCGCTCCCTCTTCCTGAGGTCAGCAGACAGTATGAAGATTCATTTTAGCGTACTTAATACACAGTAATATTATGTTACTATGTACCATTTGTTCTGCATTGAGTGCATCTACTTGTAGTAAATCTGTAAATGTACTCCTCCACACATTGTTGCAGTATTCCTGTGGAGAACTTTGAAGACCACAGCGCACCACCTTCCCCAGAAGAGAAGGACTCTGGTTTCTTCATGCTGAGGAAAGACAGTGAAAGGAGAGCGACTTTACACCGAATCCTGACTGAAGACAAAGAGAAAATAGTGCTTCACCTGCTAGAAGCGCTCACACAGGTAAACCCCAAAACAACATCAACACTTTTGTGAATGACAGTAAAATGAGCCATAAGTATTCTTTAAACACAAGGCTGGTGACAGCGACGGTTCAATAAAGTCAATACTAAAACAGAGTTGTGATTCTGGATGATTCTGCACGCATTTGCCAAATCACTGAACAGCACTATACTTTATTTTGGATGTCAGGGACTCAGTCTTCTAATGGAAGTTTTACACTTCATGCATTTAAATGTCATAATAAATTTGTGATGAAAATTTCTTTAACATTTTCATTATATGGTAACCTGTTTTATAAAAGCAATGAGATGCATTGTAAATGTTGTCAATCTGCTGCACATAATACTTCTTTTACCTGTAGTTACATCTTTAGTGCAAGTACAGCATTAGAGAAATAATTATTTTTAATAAGATTGTGTTCATGCTGTCCTATGGAATCCTGCCATTTTGCAGTTATTTACTTTTTTTTTTTTTTTTTTTTTAAGTGATTTGTGTCCCGTTTCTGTCTCAATACAGGGGTCTGAGGAGACCAAACTGAAACATCAGCATATCTCCACACTGGTTACAAGTCTGGGAGATTTTGTGAGGATGGCGGACAGAAAAATAATTGCCAGCACCCTCTCTCAGCTCAAACTAGAACTTGACTTTGACAGCACAGCGATCAGCCAACTCCAGGTGGCACTCTTCGGCTTCCAGGATGCGGTGAGTGTCTAGCCAAAGCCATCTGATGAATTCCTAAAGGTGCGGTCACAAATATTGCCTGAACTTCATGTTAAAAAAAAAACAGTCCATTTTCAATCAGTTTGTCAGTAGTGCAGCGGTGTAAGAAGCACTGCTCACACAGAAGTCACTTTCAAAGCAAGCAGCTTTCTGTTGGCCAGTGCAGCGAATTCGCAAAATCTGAATGAAATCTGCATGGGGAACTATCTCTTTCCTTTGTGCTTTGAATTTCTCTATGCGGACTGTGCGCTGTTCCTGCACAGTGTGTCTCTGTGTCGCTTTAAGCGCATAATTCTGTGCACGGGATGCGCATTTGTGCCGCTCTGTATTGGAGCCTTTCATATTATAATATTTTTGCGCAATGAAAGATTATTAATAGCCTTTCTTGTTCGTCTCATCTGTCATATGGTGCTGCCTCATTACTGTGCAGTACGTTTAAAAGAAATGTCTTTCAATTTTACAGTGTGTGTATATATATATATATATATATTGTTTTCCATGAATGTATTTTACAACAGTACAAAGAGCAATATATCATTTTTACCAGATTTAGTCCTACCCTTATTTGCTATTCTTTGTTCCCCAATAAATATTTTTTTTTCACTAATTTTAGATTTTATAAAATTATTGTGCACTCATGATTTTTCTAGAGTAACTTTTTTTTTTCTACTGAATTATCCACTAACCTAGTTTATAATAGTATTTTTGTCATAGATTATAATTACATATTCATTCATTTGTTGTTTTTCTTTAAAGTAAAGTTGTCTGTATTTAGTAGATTGTGTGTAAAACACAAAAGAGTGATGAGCAGATCAACACACACTGAGGTATAGAAATTCTACACTGATTTAAAAAAAAAAAAACTGCGCTGGTATCGGATCGATATCGGTATCGACAGATACTCAGAATTTTTGTTATCGGATCGATATCGGTTCCGAAAAAGTGGTATCTAGCCAGCCCTAAAAAATCCTGCCATATTTTTTACTTCTTGCTTCAGCTGAAATTTTCACATTATTGCGAATGCCATTTTATGTGGACCTGAAAAACTTTTTTTTCTGAAGTTGAAATTTAAATGTGACTTAAGTTTCTCTAAAATTCCTAAAGTTTCTTATAGAAAATGGAATAGTTATGGCCCAACATTTTGTGTTTCTCCAGGTAAATAAAGTCCTGCATAACCACAACATAAAGCCGCACTGGATGTTTGCCCTGGATAACATCATTCGAAGGGTCGTACAGACTGCCATCATCATATTAGTACCTGGTAAACAACAACAGAGTTTCCTTATAAAACAATCCATTTTCTTGGCTGCTGTTCATTTAAGGAAGAGAATTTCTTATAGTTCCTAAAGCCCCCCCTCCCCAGGGCTGCGGGTTTTGGATGTCGTCTTTATTTAACACAACTGAATTGACTGATGTGCTCTATGATCTGACCTGGTTGTGTCCAGTAAATGACATATCCAAAATGTGCAGCCCTGTGAAGGCTCAAGGAACAGTTCATTTGATGTTTGTTTGTTCACTCTCAGAACTGCGGCCACACTTCACTCTGGCGTCTGAGAGCGATCCCGCTGATCAAGAGGACATTGACGACACAGTTCCTCAGGGGAACGCTGCCCTTAAGGATATAGTGCCACCTATTGCTCATCATGACGACACTGTGGCCACATCTGGAGTGAGCACGCTCAGTTCCACAGTTTCCCATGAGTCTCAGAGTGCTCAGCGATCAATTAGCATGGAGCTGGGTCGCATGAAGCTAGAGACCAAGAGGTAAGTGGTGTTGTTTTGTTTTATCTGCAGCTCTAATGTACAGTATTGGGTGCATTTGTACACCCAATACTGTTGATGATAGACTCTGATTATCTATAACACATAATGAATGCCAGTCACCATATGAGACTCCTGACTGCGGTGTGGTGTAGGGGTTAGTTTTACTTTTTGCATATAATTAAAGTGAATGGTTAACGGGCCTGTCAAACCCCAAGAATGTCATAAAAACACCATAAAGTATCACATATGTTGTCCATATGACTCCTGCTTTATTCCAGGTATTCTGAAGTCATTCGATAGCTATGTGTGAAGAACAGATCCAGACCCAAGTCATTATTCCACTGTTGCTTTCAAATCTTGCATTCGCTTCCACGATTTTAAACGCATCGTGATTAGGACTGTTAGCAATAATTCTCTGATAATCAGTGAATCTGTTGATTATTTCTTTGATGAATCAAACCAAAAGCCTACATTTTTCTTAATTTTCTGTATTTCATTTAAAAAAAAAAACACATTATTCCATATCCTATTCACACACAAGGCTATTCTGAATTTGCAGTCAATTACAACAGTTATGATCTAAAAACTGACAAAACAATTACTGCTTGCAGAAATTGCTTGACAAGTGCCATATAAACATACAAATATATTAGTGTGCACAGAGCGTGCTGGCAAAATGAGTCGGAATGTGTAAATGTTCAAAAATAAGTTCTTTTTATTTTCACATTCTCCATTAAATTCCCCTCAAAATGATATATGACTTGTTGGAATCGGACAAAAAATGACTGAGCTACATCCTTTTGAATGCAATAGAGGCAGCAAATCTGATTTCGAGAAAAATTGAGTTAAAGAGTCCAAAGCAGAATCACCAAGCAACGTTGTGTATTTTCCTCCAATTCTTTTCTTAATAATAATTACTATATTATTAATCACAATATAGCTATTTTTATTTTATCTTTGTTATTAAAAAAAAATAAGAACAAAGATGCAAATTAACAGTATTTAATCAAGGGCAGCGAGTGATTCTGTCTTTGCTTTTAATGTATGATTAACTTTGAGACAGATCTATTTTAGGACCTACTGTAATGCATGGATCAAATATAATGTTAGACATCAGATTTTCCCCCAACCATTAACTAAACGTTTATGTAAGACATGATAGATTATGATTGTGTGAATCTCGCTAATTCATATTTCGCTATAATGTACTTTATAAGGGAGATCGCGCGCTTTGCAAATGTCAGTCAGCGCAGTCGTTTTGTTTTCATCAGCATGGGTTTAAAATCATATTTCACTGTTTTGGATTCATGTCATTGAGAATTCAATATGAATATTCACACAGCTGGAAAGCTGCGCTTTGCAACAATAGACCTACAACTTGAGTTGAGAAGCAGCAGCAGTCGTCCAGAAGTGAGCAGAGAAAAGTTACTCCTCTCAGAAAACGTACAAATAAAGATCAGTTTAGATGTTTAATTACTATTTGGAGCATTGGGATCACTAGATGGCTTAATGAACTCATTTTTGTGAAAACCTCAAATTCGACTAAAACTGACATTTTTCACTTCTTTTGCCTGTAGCTCAAAATTAGTCTGTGTGCATTCACACTCATTTTGCCAGCACAGGTCACATTTTTAAATGATGCGATTAAAAAAAACAACAAAAAAAAAACAGTGATTTTTTTTCATGCGGATAGTTTCTTAAGATTTATTCATAAATAGTTTTTTAAACTTTTCAAAAGTTTCTTGAATAACAGATATACAGTGTGACCGTACTGAACACCACTGTGTGTGTGTGAGAGACAAGGCCAATGCATTAAAACCTTTCAGTTCAATCTGCTTTAATTGATGCGCACACACACACACTCGCGCGCACACACACGCACACACACACACACACACACACACACACACACACAGAGATCGGAAATCGCGGTGAGCAAAAAGTAACATTCAGAAGCTTATAAACTTGTCAGCGCTGCCACGTGACTTTTATTAATCGATACTGAACATTATATTTCTCATAGGGGGCTAAAATCGCTGTTTTTTTTTTTTTATTTTTTTTTTTTTTTTTTAAGTAACTAAACTCAGCTTCATTTTTTGTAGAGACAGACGCAGACAATTCACACCCCTCTCTCTCTCTCGCTCTCTCTCGCTCTCTCTCTCGCTCTCTCTTTCTCTCAAAATGGCCATATTTGAAAAAAACTGGATATAGCTGTCAGTCATTTAACATTTTTATCGTAAAACACTTAACTAATATTAAATGATTTGCAGCTTCATCTATTTTATCTCGCCCTCTTTCAACGTTAAACTACGGTGCCCGCGAGGTGACATGGTCGGTTCACTTAGTTTTGTCATGGCCACAAGATATTAATTCATGGGAACGTCATATTAACTCGTGGGAACATGATATTATGTCGTGACCTCGAGATGCTATGTTGAATATGTTGACCACGACTTCTTATGTTGAGGGAATGACACATTTTTCTCATGATCACGAGTTTAATGCGTAAACTAACCTGCGTGACCATAGCAACCCGGGATTATCAGATATTATCATAAAACATTTTTATTAACATCTAACATTTAATTTAATATTTGTATATTATTATTATTATCATTATTATTATTATTATTATTATTATTATTATTATTATTATTATTACATTAACTTATAGGGTTATATTTTTATATTTATTGTTATATATGCTTATTTCCCCTTTCAATTTGTGTATCGCTTTACCTATACGTTTTGTGTAATTATGCTAGTATTTGTTAGCCTACAATTTATTTAGCAAATACTGTGAACGCTTGACAATTATGCCAATAAAGTTTTGACTTTATGATTGTATTTATGCCCGTATGGGATGATAAATGAGTGTGTTTTCATTTACAAATTAAATTACGTGAATGATTAATTCCTCAATGAAACACTATAGTATTTATAATTATGGTCTATTAATTAGCCGAAATAAAATTAAATATAGCCTATGTTAAATTTAAACTGCATTCCAGTAAAAATTCCAGTCAGCATAAAGCTTTATTGGCATGTCGAGCATTTACAGTAGGCTGTTATTTACAAAACTATTTCAGAACGTTAAGTAAAGAGATCGAAATGAAGGGAAAAAACGAATATAAACTAATATCAAAATATAACCAATAATAATAGGCTAATATAAATAATAATAATAATAGTAGTAGTAGTAATAATAATAATAATAATAATAATAATAATATACAAATATTACGGGGAAAAGACGATCAGTTAATGGATTTACAAGACTGTGGGATAGATAAAAATGTTTTCTTGTAGGCCTATTTTATTTTATGGACTTTATGTAACATTTCATGATAAACTTCATTTGAATGCTGACTATGGCACGTAATACAGTCCGGTAGTCATGGTTAATATAATAGTTTAATGTAATTTCTGTAATAATTTCTATAATAATTTCTTAATTTTAAATAAAATATTAATGAATCCGTCTCTGATAATCCCGGGTTGCTATGGTCACGCAGGTTAGTTTACGCATTAAACTTGTGGCCACGAGAAAAATGTCGTTCCCTCAACATAAGAAGTCGTGGCCACGAGAAATGGATGTTGTTCCCTCAACATAACATCTCTAGGCCACGACTAGGATGTCGTTACCTCGACAAAACGATCTCGTGGCCACGACATATCACGTTCCCACTAGTTAATATGACGTTCCCACGAATTAATATCTCGTGGCCATGACAAAACTAAGTGAACCGACATGTCACCTCACGGGCACCGTATTAAACTGACGCTTCACACTCTGGTTCTGTGAACAGTAAACCCCGCCTACTTTGATTTGATTGGCTGAGGCTTTGATCTGAAGCGCCTAGTATGTGCAGCGGTCGCACGCATCCGTAGACTAGCGCAAGTTAATTCTCACACTTTAATTGTATTTATAGCTCCTCACAGGCTGTGTAACTATGAGAAGTTATTACCTCAAAATGTACGTCAGTATGCAGTTTTCCCTATTGCTCACGTGCCAGCGATTATAACTCTGCATGCCACTGCCGACCCCTGCTCTAAACAATTTCCGTCATGATCTAAACTTAAAGACTTACACAAGACTGCATTGGTTTGTGTGCTCTAGGTTGTTGGAGGAATTAATAGAGAAGGAGAGAGAGTACCAGGCCATCTTACAGCAAGTGCTGGAGGAGAGAGAACATGAGATCAAACTATTGAAGTGTCGATCTGGGCCCGCTGGTAAGTCACACACATACTATTCAAGCTCCAGACTGCAACTGCAAAGATTGAAGAGAGAAAAGACAAAAAGTCTTGAATTATAAATGACCTTTGAGTGTCAACAGGAAAAACTGTTCAAAGCTGGTAGTTTGTGATCACAAATCACAAATATGTGATACTACTCTGTGGTACTTTGCTGTAGAAATCATATATACATGAGCAGCTTTCGTGAGAAAAAGTATTCAACAAACAGACTGCCTGCCTCCACTGTCTTAACTAATGTCATAAGTTAATTTGGAAAAATCACAGTAAATGATCATCATAGATAACAATCGTCTGTGTGATGTGACTGCATTTGCAGAGAAAATTGCTTTGATCAGATGGTTCTTTTCTATATTTTGTATTTCGCCTCTTTACTACACTTCCAGTCAAACGTTTTTGAACAGTAAGATTTTTAATGGTTTTTAAAGAAGTCTCCTCTGCTCACCAAGCCTGCAGTTATTTGATCCAAAGTACAGCAAAAACAGTAAAATTTTGAAATATTTTTGCTATTTAAAATAAAATGTTTTCTATTTGAATATATTTTGAAATGTAATTGATTGCTGTGATCAAAGCTGAATTTTCAGAATCATTACTCCAGTCATATGATCCTTCAGAAATCATTCTAATATACTGATTTGCTGCTCAAGAAACATTATTTATTATTATTATTATTATTATTATTATTATTATTATTATCAATATTTAAAATAGTTGAGTACATTTTTTTCAGGATTCTTTGATGAATAGAAAGATCCAAAGATCAGCATTTATCTAAAATAAAAAGCTTTTGTAACATTATGCACTATACCATTCAAAAGCGTGGAGTCAGTATAATTTTTTATATATATATATATATATATATAATGTATGTGTGTGTGTGTGTGTGGTATGTATGTATGTATGTATGCATGTATGTATGTGTGTGTATACAGTGGTGTGAAAAATTGTTGGCCCCCTTCCTGATTTTTTATTTTTTTGCATGTTTGTCACATCAGATCATCAAACAAATTTAAATATTAATCAGATATAACACAAGTAAACACCCCCCCTTAAAACATAACTGTGGTTTATCACACCTGAGTTCAGTTTCTCTAGCCACACCCAGGCCTGATTACTGCCACACCTGTTCGCAATCAAGAAATCACTTAAATAGGACCTGCCTGACAAAGTGAAGTAGACCAAAAGATCCTCAAAAGCTACACATCATGTTGAGATCCAAAGAAATTCAGGAACAAATGAGAAAGAAAGTAATTGAGATCTATCAGTCTGGAAAAGGTTATAAAGCCATTTCTAAAGCTTTGGGACTCCAGCGAACCACAGTGAGAGCCATTATCCACAAATGGCGAAAACATGGAACAGTGGTGAACCTTCCCAGGAGTGGCCGGCCGACCAAAATTACCCCAAGAGCGCAGCAACGACTCATCCAAGAGGTCACAAAAGACCCCAGAACAACATCCAAAAAACTGCAGGCCTCACTTTCCTCAGTTAAGGTCAGTGTTCATGACTCCACCATAAGAAAGAGACTGGGCAAAAATGGCCTGCACGGCAGAGTTCCAAGATGAAAACCGCTGCTGAGCAAAAAGAACATAAAGGCTCGTCTCAGTTTTGCCAGAAAACATCTTGATGATCCCCAAGACTTTTGGGAAAATACCCTGTATTTAAGTGTGTGTACCATTACATCTGGTGTAAAAGTAACACAGCATTTCAGAAAAAGAACATCATACCAACAGTAAAATATGGTGGTGGTAGTGTGATGGTCTGGGGCTGTTTTGCTGCTTCAGAACCTGGAAGACTTGCTGTGATAAATGGAACCATGAATTCTGCTGTCTACCAAAAAATCCTGAAGGACAATGTCCGGCCATCTGTTCGTGACCTCAAGCTGAAGCGAACTTGGTTCTGCAGCAGGACAATGATCCAAAACACACCAGCAAGTCCACCTCTGAATGGCTGAAGAAAAACAAAACGAAGACTTGTTTAAGTCTTTGGTTCTTTTAATTGTGATGATTTTGGCTCACATTTAACAAAAACCCACCAATTCACTATCTCAACAAATTAGAATATGGTGACATGCCAATCAGCTAATCAACTCAAAACACCTGCAAAGGTTTCCTGAGCCTTCAAAATGGTCTCTCAGTTTGGTTCACTAGGCTACACAATCATGGGGAAGACTGCTGATCTGACAGTTGTCCAGAAGACAATCATTGACACCCTTCACAAGGAGGGTAAGCCACAAAGTGGCCTAGTCAAAGTCCTGACCTGAATCCTATTGAGATGCTGTGGCATGACCTTAAAAAGACGGTTCATGCTCTCAAACCCTCCAATGTGGCTGAATTACAACAATTCTGCAGAGATGAGTGGACCAAAATCCCTCCACAGCGCTGTAACAGACTCATTGCAAGTTATCGCAAACGCTTGATTGCAGTTGTTGCTGCTAAGGGTGGTCCAACCAGTTATTAGGTTTAGGGGGCAAGCACTTTTTCACACAGGGCCATGTGGGTTTGGATTTTGATTTCCCTTCATAATAAAAAAAACTTGATTTAAAAACTGTATGTTGTGTTTACTTGTGTTATCTTTGATTAATATTTAAATTTGTTTGATCTAAAACATTAAAGTGTGACAAACATGCAAAAAAATAAAAAAATCAGGAAGGGGGCAAACAATTTTTCACACCACTGTATGTGTGTGTGTGTGTGTGTATGTGTATATGTGTGTGTATATATATATATATATATATATATATATATATATATATATATATATATATATATATATATATATATATATATATATATATAATACACACACACACACAGGTGCATCTCAATAAATTAGAATGTCATGGAAAAGTTCATTTATTTCAGTAATTCAACTCAAATTGTGAAACTCGTGTATTAAATAAATTCAATGAACACAGACTGAAGTAGTTTAAGTCTTTTGGTTCTTTTAATTGTGATGATTTTGGCTCACATTTAACAAAAACCCACCAATTCACTATCTCAACAAATTAGAATATGGTGACATGCCAATCAGCTAATCAACTCAAAACACCTGCAAAGGTTTCCTGAGCCTTCAAAATGGTCTCTCAGTTTGGTTCACTAGGCTACACAATCATGGGGAAGACTGCTGATCTGACAGTTGTCCAGAAGACAATCATTGACACCCTTCACAAGGAGGGTAAGCCACAAACATTCATTGCCAAAGAAGCTGGCTGTTCACAGAGTGCTGTATCCAAGCATGTTAACAGAAAGTTGAGTGGAAGGAAAAAGTGTGGAAGAAAAAGATGCACAACCAACCGAGAGAACCGCAGCCTTATGAGGATTGTCAAGCAAAATCGATTCAAGAATTTGGGTGAACTTCACAAGGAATGGACTGAGGCTGGGGTCAAGGCATCAAGAGCCACCACACACAGACGTGTCAAGGAATTTGGCTACAGTTGTCGTATTCCTCTTGTTAAGCCACTCCTGAACCACAGACAACGTCAGAGGCGTCTTACCTGGGCTAAGGAGAAGAAGAACTGGACTGTAGCCCAGTGGTCCAAAGTCCTCTTTCAGATGAGAGCAAGTTTTGTATTTCATTTGGAAACCAAGGTCCTAGAGTCTGGAGGAAGGGTGGAGAAGCTCATAGCCCAAGTTGCTTGAAGTCCAGTGTTAAGTTTCCACAGTCTGTGATGATTTGGGGTGCAGTGTCATCTGCTGGTGTTGGTCCATTGTATTTTTTGAAAACCAAAGTCACTGCATCCATTTACCAAGAAATTTTGGAGCGCTTCATGCTTCCTTCTGCTGACCAGCTTTTTAAAGATGCTGATTTCATTTTACAGCAGGATTTGGCACCTGCCCACACTGTCAAAAGCACCAAAAGTGACCATGAATGAATGACCATGGTGTTGGTGTGCTTGACTGGCCAGCAAACTCACCAGACCTGAACCCCATAGAGAATCTATGGGGTATTGTCAAGAGGAAAATGAGAAACAAGAGACCAAAAAATGCAGATGAGCTGAAGGCCACTGTCAAAGAAACCTGGGCTTCCATACCACCTCAGCAGTGCCACAAACTGATCACCTCCATGCCACGCCGAATTGAGGCAGTAATTAAAGCAAAAGGAGCCCCTACCAAGTATTGAGTACATATACAGTAAATGAACATACTTTCCAGAAGGCCAACAATTCACTAAAAATGTTTTTTTTTATTTTTTATTGGTCTTATGAAGTATTCTAATTTGTTGAGATAGTGAATTGGTGGGTTTTTGTTAAATGTGAGCCAAAATCGTCACAATTAAAAGAACCAAAGACTTAAACTACTTCAGTCTGTGTGCATTGAATTTATTTAATACATGAGTTTCACAATTTGAATTGAATTACTGAAATAAATGAACTTTTCAACGACATTCTAATTTATTGAGATGCACCTGTATATAGAAATTAATACTTTTATTTAGCAAGGATGCTTTAAATTGATCAAAAGTGATGATAAAGGCATTTATAATGTTACAAAAGATTTCTATTTCAGATAAATGCTGTTCTTCTGAACTTTCAATTCATCAAAGAAACCTGAAAAAATTCTACTCAACATAATTTCAGTATTAACTTTTCAAAATACACACCACAGTCCAACCCTGTGTTTCACTGTGTTAATGGCAGATGTTCCTGTGCACCTCATGAGCACAAGTAGTTCATTTGAACGAGAGGGAGACCAGGAACTTCTGGAATGGCTTAAACGTCACGGGGCAGATGCAGATTCCATAGAGAAGGTAATACACAGAAAAACAACTCATTTTGGTCACCAAACATTGTAAAAACAAGTTGTGTTGTATGTATAAACAGATAACGGAATATTGCCTGTCTATATCACAGATTATAGCTGAAGATTACAGTCTTGATGACATCCTTCATTATGTCACAAGAGACGACTTGAAGACTTTGAGATTACGGTGCGTGAACATTTCTGATATTATGTAATATATTGTTTTTTCTTAAGCTTATGTTTACTACAGCTTCTCAAAAACTGCCAAGAACATGTATAAGTTCTATTTCTAATATTCAGTACACTAATTTTCAGAAGTTAGGATCAGTAACATTGTTTTTATGTTTTTGTAATAAGATTTAACAAGAATGCATTTATTTGATCAAAACAAACAAAACCGTAATATTGTGAAACAACAATTTACAATAACTGTTTTCTATTTTAATACGTTTTGAAATTGAATTTATTTCTGTGATGGCATAGTCTTCAGTGTCACACGATCCTTCAGAAATAATTCTAATATGCTGATTTGCTGCTCAAGGAACATTTCTGATTAGTACAGTTAAAATGGTTGTGCTCTTTAACGAAGTGTGAATTTTCTTCAGGATTGTTTGACGAAAGTTCAAACAGTATTTATTTGAAATAGAAATCCTTTTGTTCTGCATGTCAACTTTTTCTGCATAGAGTGTAGTCTCTGCATTATTTTTGCAGTGAAACAATATGAAAATGCCTCAATGCAATTTGGAAATAAATTAATGTTTAGATGCGAATTTGGTCCTTCTCCACACATAAATTATGTTTCATGCTGATAAAGTTCTTAGTAAATGTTCTCAGTGGCACACTCTTAATAAATGTTTTATAATTAATGGTAATTTTTAAAGGAAATATTCAGTGCGGTTTTCTAGGAATCACTTTGTTTTTTACACAGACGTAGGAGAAACGCGGTCAGTGTGAAAGCACAATGTGAGCTTGCTGTTGTAGTGATGCTGTGGTTTTGTGTACGCATGGCCTTGACGTGTGCTGTCAAACTGGCATTATTTAAATTAGCTTCAGGATTATTACATTTCTCTGCTATGCACAATAAAAAGTGGCCACATGTAGTGTATGATTCTGTTTGTTTTTTCATGCTTTGTGTTTCCAGAGGTGGAGTGCTGTGTAAACTCTGGAACGCTATCACCGAGCACAGAAAGAAGCCAGGCTGAAGACGATAGCCACGTATACGTGCCATCCAGACCCTGCTCACATTTGAGACATAACCAAATATCTAATGGGATCAATTCAAGTCTTTGTGATAATTCACATCACATGTAAATACGTGTTTTACCTTTTTTATTCGTCTGTGAAATTGCAGTTGTACAAGTGACTGTAAATTAATTGCTGAAGATCCACACATTTGATACGTGAGCTCTGTTACAACATCTTTATACAGGAAGCCTGTTTTATTTTTGATATTTGTTTACAGAAACATGTCTTGACCTGCCTGAGAACCTTTTCCAGTCTAAATCCCTTCTCCTTTCAGAAAAAGACACTGAAACTAAACACATATGAGTCTGTGTGTTTGTGTTTTATATATATTTTTACATGTATCACTTTTAAGGTATATTGTCATGTAATGTACCTTTTTTTTAATCAAAGCTAGTTATATTTACTTAGATTCTGAATTACAGCTATAAAGAAACACAATAACCAATCAAACTGTACTGTGTTCCCACATATTTGGGCTGACAAATGAATAAACCTCCTCTGAAATTGTATATAAATTCCCTCAGAGGTACTTTCCTGAGATAATATGTAAACTGTTTCACTATCCAGAAGCAGAGAATATATCACAATTGTGCACTTATGTCTATTTATTCCATACAAACCTCCAGGACCTTTTTAAATTTTGGAAAATTATCATTTTAGTTGAAATTGATGGCACTGCAAGTTTCTAGTGAAATCCTAAATGCACATCTAATGACTTAATCTGGTCATTTCATTTCAGTGATTTTTTTTTTTTTTTCTAGTGCTAGGTCACTGGAGGGGAAAAAGCTTAGTTTATATATTTATAAATGCATATACAGGGCTATGTAATGTGACAATCATGTAACGGTAAGTTGGAAATCTGTGGTGAATGTTTGCATGATCAGTGTTTTTATTCTAACTCTTGTGCAAATTTGAATTTCACTTTTGAAGCAAATAAAAAAAATAATAATTTTAGATTTTTTTTCTTCATAATTCCAGATAACATTAGTGTTACTACATTTACACTTGTTGTGTAAAGGTATGTTAATATGTTTCTGGTTGTCATACTATGTGTGTAGATATGTCATTGTAAGAATGTACCTATTGTTTGCTATTAATTCATCTTTTCTTTCTTTTGTGGAACAAAAGACAACTTTGAATAAGACCGCATTGAATTTCATTGTATGGACCAAGAAAGTCTTCAAAATATCTTCTTGTATGTTCCACAGAAAAAAAAAAAATGCATAGTTTTGTAGTGACATGAGGGTGGATAAATGATGACAGAATTTTTATTTTTTGGATTTAACACCCATAACACTACATAATACAAGTCACTACAAAACATGGAGGGCCTTTTTGCCAACAGACATTTATAGTGCATACCGCCAAGCAGTGACATTGCTAAGTTTTCTTGACAGTTTATTGCGTTGGGCCCCGGCCCCTCAATGCCTCTGTGCCCCTGTAGTCAGTCCCCCCAGTTTTGGCTGCTAAATACATTCAGTGCTTCTTCAGTGACATCATTGTATATTTTCAAACTTTTCAAACCAAGTACCACATCTGATTAAATCATCCTAGCTACAACAGTCTCTGGAGCATCTTATTCTTTCTTCAGTCACATCAAAAAGGGTCCTCTAGCCCAAAATCAAAGGTTTAATGTCTTGAAAAGTAACAACACATCATTATGCATGTCTGTATCACAAAGAACATACAACTTACTGCCAAGCTCTTTAGCACATAGAAGATGAACTGGAATTATTGGGCCCTGTGACAAACACATAGAGAACCTGTCTTATACAGTATTTGGGAAAAAAACAACATGGAGACAAACTACAGTGATTTATTGGTCAAATTTACTGAGTATCCTGACAAATTATGTCAGTGGCAACCCATTAACAAACTACTATCCAATTTTATGGTAGCTTTGGCATTATTAGCCAAATGTAATGTGTATCAGGAAAGTCAAGATAGAAATCTCTTCAGTGAAACAATAAGACTCTGACAGTTCATGTTCCTCTCCATTGATGGACACAGTGTTAATTGTGGTGCTTTGGGGAAGCACTTTGGCCTCCAGCTCGACCCATCTGTAACACACACAAACACAAAACGCTGTAGGAAACACTGTAAGGTTACTTTACCCCCAAAAAAATGTATTTGTGTATCATTTACTTGATTGAGTTAATCAAGGTCTTCAGTAACTTCCAGGCAGGTGTGTTGGAGCTAAACTCCGCAGGATGGTGTCATGTCAGACCTGTCATGTCTCAGCAAACAGACCAAAGTAATACCTATCTGCATCCATTCAAAAATAATCCCGTTACGTGATTTCAATCACTTTATTTATGAAATTAAAAACAGCCATAAGAAATCTTTTATTTTTTAGCTCTCAAACATGGTGTGTTTGTTTGCATAAAAAGACACAAAAGCAACTCCTTACAAATACACTGCAAATCAGCCTGACCAATACAACCTTATAGTTACCAATGTAATCATGTGCTGATTATTTCAACCAGCAGAGAGAGATGCAACCAACTCTGACTGGTCGTGTGCTAATACTGTCACCTAGAAGAACTGTACCTGGACAAGAGCAGAGCACTAATGACCATCTGTTATAAAAAGAGACATCAGCCATTCCTCAACATGCGTTCTTATGTGATCTTGCATCTTTAAAAAAAAAAGAAAAAAAAAGTGTTCCCTTGGGTTCTGTTATGAGCTGGTGCAAAGTCCTTAGTAACTATTTCACCCTTAAAAAATTAATGCACCAAAATAGTTCCCTTATAAGGCATTAGGCTCCCTTAAGTCATCTGCTGAATGCACGTTTTTTTTTTTTTTTTTTTTTTTTTTTTTTGAAGTTTTTTTGAACCGAAGAAGAGAAAGTTACGAGATGTTTTTAGTGATCAAAATAACCATTAAGAGTGTATCTTTAAAACTGCTTTGAGCAGTGTATATTATGAAAAGTGATACAAATAAACTAAATTAAAATAAATATATAAACAGCTACATTTTTGTATTTACACTTTTATTTTTTTCCTTTAGTGTTCTTGCACCTTTAGACTGAGTTGAGCGCATGGAAAAGATGACCACTGCTCTTTCTACTTCAGTAAGAGAGCTGTTACTAGAGCACACATCCCACAAAGAAAGATTGTGATTCTGGAAAAAAAAAAAAAACCTCGGTGTATTCCAGCAGGAACACAAGCAGCTGAAGGGGATGTGTATGGGAAAGCAGTGCTACAAAAGAATATGGCTTTACAGTGGAATAGAAAGATCCTTGCAAAAGAGTCTTTTAAGATTGCGAAGAGAGCTGGATTTTGAGGAGGGTTTGTCTTGACTGAAGCATGCATCAGTGTTCTAGATATTAACTAAGAAAATGGGGATTGACAGCTTTTCTGTGAGGTACATTTCAATGTAAATTGGGGTCAACAAGTCTTTCAAGTCTTTCGACTGACTTAATGTTCCATGGTTTCTCAGGTTTCACTTTCTCCAAAGTTTATTCTTACTACTCTGTTGTTTAGTACATTTTTGCAATGGCTAAACACAAGTTCAAGTTTATTTCCTTAAATGTTTGAGCTATTTGTGATGCCACTAAAAGAAAAAAAAAATTGGAGGAAGTTCAAGTACTTTTTTTACCAAGAGATTTTCATTCTTGTGATTCTGATTCAAATTTTTTGAATTTTTTTTTGTCTTCAGTCATGGCTCAAATCACTCAGCCGGTGTGGCTCTTTTGTTTAACAAATTTAAATGTGATGTGCTGGATACTATTTGCTCAGAAAATGGGAGATTAATTATAATAATTTTAGGCTTGGATAACTCTATTTTAATAATTTGCAATGTTTATGTTAGACAAGTTAAAGATATATATATATATATATATATATATATATATATATATATATATATATATATATATATATTGCAGAAGTAAAACTATTCCTGCTGCCCTAATTAATTTAGTACACAAATATCTGACCTATTGCAAAGATGACAATAAAGACTGTAATTTCCTTGTAAAAGATAAGGATATATTTGACCGAAAATGCACATATGGAGGAAATGTTAATATAATCTAAAAATAAACTAATAAACTAAAAAACTAAAGGAATGCACAGCAATGTCACAACATCAAATCTCAGCAAAAAAAAAAAAAGATATTTTATATATGTTAATTTGTTAATTAATTTATAATTGTTAATTAATTTATTAATACTTTGTTTGTAAAATAATATGCATAATATAATATTAAAATATAAATAACTATTTTTAAATACACTGAATTATTGAACACTTATGCATTTTTGAATGATTGCAATTTAAGTTTTTATTTTTTAATAGCTAGTAAACTAGTAATACTACACATTCTCAACAATTATGTTTTAAGCAGTGTATTAGTAGTTAGTTAGTATGCTACACTCTAAGAAAAGTCTGTAAAAATAGGACACAATCTACTATGTTAATATGAAATAATTTTCTGAATTGTTTTTTTCGGGTTAGAGGGTTACAATGGATAATGTCCTGGAAAATTACTAGTATCTTTTCCATTTTTCTTACAGAGTACTAACTGATCAACAATCGCAGGTTACACGCTACTAACAAAGTGTATCATAAATCAACAATTATTAAATTATTATTAAATTGAACAACTGCAAATAGCAGCTAACTCAATTCACGTGATGTGTGTACTGCTATAGGCATCTTTGTTTTCCTCTTTTTGTGTAATTTGGATGGAAAATGTGGTTGCCAAATATATTTAAAAAATTGCTAAATTTGTTGCTAGGTGCTTTTGGAAGAAAAAGTTGCTAGGGTAGTCTGAAAAGTTGGCAACACTGAGAACCCCTGCTGTTTTTATTGTAATGCTTTATTAATTCAGTGCCAGAGAAGCCCAGCTCTACATCACTCCTGCACTGCACCAAAGTTGTGACGTAACATCTGCGACTCTTCTCACAGCGCATGTCAGCGGCGCATGTTGATGATGAGCCTGGAGCGACATGGCGGTGTTGTTGGAAACAACGTTAGGAGACATCGTGATCGATTTATACACAGAAGAGAGACCGAAAGGTAAATAATACTTGCTCTGTTACACGCGTGATCATTTAATACAACCAAACAGAGCAACATGTGGGTGATTCTGTAATTGCGGGTACATTTGGTGTGCGAAGACATTATTTTTTCTGCTTTGTTTCAAATGGTTATATTTTTAATAATGTGTTACTGATTGTTATGAATTGCAAGATATTACAGTCCATAACAATATAATAATTTATTTAAAAAGTGTCTTAAATACCTGAAAATCTCGATTTCTTGTCCGAATTAGTCAGTGTATTTTTTTCATCATGTATCAGTGTGTAATGAAAATATTTTATAGTACTTTTCTTTTGGTAATATTTTATTCATTTTATTTATAAAAGCCCTAAATAGTCACTTACTTAATTCTACAACATTAAATTATTAAAAAAAAAATCTTATAAAAATGTGTGTCCATAAATCTTGCATCAACTCTGTTACCATACCATATTTTCCCTTTAAATTGGTGGAATTATCCCTCACAACTGTGTAAGTTACAGGAAATGATGTCACTTTTCCCTCACTGATAAGATCTGAAGCACTGAAAAGTATGTGTGCTCTCTCTGAGAAAATATTTTAATCTAAAAAGTTCTTACACTGAGTTATTTTGTAGAATGTCAACTCTGTTACCACAATATCAAAAGGAAAACAGAATTTATTACTGATCACACACTGGGTTAATTAAAGGTCTTTTAATCATGTTTTCATTAGTGTCAAGTGCTCTTAGCATTTATGCCAGCAAGTGGAGTTTTTGGCTAAAATAAAATTGTCAATTCTGTTACTGTCAAACTCTGTTACCAAGATAGAGTAACAATGCTGAATATAGTGTAACAGAACTGACAGTCCGCCGGATAATTCTGTCAATTCTGTTACTTTTTCATTTTTGTTACTTAAAGGGTCAACTCTGTTTATGAACTATTTTTTGCAAAAAAATAAAATAAAATAGTTGTTTAAAATCTCAAACATTATTGAGATATTGTTGCACCTTTATAATATTTCAACAACTTTTTTTTTTTTTTAACTGGATATTGTATATAATATATTTTCAGATGAAAAATACTTGCTCCAAGTGGACAGTTCTGTGAAGACACAGGCAGTTTTTTATTTTTAAGGTATGCATAGGTGAACTGATTATCTCAGTTTTGAGTGTTGGAATGTAAGGACTGTTTCTATAATGAGACAATAAGGATTTTTCCGGTTATGATTTATTGTTATTTCTACACATTGCCTAATTTTTCTATAACAGAGTTGACAAACAATACCAGAAAAACGTCTGTTTTTTTCATTAAAAGTAAAAAAAGGAAGCAATTTGTGTTTGGCAAGCACTGAATTATTAAAATTTAATATGTTTTCAGTAAGGTACTGGAAAGAATATCTGTTAGTGAGCAGTTATTTTTTCTTAGCTTTCTGACATGCCAAATGTATCTCCAATTATAGAATCACCCGTGTGATAAATATAAGAAATCTCTGTATGAACTTTTGGTAAATTCCTGATAGTTGTACTGGTATAACCAGAACTGAAGTCGTTTCGTGGTTATATTATTTAGTGGTTCACTGGATTTTAAGAGTAGAAACCAACAGCAGAGTTTACAACATCACAGTAACTTATCATTTTTACATAAAGCATGCTACTGAATGATAACCATAATTGTCCTCCTAATTTGCAGCGTCACTGAACTTCCTGAAACTGTGCAAAATCAAGTATTACAACTACTGTCTTATTCACAATGTTCAGGTAATATATGTGTCTATATCATTCTGTGTGCATTACTGCTTACAATGTTAAAGCGTTATTTAAGCATGTGTTGTTCATATTTCCTTTAAAACCATAATAAGGAAAAAGTAATACATAAAATGCTGTTTTTTCAGTTGGAAATAAAGTTTTGGGTTCTGCAAGTGACACATTTATCTCAAAAGATCATGGTAAAATTTCATAACTGCACGATAGGTGAAATAACATAATAAAAGTAATGCAACATTATTGCTGCAAATTGAGGTGTCATATCATAGTTGGCAGTAAATGTTCAATATCAAGATGTTGCATGTGTTGCATCCCCCTCTCCAGAGAGATTTCATCATTCAGACGGGTGACCCCACCGGCACGGGGCGAGGAGGAGAGTCTGTGTTCTGGTGAGAATGAGTTTTTTTGGGTTTTTTCTGGTGCTAACTGAATACTCATGTATGTATTGTGTGGTGACGATGTTTGTGTGCTTGTAGTAAACTGTATGGCGATCAGGCACGCTTTTTTGAACCTGAGAAGATGCCTAGGATCAAGCATAGAAAGAAAGGAACAGTGTCTATGGTAAACAACGGCAGCGACCAGCATGGATCTCAGGTTAATTGTGCACATATTTAATACACAAGTCTATATCAGCATTGTTTATGGGCTTTGAGTATGATTGAGGTTTTTTTGTTGTTTTTTTGGCTCCCAGTTTCTGATCACCACAGGAGAGAATGTGGATTATTTGGATGGCGTTCACACTGTGTTTGGAGAGGTCACGGAGGGTATGGACGTGCTCTCTAAAATCAACGAGACCTTTGTAGATAACAACTTCATCCCCTATCAGGACATCAGGTAGGACAGAGTTTTTAGAGAGCCAGAGACTGACCCACACGTTTTTTTAAATTTAAATCTGATTTTTTTTGTGTGTATATGATAACTGGCATGCAGATTCAATATTTAATACCTAATCAGAGTACAGCTGATCCGAACAAGTTATAATATTTTCTTCCCAAGTAGAGAAAGTGATTGTTTTCCTGCTTAGTGGCTTCAGATCTTTGGAAGACACTGAGGGTGCTTCTCATTTCTTATTTGTTTGTCTTCGTTCCTTTCCTTGCTTCCTCTCCTCGCGTCTTAGCTCCAGCCCCTTAAGGACGTGATAGAAGGATGCAAGGAAAGAAAGTTAAAGAAAACTTATTTGTATATTGGAATATCACTCAAGTGTCAGTTAAAAGCACCATTAGCTGCGCTCAAGGGATCTGCCGTTATGTTGCTGAAGTTTGGTTATTTAGGAATTTAATAATACGTATTAATGGAGCCACATGTCCTGCTGAAATATGTGAAATGTATGGTTTATTTAAATTGCAAAGGTGAAACATAAATTAAAATCATTGTGAGAGATGTGGGGAGGAGAACTTATAATTGCGCAAGGTTTTTTCAACAAGAAACATTTCCACTTAGGATAGACCTGTGTATCCTCGCTCATTGCTCCTTACTTCTCGTTCTTCACCTCCTCACGGTTCAACTAGAGAAATGAGATGTTCTTTAAGATGATTAACTTTGATCAATATCTGCGTAACAGACTGGGGGAGCGAGAAAATGAGAAAGCATCAGTTTGAGTATTGAGAAGCACCCTAAGTTTTTGTTTGAGGCAACAAGTGAACTAGTTATCCACAAGGTGAACCTATGAAATAATGCATAATCATTTTTTCCATTAATTCAGTGTAATCCATTTCCACACCACAAAAAAATAAATAAAAGCTGCTTAACTGCTTTTCATGTCAGAAGGGTTGGTCTCTTTCTAAGTAGGTTGTTTTTGGACAGAATAAAATTACAAATACAGTTTGTACATGCTTTTGCCACAGCAGAATAACCTGTTGCATGTCTTCAAACAGCCCATAGTAGTGTCCTTCAGAATAAATCAGTGTTTTTTAAATAAATCACTTACGTTTAAGATTTGTTGTCACCAACAACAGTCCCGACTCTAATGCACAGACTGATTGTGGAAAACACAGACATAGTCAACCGGAGTAATGCCAACACTGAAAAGTCTCAATGTTATATCAGCACTCAGTGAACAGAGCTGGAATATAGACAATATTTCTATAAATATGTTCACTACATAATTCCCATATTTGATTTTGAGGGTGGTTCCATAGATGCAAACTGCTCACCTTTCGGTGAAAACTCACCGTTTTGAGATCAAAATAGGTCACTTATGAGATTTGTGCAGATCATATGAGAAAGTGTATTGATTGGGGGGGCTTTTTTTTTTTTTTACAGTACCATTAGTACCAATTCAGTTCTATACCCGCTTATAGTCAACCTCTTTTAAACGCTCCTGTATGTTTTTGTGTGCGTGCTTTGGTTTCAAATTACAGAACTACGCATTTATTTACAACGTGCTTTTGCAGTGTTGAGTATTGTAGCCAATCACAGGCATCTCTGTTGAAAGCAATGGCCAATCGGAGGTGTTTTCTGTAGGTTAGTCAGAATCCGCTCTGAGCTCATTTTTGTTTTTTGCAAGTAGAGTTCTGCACGCTCGCAGATCTTCTTAATAGAACGGGAGAGAGAGAAAAGCATACACGGTGTAAATAAGAGATTGACTGTGTAGTTAGTCATTGATTATATCATTGAGTTTTCACGTGATAAAGCTCAGTCAGTTGTGCTATAAGAAGAGCCCTTTGCTCGGTTTCTGAACATATAGGACTGAACATCCACATATACAGTTTCAGGAGGAACAAACATGAGTGTAAAAAATTATGCGCGTGAATCCACTAAATTGTTGCGCCTGTCATTGCTATGATTGACAGTGATAACTGTAGCAATGGACCGAACGAACTATCTGACAAACCGATGTCAAAAATAGACTTGTGCATTAAGTGATGCAGAGTAACATAACTACAGCAGTAACAAGTCTGTGTTGGCTGAATATATTAAGGATAGTTAAAGATAACTTAAAACACTCTTGATGTGTCCTTTTTAAGGCAATGTTTAAAAAAATTAAGATTTTAAATTAAATCTAAAAATATTTCAAAATATTTAATGCATTATTATTTAATTGTACTTGCTATACTACTTAAGTACATTACTAAAATTTGTTATAATAGTCATTTTATAATAAATCCAAATGCAAGAAGTCAAAACTAGGGAGTGGAAATGGCAACTGAGCTAATGAGTGATCCTCTGCTGCCATCCACTGGATATAATCCTAAATTCATGTAATTGTCATCTTAAAAGGATTTTTGGCACATTTTTTCTTGTCATCTCCATGAATGAAAAGTGGATCTTTAAAGTGAATTTTACAGCACAATTGTAGAGTTAAAAAATAATAAAGGCTTTAAAATAATGTATAAATATTTAAAAAAAAAAGTTTGTTTTGGGGGGGGGTTGCGTGTCTTTGTCACCTTTTTCAGCCATGATGTGTTTGCATCCCTGGGTGGTTCACATTCATAGATCAGTGTCATAAGGGCTATAGACTAAACTTCAGTTTTGGTTCCTGCTAAGTTGTGGGCTGTGTTGTGGTTGCAGGATTAATCACACAGTGATTCTGGATGACCCGTTTGATGATCCTGCGGGCCTCCCGGTTCCAGACAGATCGCCTGAACCCACTAAAGAGCAGCTGGATGTGAGTGTCTTCATTCAAACTCACCACATTACAATACTGTGAGGCGGCAGATTTCTGACAGATTAGAGGTGGTGTTTGTAATAATTTAAATGATTCACGTGCAATTTCGAGATTAAATTCAGTATCACTTCACAAGCTCTTCTTTCGCTTTAATTCAACATTGCATGATGGTTACAGTGCATGAAATGCATTGTGACTGTGACATAGTCTAGGTTTACTTTGTCTTTCTTTCTTGTTTTTTTTTTTTTTCCCTCCAAACATTTCCAAATATTTTTGGTCTTCATTCATGAATAATAAATACGTGCTAAGTGTTTAGTTTGGGAATGAATGACCCTAAATTTTAGGGTCATGTGTGCATGTTCTTTTATAAGTATTAGTTTATTAATTATTATCCAAAAGCATTACCAGTGTCATCAGTTCAGTTCCTAGGAAATCAATAAATGTATTATTTAATTATGTAATTTATCTATGTGTGTAACATTTAAGATTAGGTTTATTAAACATATCATGCTATGCGTTTATTTCAGTACCCTTTAAAGGTAGAACATCAGTGTAACACAGTCTTGAGTGGCTTAAAGCTTTAAAAAATACTAATTGCATAAGTGTGTAAAGGGGGATACTAGTTATTACAGAAAAAGCAGGTAATGTTAAGAAATAGTTTTTTCTTTTTAAAAGTGCTCTGTTCTTCATTCTAAAGTGAATAATCCATGCTTCTACATATTTCAGAGTGGTCGGATTGGAGCAGATGAGGTGATAAACGATGACGAGGGGAAAGATGCTGAGGTGCTGGATGAGCTCATTAAGGAAAAGGAAGCAAAGACACAAGCCATTTTACTGGAGATGGTAAATTTAATCACTTACACATAAACATATAGCCATCACTCAGTCTAGACATCTGTTTCATGATGTGAATGTTTGTTTCTTGTGGAAAGGTGGGTGATCTGCCAGATGCAGATATTAAACCTCCAGAGAACGTGCTGTTTGTGTGTAAACTGAACCCTGTGACCACAGACGAAGATCTTGAGATCATCTTCTCACGTTTTGGCCTCATTAAATGGTGAGATAATAGACCTTTTTACTGCTGTATTAGTTCCAATGATAGTCTGACCCTCATAGTTGTTTTTAAACAGTATGATTAGGGCTGTTTGACGATTACATGTTTGGACCTCTGCAAGGGCTGAGCCGAGCACTTTCAGCATTGTGCTCTTAAACAAAGCACTTAACAGGGGACTTAGTTGTGCTTTTCTCACCTCACATATGTCTGTCATTAAATATCACATTAATTTCTGTATATAATATACATGCTAACACATCAGTTTAGAGACTAATTCTCACTATTGGCTGTTTATTATTAATACTTATAAAGCACATATTAATGCCTTATTTTGCATGACCATATTTCAGATCCCTTAATCCACCCCATACCTAAACTTAACTGCCTTACTAACTATTAATAAGCAGCAAATTAGGAGTTTATTGAGGCAAAAGTCATACTTAATAGTTAGTTAATAATGAGAATTGGTTCCCGAACTAAAGTGTGACCATATACATTTTGTGAACATTTTTTTCTTTCCTGTTCACAAACTTGAAGTGTATAAACTCTGTAAAAGACTTTATTTTTTTTTTTTTATAAATTTTTTATTTTTGTGCTGAAGTGTTATTCTGACTATGCCATCTATTTATTTTTTGTGTATTTGTTTATTAATTTTATTTTGAGACTGAAGGTTCATCCTGCAGCACATTCTGCTGATACAGTTTTAGCAGTATAGGCTGTACAGGTATGCCTGGACGACCTTGCCAAACTGTGTGGAATACTGTATCCCACAATGCAGTGTGCTTGTCATGACCTTCCATTTCATATATTAAATTTGAGCTGGAAATAATATCTGCCGTGATTTTCAACAACTTCTTGACTGCACAGCATAACACTGCATGAAAAAAGCTTTACTTCTGAGATAGGATGCTACTAGCTGAATTAAACGTGTATGTGACAGACCACTAATATACTGCTGTTTGAATATTGTTTCACATAGTTGTTCTATAGTTGGCACTAGGCAGAATGTGTTGTCCAGTGAGCAACTGCTAGTATTCAGTTCTGACCATAGCTTGTGCCTTAATGTCTTTGATCTAACATCTTAATGTTCATTTGCAGTTGTGAGATCATCAGAGACTGGAAAACAGGAGAATCTTTATGCTATGCATTTATCGAGTTTGAAAAGGTTTGTAATGTCTGTTCTGCATATATGCCATCTTTGGGGAGGGGGAAGTGTAAAGCTGTTAAAATCCAGTTGCTATGTTTTCAGTATTAAACAAGAATGGTTATGCAGTTATACATCCAAATTCACATACACACCTTTTTTAATACTAAATATAGATACTTCTATGTTTTGTGCAGTCCACAGACTTGCACCAAAATGGTGATTCATGGCCTTATCCTTGATAATTCCTGATAAAACCTAGCTATATGCAAAACTACAAAAGTTAGTGATTGGTTTTAAGCAAGCCCTGTGTATAATTTGCTGCATCAGGTTCACGCATCCCTTCAAATGTTCATAACTTATAGATTAGATATATTATGAGTGTGAAACATCTAAAATTCTACAGTTTAATATTATTATTATTATTTCATAATGTTTCCCGAGGTGCTCTTATAATCTTAGTATGTTTTTTTTTTTTTTTCATCAAGTCAGTCATAATGTAGATATAAATGGTCATTTCTATGCTGAATTTAGTCCTCTGATTTGAAAAGGGGTATGACTGCTGTGAGACTGCAATGGAAACGTCCACTGCTTTGATTGGCTAACATCTTTGCATATGAAGTGAGCATTACATGTGGAGCCCTCTCAAAGTTTTACTGCGTTTTTACTATAACGGCTGGCTAGATTAACTACAGGATTATATTTAGAACCACTCCTGTTGCATCAAAGGTTGCCAAACACAGTCATGTCTGCTGAGCATACAATGCAATGCGATTTCTGCAATCCCACGAATACTTTCATCATAACGAACACATTGGAAACACAATGTAAATAAGAGGCTCGTTGAGCAGTGTAAACGGTGTCATTGATTATAACGTTAGGAGTTTTGGCAGATATCAGACTGCTGATAGACTGGCGCTGTTACAGCGATTATAAATAGAACCATTTTTGATCACTTTCTGTATAAAAAATGTGAGAATTGTCTCCATTCAATTGCACCACTAATAAGCATATCAAGCTCAGTGGTTGGACTCAATCACTAGTCTGAAATATAAAATCTGATACGGTGATTAAGGCGCTGAATCAATGTGGAGGAGACTTGTATCACCCTGAAAATAGTTTGTTTTGCATTTAATGGCCTGCTTTTAAAATGAATTGAAAAGTAAGTGTCTTAATGCATGGTCAGCCATTTTGTAATAATGAATGCATTTGTGTATTGTTTGATAAGGTGGAGGACTGTGAAAAAGCGTTCTTCAAAATGGACAATGTCCTGATAGATGACCGTCGCATTCATGTGGACTTCAGCCAGTCAGTGTCTAAGATAAAATGGAAAGGCAAAGGTGAGTCTGTGCCCGTTTATTAAAAGCATAACCTGTAAAGTAATAGAAATATAATCAATTTCTGCTGAATTTTACAGTACTGCTCAGACTTTGTTGTTCATCTACATGTTAAATGTTAACGTTAGTAAATCAAAATTAAGTGCAAAGCTTTTAATTCCACTAAAGGTAATGTGTACAGTAGTTAATATATTGGAGAAAGAGTGGTTTTATTGTCAGGATGTTTCATTTCTAGGTGGGAAATACACTAAAGATGATTTTAAGGCCTACGAGAAAGACCTGGACAGCAAATCCAAACTGGCTTTGAAAGACAATGTCAAGACCAAGCAGGAGTATCCTTCTTATAATCGCTTTACATTTAAACCATACATGGACAATTGCATTTCCCTTTATACTTTAGATTTTAACTTTAATTTAGTGAACTCTCCAAAATGGTTTACACTAGATTCTTGATATTTGATGTTATTGTTGTAACCGTTACATATTAATGTGTTTTTTAATTTTTGTCAAAATTCAGCATGCTGTGTACTGCATTTTCATGAAATGCATTACAAATAGTTTTTTCTTTTGAAGCAACATGCACTTGATAAATCATTTACAATAAGACCAGAAACGTGTTCGAAAAGTTTTTAATTTTAAGTTGGCGTCTGTGTCCTAAAGTGGTTATCAAAAAAAGTGAAATCTTCTCACAAGTCAATATTTCTTGACTGTCTTCTAAAGCTCCCGTTATGAGCTTCTCTTAGATGAAGATGAGGATGAGAGAAGGAAGGACGACAGAGAGAAAAGAGACCGGAAACGACATTCAGACGAGAGGCCCAAGGACAAAAAATCAAAGGTACAATGCTGTGTATTTTAATAGATGAGTGGTTCTCTGCTTCAGGAGCCAGATTTTACTTTTGGACATCAAGTGGTGACAAGTTATAGGTCCCTGTGGCACCCTCTTGTCCACATCTGCCCACCACAGAGTTACAGGAAAGGAATAGGATCTTATGGCATCTTCTAATGGTGATTTGAGATCCAAAAATTTACTTTTGTAAGTCTCTTACTGGACCATTTTGCTATACAAGAATATTAGACTCAGCCACATGCTGACCCAGCCTCTGTAATGTTTACTTTATTATATAACAAAGTCAGTTCTTCTATCAGTCAGAGAGGCAGAGAGCAGGACGCGGGAGATAGTGATGGTAAAATAAGCTTATTGTTTATTGAATAATCTTTGTTGTGTCTTCCTCAATAATAATAATAATAATAATAATTTTATTTAGTATAGCACCTTTAAAAGAGTACTTTCTCAAAGCGCTTTACAACACAAGCAAAAGCAACAATCCAAAATAATACACAAAAATACAAAATAACAATCAGATAAAAGCAAGACTAAAATAAAAAGTTTTCAGATGAGATTTAAAAATGCCTAACGAATTTGCTTCCCTGATGTCAGCCGGGAGAGAATTTCACAATTTGGGTGCGTAAGATGAAAATGCCTGATCACCCCCAGAACGCAGCCGTGTTTTAGGAATGACTAAGAGACCACTCTGAGAAGATTGCAAATTGTGACTATGTGTATAAGGAATTAAAAGCTCGGCCAAGTACTCAGGAGCCAGACCATGCAGGGCCTTGTATGTTAACATGAGAACTTTAAAATCAATACGGTATCTTACCGGAAGCCAATGCAACAATTCCAAAACAGGAGTTATATGATCAACAACCCTGGCCTGCCAGAATTCTGGCTGCTGAATTTTGTAGATGTTGAAGTTTGTTAATACAAGATTTTGAGACTCCAATAAGAAGGGCGTTACAGTAGTCTAGACGAGAAAAGACAAAAGAATTAATTAACCTTTCAGCAACAGAGAAAGACAGCACAGCACAGCCGTGCAATATTTCTGAGGTGAAAGTACGAGGTCTTAACAGTGTTCAGCACGAAAGGCTCAAATGACAGGCTGGGATCAAAAATAACACCCAGATTTTTTAATTTACTTTGTAATTCTAGAGCAACACCATCAACAGACAAAGCTAAAGATCCAGCAATATGCAATTTATGGGGAGAGCCTAGAAGCATAACTTCTGTTTTGAAACTATTCAAACACAAGAAATTTTCAGACATCCACATCTTAATCTCAGAGAGACAGTGTGAGAGATGGGAAATATTCACGTCTTGGCCCGGATCAGAGTGAATGTAAATCTGCGTGTCGTCTGCGTAAAAATGATAGTTAAGTTTGAGAGATCTTAACAATTGCCCAAGAGGAAAAATATAAATGCTGAAAAGCAAGGGACCAAGTAATGAGCCCTGAGGGACACCAGTACTAACAGGACCGACCTCTGATTTGTGACCATCCATAAAAACAAAATGACTACGATCAGTTAAACAGGATCTGAACCAGTCCAGAGCAGTCTCCGTCTCCTCAAACACAGATTCAAGTCGACTAAGTAATACTGTATGGTCGACGGTATCAAAAGCAGCACTTAGGATAAAGATTGACACTGATCCAGCATCAGATGCTAATAACAAGTCATTCGTAACTTTAACCAAAGCTGTCTCAGTACTGTGCCGTTTCCCGAAAACCAGACTGGTATGGCTCAAAAAGGTTGTTAACTGTCAAATGGTTGTGTAATTGAGAAGCAATGATCAGTCTGACTTCAACTAAAAGCAGTGGAAAATGACTGCTTCACAACATCGTGCTGCGATGTTAAAAAACCATGAGATGAGAGACATTCACTTATCTCCAGCTGACTTGTGAAGCCAACATAGAAAGATTTTGTATATAATCTAATGCTGTGTGCTATTTCAGATAAATTGCTGTTCTTTTGAACTTTGTTCATCAAAGAATCCTGAAAAAAAAACTGTACACAAGTTGTGTTTGTTGTTTATATTATATTATATTATATTATATTATATTATATTATATTATATTATATTATATTATATTATATTATATTATATTATATATGCACAACTTGACAACAGTTGTGTACAGGTTTTTTTTTTTTTTTTTTTCCCAGGATTGTTTGCCAAATTGTTGCCAAACATATATACAATGCCAGAAACATATTATTAACTGCAATAATGATTCAGACTTAAAGATCCAGACTGTGTTTTTTTGGCCAGGCAGTGTATGGCAAATATAATAAAGAAGCAAATGACTATGAGAAATTGAAAATAATGTTTTTACTTTGCAATTACATTATGTATACATTTAAACATTTGTAGTGCTTCATTTCTGGGTGTAAGGCACTGTGGGCTCCTCAAAAAGGGTGTTGACTTATTTTGCGTGAACCGTTACCCTTCTTGTAACACAGTATATAAATAATTTATCATTGCTCTCTTTTTTTATTGTTGCTCTTGGCAGCCAGTACTTTGTTGCACAGGTCACATGGTCAGCACAAACCACATCAATCCTCATTGCAATTTAACCTTTATTTATAGTGGTCTGCTCTTTAGAGAATGAGGGCATGTCATGCAGTTTGGCAGATGGCCGTGACATTGATTGGGCACACAACCTTTAATGCCAACAACAAAAGATATAGTGTTTTCTCAGATTTCTCACATTGTAAGCTTATTTAATTTGTTACCCTAACTAAACATGGTTATAAAGTTAGTTACTTGTGATTATTTGAATTTAGCAAAGTTTTTCCCTGCTGTCCACAAACATGCATCCCATTTTGGTCACAAACTTGAGATGCACCTGTATACACTAGCAGTCAAACGTTTTTGAACAGTAAGATTTTTAATGTTTTTTAAAGAAGTCTCCTCTGCTCACCAAGCCTGCGTTTATTTGATCCAAAGTACAGCAAAAACAGTAACATTTTGAAATATTTTTGCTATTTAAAATAACTGTTTTCTATTTGAATGTATTTTAAAATGTAATTGATTGCTGTGATGTGCAGCTGAATTTTCATCATCATTACTCCAGTCTTCAGTGTCACACGATCCTTCAGAAATCATTCTAATATTCTGATTCGCTGCTCAAGAAACATTTTTTGTTATTATTATTATCAATATTTAAAACAGTTGAGTACATTTTTTTTTTTTTTTTTTCAGGATTCTTTGATGAATAAAAACATCCAAAGATCAGCATTTTTGTAAAATAAAAAGCTTTTTATAATATTATACGCTATACCATTCAAAAGCTTGGAGTCAGTATAATTATTTATTTATTTTTGGGAAAGAAATTAATACTTTTATTTAGCAAGGATGCTTTAAATTGATCAAAAGTGATGGTAAACACATTCATAATGTTACAAAAGATTTCTATTTCAGATAAATGCTGTTCTCCTGAACTTTCTATTCGTCAAAGAAACCTAAAAAAAAATTCTACTCAGCTGTTTTCAACAATAATAATAATAATAATAATAATAATATATTTTTGAGCAGCAAATCAGAATATTAAACTGATTTCTGAAGGATCATGTGACTGGAGTAATGATGCTGAAAATATGGCTTTGATCACAGAAATAAATGACATTTTAAAATATTTTCGAATAGAAAACAATTTTAAATAGTAAAAAATATTTCAAAATGTTACTGTTTTTGCTGTATTTTGGATCAAATAAATGCAGGCTTGGTGAGCAGAAGAGACTTCTTTAAAAAACATGAAAAATCTTACTGCTCAACAACATTTGACTGGTAGTGTAGCTGTTGCTGTAACACATTAGGGAAAGGAATATGTTTAAACATTCATCTTCCAAAAATTCTCTATATTTGTGAATCATTTACTAAATAAAATCTGTCATGTTTTCTTCTAAGTATTCTCTTCCATGTCTAATCATATGCTTATTTTTTTTTCTCCTGCCTTTTTAGGATCATGAAGAGAGTCGGAGAGAAAAGGATAAAGGCAGACAGCGTTCACGTTCAAGAGACCGAGAGAGATACAAGGAGCGCGAGAGGGGCTGGGACAAGGAAAGAGAGAAGGAGAAACAGAGAGACAGAGGCAGAGAGAGAGACAGCGATCACAAACGCCACAGACGAGATCGCAGTCGAAGCCCTAAGAGGTCAAAGTATTACAGCTGACCGCCATAACTGTTACTGTGTGTCAACAGAGTGGCTTTCCTAAGAACTTCCTGATTACAGCTGATTTCAACAACCTTATGATTTTTTTTTTCTTTTACATGTAAAGAAAAATCAGTCAGTTTATTTGTGAAATAAATTTAGGCTTTGTAAAGGTTAGTAAAGTTGTTCATGCATGCATATATATATATGTATTGAAAGCCCTTTGTGTGCTCTGCGGCTTAACTTCTGTTAAGCTTTCAGTTCTGTGCAAAAACCTCTGTTTGTTTGTGGTTTTGAGAGCCTTACTTTGGCACTTCACTGTATTTAGCAAGTCCAAAGGAAAAATACAGAAATACATTTTTTCATTAAACGCATTGTTTCATTTCTGTTACTACTAGCTTTAAAATAGAAGTGAAAATGGAATAAAATCAGTGATAGGGTTGTGGTTAGCTTAGGCAATTAAGTCGTTACAAGTGGACTAATTTCTTGTTTCGACAGACATATTTCAGCATTTTTAACTAGACTTCAGTGATGAGCTGCCTGCCACTTTACAAAGCCTGCTGTGGTGAAGGAATAGCCAACAACAAATGTCAAATATCATGAATATTAATTTAAGTAAATTCATGTAAAGTGGGACACTATTTGTTAAATATCTAATTTAGGGATTTTTTTTTTCTATCACCAGTTCCAGCTGTAATATTTGCATTTGAATACAGTTCATATGTGTTATTTGGAAGGTATAACCCAATGCATATTTTGAGATAATGCACCACAGACAAATGTATTTTCAGGAAAAGTGGGTCAAATTGATCTTAAATGATCCTGTATCCTAATTGATAACTTTTAATCTGTTTGGGACCATTAATCAAAATGTATCCAAGCTATTTTTGCATAAAACAAATTAAATGCGTAACAGGTCTGCTCCCAAAAACTAGAATATGGGAATAACTTTTACTGCACCTCATGATCACCATGCGAAGTTTCCTCAGTATTTGTTTTCCAGTGCAAACGTCTAAAGATTCTTAAATCAAGATGCATTTACTTCAGATGCAAAATAAGTCGTTTGAGAAATTTATCAAAATGAAGTTTACAAATAAACTGAACAAACATCTGCCAATGAGCTCAAAAAAGGAAACAAAAAACTAAGCAACCTTATTCAAAGAGAAAAGTTTAATTACCCCAAAGACAGATATTTGTTCTTGTTTTAAGTGTAAACTCAAATTCATCCAATTCAGAAAACAAGACTTCATATGTTCAGTTTGCATCTTAAGTAATGTATCTTGATTTAAGGAACACAGAGACACATACAATGTGTGTGTGTCTCGGGGTTCCTTAAATCAAGATACGTGTGTGTGTGTGTGTGCATAATTTAATGACTTTAAGGCCTTTATGAATTTAAGGAAAGGTGAATTATGACTTAAGACATTAAGACCCACAGAAATCCTTTTGATATATGCCAACGTTAAAATAATCTTAAGAAATTGATATATAATTGACAATTTCATTATGAAAGGTAAAATAAGGTCGTGTAAAAAATGAAAGTCATAATTTATCATAAAAATTAGAAAGAAACCCAAAAAATGTGGAAACCTACATTATGTACCATAAAATAAAACATGATTAATTTTGAATCCAACTAACCCAGCCAAATATCATATTGATATACAGCAGTGCATTCTAGGCATTGAATAAAAACTCTATAAATAAATCACAAGTACACAGCTGATAGTTATTAACTTTATTGAAAGCATCAAGCTCTTAGTACAGAAATATTTAGCACATCTTGACCAACCAAAGAAATAGCAAGAGAATCAGAACAGCAAAGTTTCCCTTCCTGTGAAAATCCTGCAACAGAACCCTTTCTATAGAGCTTCCTCACCAACATACTAACTCAGTCTGGGCAGAACTGGAAAAAAGGTCCAAATCATCTGAAAAGGTCACTCCCAACCTCAGAACAGGGTCAGAAAAAAAGAAAGAAAAAAAAAAAAAAAAAAAAAAATAGTATATATATATACACTTGGTCCGCAACATCAATGTCTCCCCCCTCCACTCATGTATACTGTATAAATCCCACATAAGAAAGACCAGAAAAATGTTTGAAACTACCACCCCTTCACCGGAAAAAGTACTAGGTGTGATCATGCTCATGTTATTTCTCCTAGCAGTGGTCCACATCTGACACCTATAGGGTCTGTTAAATTAAACTGAATTGCTTTGGTTTTTCCTCTGAACTACTACTGTAAACATCCAGCTGCCCTTGACCGCATTCAAGAGACATTCGTTACTACACTGGTGTTCTGTAGGGAAACCTGCCATTTTCTGATTTCTCTCAATGGCAGGTTCTTCTAGTAAAGATTTCACAAACTGATCTGCCACCATGAAGGAAACATAAAAACATCATCCTCCTCAACTATACCAGCTGCATGAAAATAAAACCACACCCACTGCTCTTTACACTCAGGACCTATGAACAAATTTATTACGCCGTACGAAGAGAAATTAAAAACACATTAACGTTACAAAGGGCTGAAGCAGAGAAACTGTACAGTAAACATCCCTCTACATGCTAGTTGCATGCAATAGCACGAGAAAAAAAATCTCTTTTCTCAATGCAGAAAGAGAGCATGATCTGGAGAGGTGTACAAATCTACTGCCAAAAAAAAAAAAAAAAAGTCTGCTTGGCAGGGGAAAAAAAAAATTAATAAAACTGCACTTTATGCAGGCGTGGGGTGTGGAATGATCCGGGTCAGCCCTGACATGCTCAGATCAGTGCGTGCCTATTGTGTGCTCACCAGCTTCTGTAGAGAAAAAGAGAGAGAACTCATTTTGTTTAGAAAAAGAAAAATGCTTTGCTGTGCGATCAGCACACTAAAGCAAAGCGTCTGTCCAGCTGTTTCAATTCAAAGGCGTGCATTGAGCAGGCTCAGCGCTGGACAGCCCCAGGGTCCTTCACAATGACACAAACGACGGACGGAAGGCAAAGAACACATCTGCAATGGCTTCTTCTGCACTTGCTACATCATTCAGAAAAATCCATTCTTCTTTTGTCATTTTATTTATTTTTTTTACTTTTAATACATTCATGTTAAATGCCATATCATTTGAGGAAAGGAAGACAACAGCTGACTTTCACCATAATGGTTATATATTGCAGAGTATATGTTATTGACACTTAAGGCAACAGTTAAGTAACATTCACTTCTCTGGTACTTCGAATAAAGAAAGAAATCAGAAGGGTCGTGCGTATTTTTAGCTTTTCAAACCTGTACAAAGTTCAGCTTCATCTAACTAGCGTATTATTAAACGAGCACTGCGTTTTCCAAAACAGACGCTAAGAGAAGAGCAGGCTGTTGACATCGAAGGCGACAGTTAAGTTACTCAACTTCTAAAACATTCACTTCTCTAGTACACCGAATAAAGACAGCTGCCTGCAGGGTTAAAGAAAACGAACGAGGAATATTTTAAGTTTGTTTTCAAGACTTCTGTCACAGAAAAGTTAGCTAGCTCTACACAGTTAAGCTGAACACATACTGAGTGATTTAACCAATGTCACGTGTATTCAATTAAAATGAAATGTAAATCAAAACCCACCAAAAACACATTTTTGCACACCGATGAACTCGTGAAAAAGACGTCGCTTTTGGGAGGCGAGACGGATCTGAGCACGTCAGGGTCCCTGCCTAGTGAGGTCGGAAACCCTGTCTGTGGGGGATGCGAGGGGACACTTGCAGGAAGGGAAGGGAGCATTGCATGTATTGGGATGGTGTGACATGCCTCTCACACACCACCACCACGTTCAAGAACTCTACATGCACTTCAAGATCACAGCAAGAATGGGCTAGAATATCTACAGAGACACGAGAAGAGCTTTCATGCACGATATCTACGTCATAGGTACAAGAATGCATAAATGTTAAACTCAGGGAAGATCTACAGCCAGAAGACTCCACACACAAACACCGCCTCTCCACTACAAGACTACACCGGCCGCTGAGTTGTTCCTCACAGCGGCGGGATTTCTTTTTACGCTTCTTCATTTCGGAGGTTCAGCTCTGCTTCTGCTGGCGACTCTTGGTGTAACTGGTGAAAACGAAATTGTAGTCATTGAAGTGGGCCAACTGGCGGTCCAGGAGGCGGTAACCCTCCAGCTTCTGAGCCGAAGAGAAAACACTGCGACATTTGGAGCTCTGTTGGGAACCAGATAAATGAGAAGAATTGATTACTTCAAATCACGACTGAAGGCTAGTGCTGAAGCTGTCAGTCGGAGCTGTGAGCTCAAAGCTAGGCTTCAGCAACAGCAAAAATAACAAAATGCAAACAAACACCGACTTTGCATGAGTTATTTTTGAAAGCACTTGTATTGCTACAACTGCACTGCGCTGCAATTCGAAGGCCAGAGGCTGGAAACATTGCACACTGCCTTCAATGTTACGTAAACATTCATAGCAATCAATTCACAAGTAATATAATCTCTAAATAATACATTTTGATTACATGTACTTACTATTATAACAACACTTAGTTACGCATAATTACATGCAAGTATCCCTAACCAAATCCTAATCATATAGTAAGTACATGTAGTTAATTAATATTACTCAGTACTTAGATGCATAATTACACTGTAACAAGGACGCCTTAAAATAAAGCGTAAGCTACATTTTTTTTTTTTTCAGAGCGATGAGGAAAACAAAGTTGTGGAAGTGCCTGTTTGAAAATGAATTGTTTGTTGATTAGTTGCGTAACAATGTACCTGATTGACGAAAAGCGTTGTCACAAATTTCCCTGGTTTGAAGACATCCACAACTTTGCGGATAAGCTCGTCATAAGATGTCTGGCAGAGGTTGGTTTCAAAGCTGACATAGGAGAACTCTGGTTCGGGGGTGATGTGAATCGTCCAGTAAGTTCCCTAGAAAGACAACCCATCTCAATCAAGCTGCAGAACACAGAGCAACTTTCTCACAAATAAAAAAAAACAAGCAGCCTTATATGTCTCCTTACATCCGTTTTCATTCCATTCATGGAGTATCCACAAGGGTTGAACATTGTGGCATCAATCACTGAACCTGGAATCAGGTCACGAATTCCACTCATCTGTGAAGACACCACGGATAACCTTAAAGACTCCCTCACAAAAAATAAATACTGTGGTATGCAAGTCCAAGTACTAACATGATACATTCTGTTACCAGTAAATGGACCAGCATCCAGCAATAAGAGCACAAATAACACTACAGAGCAGAAGCATTGAGGATGAATCGTACACGAGTGACATCATTAGCAGAAACACCGTCTTTCATGTAGAACTGGTCCATCACAGCTGGGTCGAGGTCACTCATCAGAACTTCTAGTGTCTGGTCCGCCTGCTTGTTCTCCCAGAATTCCGGCAGCTCCAGCGTAAACAAATACCTTCAGGACACAAAGGAGAAGAACACCACAGAAATGAACAGTTGATGTGATTTTTAAACATTTTCCCAAAAAAGAGTTTCATTTGGAACAGTTGTATTTATTCGTTTACAAAACGATCTCATAAAACAAACCAGACTTTCCAATGCTAAAATCTGGCCTTATTCAGGGTTCCTACCCATTTTCCATTTTAAAATTCCATACATTTCCAGACTCAAATTTTCAAACCTCTCAGTAGATTTTCGGATTAAGCATAAATGGTTAATAGAGCATTATTTTCAGCTTTTTATATTTGGTATATAGCAGGGTTTTTTTCATTTATTTTCTCAAAGTGATGACCTACAGAGTCCCTAAAATAAAAAATAAAAAAAAATTATAAAAAATACAGACTTTTATATGCACACAAGAAACTTTTTTGTGCCCTCGAGAAACTATTCACATGCGCATAGGATTTTTTTTGCATGCTTATGCATTAAAATTTCTAGCTTTTTCCTTCCTGTGCATCACTATGAATAAAATGAGAGCATGGATGCACATGAGTTAACAGAGATCTACTTGCTCACAATTTGGCTTTTCTTATTGTATTACCTCTAATATCAAGGCATAATGTCTAATTTAACACATCCTCTGTGGCGGCGCAGAAACCATGACACGAAATGGGCTGATGACAAAATTTGCCAAGTTCAAGGGTCTATAAAAAAAGACTGGTGCTGTAAAAAGTGTTTAAAATTTGGCTTTCATTAGGGCAATATGCAATATTTCAAGGCCTTGGGTCTCTTTAACACATACTTCGTGGCGGCCAAGAAACCACACCGCGAAATGGGCTGATGGCACAATAGGTGGCTCAGTGTGCATTGTCCTATATGCTAAGTTTAATAGTTTCTTTGGTTTAATGGTTTAATTTTCTATTAAAAAACTAAATAGGAGGAAAAGTCTGGAAACAAATATTTTTCCATACTCTGCTTTCTTTTTTCCATACTTGGAAAATACTTAAATCAAATTCCGTTCTTTTCCAAACCCCGTAGGAACCCTACTTATTGTGAGAGAAAGAAATTCTGATGCATACGCAACATTTAGCAATTTCTAATGATCGTTTATATGAAGTCAGATAGATTGCGGGAAGTCTAGATGATGTAAAATATCTCACCAGCAGTCTGAGTTCAGACGTCCCATACAGTAGGCTGCTCCATCTGCGCATGGAGAAAAAAAAAAACACCTTTTAATCAAACAATACTTATGTATTACCATTTCATTCATAATGTTCACATAAGTTGTTGCATCTCATTTTTACGGGTGTAAAACCGTACTTGGAAAAATCTGGCTGAGGAACTCGACTTCCTCCTGGAAGTTACGGTGAGGGAACTCTTGATGGGTGGGCTTCATAAAGTTTTTACGAGAATAGAAGAAATTCTGAAAAAGAAAATTATGAAGTAGTGTTGAATTTTGAATTTGAATTATGAATTTCGTTAATGAAAACTGACGAAAAATGTTCGTTGACTAGCTTTCTTCCCATGACTAAAATAAGACGACAATAAGGTCAATAAACAATAACTGTTTATATCAACATGCAATTTCATTGACGATAAAAGACGAGACTAAATTTTCTTCAAAAAAATAAAAACTTTACCGAAACCTCTTTTTATTTTCGTCAAAAAAAGGAGAAAAATATTATTGCGGACTGCTGTACACGAGCTTTCATGTGTGCGGTTGCCAGATATCAAGAGTTCAAATCCCCAAATCAGAGCTTCTCTGTTACAAGGATACATTTTCTGCTGCTTATTTTTTGCAGTCTGGCAACCATGTGCACGCACTCGCTCTCAATTACGGAAGCACTGCCGCCGATGGAGTTCAGTGAGCTAAATGAAAGTGTCACTCAGTCTGTGTTCTGTCGTGAGATCTCGACTAGATTGTTTGCGATTGTGGTTGCTGAATAAAAGCACTTACTCAACCACTGTTTTTTTTAATTAGAGAAACATAGGCTACTGCAATTTGGCATTAGTGGAATTACTATGAGGAATTTCACTGTTATAATATTATTCAGTTTTCACAATGTAGACAAAGAATGTGCATAATTCTTTGATATTAATTTAAATAATAAATAGCCTATAATAAATCAGTACACTAGATGAGGTAAAATAAACCAAGTGTATGAGTCGACATTCTATTGATTTTACTGGTCAAAGTGCAATACCTGAAATGCAAAAGTAAATTTCTCATCATTTTCGATTATCATTTTGAGCAAAACTATTTTTTTTTTTTTCCAGTTTAACCATTATACAGTATGACAAAGATGTGACTAAGATTTCACTGACTAAAACAAGACTAAAATGCTCAGACATTTCATTGACAAACTTGACTAAACAAAAAACAGGACAAGGTTGACTAAATATGATAACTTAAACGCAAATTTGAGACAGGACTAAGACTAAATTAAAAATATCTGTCAAAATGAACACTATGATGAAGTCACATTTTTAAAACGCCACTTTGTACTGAAAACTGCCAATGATTAATCTATGGCATCACGTGTAAACTGACTCATGTGAAGCTCACTCTCTACAATGCAAACGCGTGAAACTCACGTGAACTCATGAAGCTGATGCGTCACGGACGGAGCTTTAATGTTATCATATCTGGCTTTGATATCTCTTCTCTAAACGTAAACCTGTGTGCATGCACCTGAGTGTGAGTGTGTGTGTCGTACCTCGATGGCATCGAAGCCGCAGTACTCACGAGCCAGTTCCAGCAGTGGCACCAGTGCCTGCAGTAAGAGGGTGGTTCCGCATGTCTTCAAAATGAAACGTCTCTTGGAGACAAACATGCTACTCTCACTAAGAGAGGCAGAGAGAGAGAAAAATCACACAGGAGTGGTTAATCCTTTCAATTATGGCTCAGTGTTGCAGCAAAGTCGAGCATTCGCAATATTTTCCATAATACTTTTTGCTAATATAAAATGAATCAACATTGTGAATATCAACGACTTTAGTGCATTTTTCCCCACACTCGCTCAGTCCAATACAAGCCATAACAAAAATGCTTATAGAGTTAAGATGTTTTAGGAACTGTCAATTTTAATGAAGGGGTTCAAAACTCATTTTTGACATTCAGAAAAGTCTATGGAAGCCACTGTATGGCAGATTTTCAGCTTTGATTTAATTTTATTGCCACATCAGCTTCGTAGGCTATTTCATGGCAAACAAAGATTATACATTAAAAAAACAACAACACATTAGTACATAATACAAAATATAAAAATTTATATTTATTTAAATAAAGCAAATATAAAATATAAAATTATATAAAAGATTCTTTAAATTTACTTTTGAAAGACATTAAGTTTTTCTGAGTCCATATTACAAAACAAGTCCTTAAGAGTTTGTCCTGAGTTTGTCTCATGACGTTAAATATTGGGCATACCAAAAGCACACGCTTCACCGTCTAGTGAAAAATGATTAAATATTCTTCCTTGTTTAAACTCTTTGTTTTTGACTTTCAGGAACTTTAAAGCCATTCAAGCAGAAATGTAAAAAAAAAAGTACAAATCCATCCAGCTTTTTTTCTCTCCAGACAGCTATGAATAGCTTTGACCTGAGTTCCCACTTTGACTTAGTTCACACTGCAGGTCTTAATGCTCAGATCGGATTTTTAGCTGAAATCCAATTTTTTGCGCTGTTGTTCACATTGTCATTTAAATACGACTGCCATCAGTCTCATGTGTGAACCATATACGGCCCTGAAGTGACCCGCATGCGCAGAAGACGACGTGACGTCAGACGCAGCGCACTGTGTTTGCGGAAATAAAAATGGATGCTGCTCATGTTGGCGTGTGTTTAGCAATTTTTAAGTTAATGTGCAATCGGAGCCTAAATAACGAAGTGATAAGAAGAAGAATATTAAGAAGGAGAGCACGATTTCCTCCAGCGCAGAATTGTGACGTTTGTCACAATTTTCACAAAAAAAAAAAATCGCGTGAAATGCGACATGGCCGTTCAGACTGAAGTCGCATTGCAAAACATCGGATATGTATCCGATTTAGGACCACATATGAAAGTGGCCTGGGCCTGATTTGAGAAAATCGGATTTGTGCTGTTCAGACTGTCATAAGAAAATCAGATATGGGTAACATTTGGGCAAAAAGTCGGATTTGGGCCACTTTAGCCTGCAGTGTGAACTAAGCCTTTGTCTCTCGGATCAAATAAATGGCTTAGTGTCATCCTTAGCAGGACATGTTCACAGGTACTCTGCACTGAATCATTTACCCCCACGACTGTGAAAGTCACACAGATGCCTTTCATATTAGTCTTAGCTTGTGAGTATCTCTAAGCTGAAACGCTACTGTGTGCTTATCAGAGTGTTAGGTCAGTGTGCAAACAGTATTAGCACATTAATAATGCATCAGTATCGTGATAAACATTCAGCGCTTGTAGAAACGCCAAGGCTTTGCTCACTATGTCTAGCCAGCAATGAGCCAGTAAAACTTCTCATCTGAGCTTTCACACCTGTATTTAGTTTTTAAAAACAGCATGAAATGACATTTGCAACTTATCTAACTTCTGTAACCCGCATTTCCGAATTGCACAATATTCAGTTTATCTTTAAATCAGTTTGGGCTGTAATGTTGCTACAAATAACCCAAGGTACTGTTTTGACTACATTTCTCAGTGGTGTGAAATCTTAATTTGATGTTGATTTTAAGGTGTTTGAAGGCCAGCAGCTTTGAAGGATTACAGCGTCATCACAATCCTGTCCTCTGCGCTCAGGGGACACACAGACAAATCAAGAGCTCACCTGAGTATATAAGCTTCCTGCTTGTCTGTCTTTGTCACACTTATAATCAAACAATGCACATTCTCCAGAAGTTTGTCCCATTCAAATCTGAAAATGCACAAAGAGAGAAACATTAAGACCTCACTTATTATCATTATTAGGACACATGATTCTATCATTTTCTACATGAATCTGAGTACTACTTTTCAGATTTAAAAAATACTAATTTCCAAACGCTGGAACAATGGCAAACATTTCCAACAAGGCAAAATTAGTCACATTTTCTGGAAAGAATAAATAAATAATGGATTAATTTTATAGCATGAAGGAACAGCGATTGGATGGATTTTATGTAGCGTCTCTGAGGTCATTTGCTCTGTGGCAATGGCGGCGCACACAGCTGCTGGCTCTGGTGAACTCATGTCGTAGAGCTCTCAAATTTCACACATTTGGCACAAGCTCAGGTGGCCAGTTTGTTGCAAGTGAATGACAATGAATAAAATGAGGGTTTATGCTCCAATAAATTTACACAATTCTGCTTATTACATGGCTATTACACCAATTATTTATAAAGTTTGGTGTCATTATGCAAACATTTGACAGCACAAAGCTGTACTTGACTGTGTCGACACTGTGAAAAAGCTAATTTGCTCAAATTTACCTCACTTGATTTTATTCAAAAGACCCATCAATCTCCTGGGTTTCACATATGGCTGTACTGTTACCTTGTCAAATGAATATCTTGGACAAGATGACTCAATCTTGACTAGGGATGCAGCGTTTAACCGGTTTCGTGATTAACCGCGCTTTAAAACGTCACAGTTAATTAATCGTAAAGGTTCTGCTAAACAGAGTGCTTCTGTTGCACGGAACGGAACTGTTGCAGCTTGCGCAAAATGAAAAAGTTACACTAGCGGTGCACCATCTTAAAATGCCGTGCTTATCAGAAACACAGAGAGGTAACTACAGAGATTTTCTTAATATAGGGAGATGAGAGGGTCTGTATTACTTACTATTGGAGAAAGCGTAACGACTAACTTGGATCACGTGAGCCGTAATAACCGATCACATTACAGCCTTGACGTCATTGAATTTCAGTCAGATTTGTGCGACACTCAGTCGCCGTTTACGGATGCCATAGGAATGAATCTTGTGCTGCGTCCCAATTCGCATATTATCCGTCCTAAATAATATTCGAAAATAGAATTAGTATGTCCCAAATCATAGTATGTTTAAAAAAGTATGCCAAAGATTCCCGAATGGTCTACTTCTTCCGGTTAGAATTCGAAGTGCAGATCGATGCACACTCTAACGGCTAATATTGCCCACAACACACATAAAAAGTGTTTAAAAACTATAAACATGGCGGATATGCGCGACGACGGACAGGTAGAGAAAGGGATTTGAATGATAAATAATTAATGGCTAACCTGATTAAAAAATATTAATTTAATGTTATCCACGTTATACTTCATCTGCAGCAACACTGTGAAATTTTGAGATACATTTGGTCATTAACTTTGAAATGCATCATTATGCAAACACGTGCAGAGTTCTCGGCATGAAAGACCCGCGATGTGCCTCTTAATTTCTCTCCAATACGGTAGGAAATTAAATTAAATGATATGTGGATGATGTTAATGGTGACAAGATGATTGACAGGGTAGTTTAAATAGTGCAGTATGCACATAACTAAGCAACAGAGCATCCATTAAAGAAGAAGCTATGATGTCCCAAAGCTTGTCTACTATTCTGCTACATACTCAAAAGTATGTACTTTTTCTTCACAAAAAGAGTACATACTTTTAGGGCATAGTATAAGTAGGCGAACTGGGATGCAGCAATAGATATATGTCTATGGGAACATAGATATATATACGTAGATTCCTCATAGCAACTATACGTAAGCCGTCCGCCATATTGTAGCAGTCTTGACTTGACGTCATTCACCATAGTAATCACTGAATATTTGAAAGATGCCACAATGGTCTGCGAACCCAACGGCTCTCTGCAAACCTACAGTATGGTGAATGACGTCAAGTAGACGTTCCAAGATGGTGGACGTGTCTATGTGCTTGGAGCGGTCGAATGGGGCGTCTATACATGTCTATGTATGGGAATGAATGAGAAGCTGAATCCCACCTGTCGCAAAAAGTCAGTGACTTTTCTAATAAAGCAGCATTTTTTTCCCCCGTGGTAAACTCTAGAAATAGTTCAATCCAAAAGTTTTGTTTAGTGTAAAACATGTTGAAGATTAGCAGATAGGCTGTCAATCTCACAAACCAAAATAATAGACATGATTTTCTCAGGCCACATGTAAAATCATATGAATTATTATAAAGATTATTAAAATGAATACGTATGGATGACAGTTGATTACAATAATATTTCAGTTTATTTCCATCCTTAGTAACAGTTTCCCCTGTGGCAAGTTAATATTAGTCGTATATTAATAATACTTCATTAACTTTATTTACTATCTCTGTTGTAGTATTCATAAGTAAAAACGAACAAAATATTTTTCTCACCATGTTTCCAAATTATCTACCCCAGGTCCAAAAGAAATGTAAAGAATGTACAAACTGAAAACATTAAATACTTTTGTGATCTATTTCCATTTGTTATTTTCAAAATAGAAATACTGTCATGGATGTTTACAGAGCAGGGGTCACCTTTTTTAATTCCAATGGAAGAGATGGACTTTTGTTTATTATTATTTTGTACTGTATTGTTGGTTACTGTGTTATTTCTGTTTCAAAAGCCAGCAATAAATAACACTTTAATATCTAAAGAGTGATCATGTGATTTTATACATTAGTAATGTTGTGAAATGAATAAATGCATAATCGTCATAATCGTAAAACCGTGATTATTCCAATTATTACAATAATTTTACCAACAAAATCTATAATCGTTGCATCCCTAATTTTGATGACGATAAAGATGTGTGATATGTAAGCCTTCTTAAAAAACCGATTCAGCTGTCACACGCCCGACAAAGTCAAACCGTTTCCAGATTACACCAAATAAGAAAGTAACATGATTCTCTAGTAATACACAGCTTTAGGTTTCCTCTCAATAACCATACATAATGAATTAGTGTTTCTTCAACTACAGGTATTAATGTCCCATTGGAGGTATGTTATTAACTATAAATGTAGTTTAATAGTTTTAAAATGTTTTTAAATAATTATAATCTAAACCATATAAAAGCATGAATCAAAAATCATTTTAAGATTAACATTACTGCAATATACTAAGTGTACTTGTTGATAAAAAAATAGGAGACACAATATGAGAAGAAAACCAAGATAAAGGTAATCAAAATATTGTGATCGTGCATCATTTCCACTCGAACTGTCATTGTCAAATAATAAACAAAACTGTGAAAATATTTGATTGTGTGTATCAAGGACACATAAAATGCTAGTTATGAATTAATCACTAGACGAAGGCCGATTTGAGCATAGTAAAGTGCTTCCTCGTGCTGTAGGAAGACGAGGGGCAGTTACACAGCCTGCTGGACTTATTTGGAAACTGGCTGTGCTCAGACTCTAATGATCCTCTCTCTAGTACCTCTGAGAGTGTTAATGCTTTCCCGGAAGTAAACTAATAGCCCTCATCACTCAATCTGACAGCCGTAGCCAGAGAAACCACAGAGATCAGCTTTCAGTTCTGAGAAACTGGAGCAGCGGCCTTACTGCAGGACACTATAGATACATCAAGAGGAACACTAATGTCCTCACTCATTCATATTTTACACGCTTATTCACTATATGAGCTGGAAGGCTGACTGTAACTGACTTAAGGTTATTAATACATTACAGAGTACTGAACCTTATGAAAATAAGTACAAGAATAGATCCATGGTGTGTGTGTGTGTGTGTGTGTGTGTGTGTGTGTATATATATATATATATATAGAACACAATTTTATGGAAACATGTTAATGTACTGTTTTGGAAATTGCAATGGCATTACTATGCGTCTTTTTTGGTAGTATCATAGTAGATTTTTGTTGTTGGCAGGCAGGCATCATAGTATTAACATGACCTTTTTTTTGTAGTAATAGAGCAATATTTTGAGAAAAGTAGTATTAGATATTGCTGCCAATATTTTGAGAATATTAGTATCAGCCAATAAACATTACTCATTATCTGTTTACCTAACATATCTCTATCTAGCTTTGGTAAATGATAATGCACACATATTAGTGAACCTCTAATATAAAGTGTTTATTTATTTTTTTAAGAAATTTTATGTAGAGCCTGACCGATATGGGTTTTTTGGGGGCCGATACCGATACCAATATTAGGGTGTAAAAAAGGCAGATATCAGTATATTGGCCGATATTCTGTGTGTATATTATAGTACAGTACCAGTCAAAAGTTTGGACACTTTCCCATTCCTGTGTCCAAAGTTTTGACTGGTACTATATATAGAATACTATAGTATATACATAAACAATATATATACAAACATTTATTGCAATGATCACTCAAATGTGGTGATCAAACACTTATAATGACGTGACAAAGATATGTAATGGAGGCAGGGCATTTAACAATAAACTTTATTATCCAAAATGAGTCTGACATCAGTGCACTGAACAGTAAAGATGAAGTTTATTTAACTTTATTTCAATTCAATTCCATTCAACTTTATTCCGTTGAAGTTTATTTCACTTCAGAACATTCATTCACGGATTGTCTTCATACACAGACAAAACTTACTAGAGAAGTGTGAAGTGTGACATAATATACCACTGTAAATAAATACAATTTAAATTCACATCTCACGCACTTTAGTGCCCTTTGAATGTAACGTGTACGTTCCCTTGGAACTGGAATCATGGCGGAATATCATGTGAAGTCCACTTCGCAGGGCACTTACAGTCGAATAAGACAATGCTTGAATGCTGCAGCCTGAACAAGAGACCTCTTTACTGAAGTTAAAGTGTTGGCTGATGTCATTACCTCGCGAACGCGGCGGCAGATCTCCACCAAATTCGGGGGATCCCTTCAGCTCGCGGAGCCCTCTCGAATGCCACCCTTCGCGCCTTGGTAGCCCCCCGGGATCGCCAGATCAGTCGGCGCCCGTCCGCGAATTTAACCTCCTGTAACTCCCGAACCCCGGGGGCTATCGACGTGGGGGAGGCCTCATTTGAAAGGGGGCCTCGAGACGTACACTCGATTTGGTGTTTGAGAGGGTTCCTCGAGCTGAAGGGATCCCCCGAATTTAATGCGGATCCGCCGCGCTGTTACAGAGATATGGCCGTTCAAAGTTTCAATGGTATTCCATACACTTGAGCTTTAAAGTGTTTCATCCCAACCCGATCTCATGAAAGTGCTTATAAATAGTACGCCAATTAAAAATGAAAACTCGTTGTATTGATGCACAAAAATGGACTTTGGCGTGTATATGCAACATGATGGGTAGGATTAGGGTTGTGGGGTAGATGCGTATCATATGCACGCGAAAACTGCGTATTATATGCACGCCAAACACGTTCGTATCATATATACGCCAAAGTCCATTTTTGCATATCAATACCACGAGTTTTCGTTTTTATTTGGCGTACAATTTATATGCATTTTCATGAGACCAGGCACTTTCATCCAGGTCGCCAGTAGCAAACAATGGAGCGCGCTCTGCTGGACAAACTATGTAATTACACCATATACAAGCATTTTATCTGCGTTTATGTTCTGTAAAAAAAAAATTCATATTGGTGGCATATTTGCCGATACCGATATCTCTCTACAGGCTCATATCGGCCGATAAAATCGGCAAAACGATATATTGGTCGGGCTCTAATTTTATGTCATTTGTAATAATTCTGTATTATATATATAGACATCAAGACAAATACATTCTAATGTTCACCATTATTGCATGTTAAATTGATGTTGTGGTTGTACTGTGTTGTAAAATTAACTTCAGCTCGCAGTCATTGATCTAATTGCTCAGCAGGAGACGCATGCGTGTCCTGCTCTGTCTGCGCACATATAATACCTACCAGAGCCGTCGAGAAACCGAGTTGCGACACTCTCATAGGCTTCCATAGGAACTGAGGAATGCGGAAGTAAAGCGTGGAGCAGCCAATAGTTCCAAACAACCAATAGTTCCAGCATTGAAGCCCATTCATTTCAGTGTTTCTCAAGCACACTCGCCAGAAAGTTGAGGAAATTACAGCAGTTTTTGGCATTTTAACGCATTAGTTTACCTCTCGGAAATCTGACCAGTAGTTGTATTTTATGAAACACGTTATAGTTCATGTTTATTTTTAGATAATAGGCAGTTATGCTATATTTGCAATTAGATAATGTGAGAAACACCTTAATAGCGATCATAACCAGATGCTAGTTGTCATATTTTTAAGTCTTTTTGCAATCTTTCTCTCCCTGTAGGCAGTTGAATGAGTTGTGAAGACTGCCCATTAAAGGAATAAGAGTTTCCCTGAATGCAGTTGATTGCCTTGTGTTTTTTCAAAGATTATTATAATTTTTTTATTGGGTTAAATTCTGTATTTGCTGGCCTTTTTTTAACATTCACATATATTATCTTCTTACATAAATGTCATAAAATAATACTGGGATGTGAGTAATTAATCTTTTTAAATTCAACATTAACAAACAAACATTGAGTGTGACAATGTGTAAACATACAATGCAAAACATAAAATAAATAAATAAATAAATAAGGAAGCTATTATGACCGGTAAAACTCTTTACAGCAACTAAAGCTAAATATATGTATGCTATATTTATTAAACAGCCATACGGGCATCTAGTGGTTAAACCATGGCATTACATAGGAATATTATTTTTCTGGCCACCAAACGCCTCTAAATTGCCTTTTTGCACTGTAATTTAAAAACATTCTCTATTTTAACCCTAAATACTACATTAATTGTTATTATATTAGAAAATTATATACATATTAGAAAAAAAATATTAATGCGGTCTCTTCATCACTCCCCAGAATAAAATGCGACTGTAAAACGTATTCAGCGTAGTTATCAATACATAATCAATGCACATGAAGTGTTAATAATCACTAGAAATAATTACTGCAAGTACAGTGAAACTGCTGTCTATCCTACTTAAACCCATTCAAACATATTGACAGCGCAGAGTTGTTTGGAACTATTGAGAGCTCCATGAACCACGTGACCGCGCGGCGGCGAGATCAAAGCGTGTCGCAGCTCTGTTTTTCAACGGCTCTGATACCTACCAATGTATGGCGAGTGGATCGTGCCACGGATTACCTACCGAAGGAGACAGTGGTGTACTTTTTACATGTGAGAAGGGGTACGTAGCAACACAAACGCGTGACACCAACACCGTAGAGGGGTACGTCGCAACACAGACGCGTGACACCAACGCCGTAGAGAGGTACATCGCAACACAGACGTGTGACACCAATGCCGTAGAGAGGTACGTCGCAACACAGACGCGTGACACCAATGTCGTAGAGAAGTACTTCCCAACATAGACGCATGACACCAACGCCGTAGAGGGGTACGTCGCAACACAGACGCCTGACACCAACGCCGTAGAGAGGTACGTCGCAACACAGACGGGTGACACCAACGCCGTAGAGAAGTACGTCGCAACACAGACAAGTGACACCAACGCCGTAGAGAGGTACGTCGCAACACAGACGTGTGACACCAACACCTTAGAGAAGTACGTCGCCACCACAATAAATTAATATTTACCCTCATGTGTTTTTTCTAGGTTTCTTATATTTCATTTGTTATCTTTATCAATCATTAACTTTTTTCTTTTACTTTCCTGTGTTCTGATGCCATTGAATATATCCTTGATACAAATTGTGTATTGCATACAAAGTTGTATGCCATTAATGTCATCTCTGTACTGTTTACAAATATAACAATTAAAAAAAAAAAAAAAATTCATTCACTTTCTCTTGGAGATTAAGGACTATGTGCAAATTATACACCAAAGTCGCAATTTTGTTATTTTCACAATTATTAACAACTTCAATGATAAACATAAATTTATTAATTATAATCTATAAACTAGGGCTGCAACTAACGATTATTTTGATAATCGATTAGTTGGCCGATTATTTTTTCGATTAATCGGATTTAAAAATAAAACTAAATTTTCTTCGTTTATTTTATTGACAAAAACACTTCCACATTCTGCCCAATGTCCTTCAAACAAACGTGCCAACTGAATGCTATAAAAACATACAGTGCTTAATTTATTAGACCACCTGTCATAATAAAGAGAAAACACAAATATTTTAGGAATCTGTCAAAAGAATTGTTTAAATCTAAAAATGTTATTGTCATTTATTGGGCAAATAAACTGAAACAACTAAATATTTATTCACATAAAAAAAAGCCTCCTGCCTTTCATAACAGCATGCATTCTTGCTGGCATTGTTTAGCTACTTTTTGACTGTAATTGGGTGTCTGAAAAAATCTTTCATAGATCTTTCATTCTTTCATAGATAACAGCAATAATTATATTATAACATTAGAAATAGCCCACTGTTACTAAAGAGCTTACGCATATTGGAGGACTAACCAATACAGATAGCAAAAAAATGATTTTAGTAAACACCAATACTGTTAGTTTAGAGCAGCAGTGGCACAAAGCTTACATTATTTGTTATAAACCTTAAATACATTTGTTTTAATAAATTTGTTAAGCACTGTATATAGGCCTATAGTTTAAATCTCTTCATCAAAAATTAAGATAATAAAGATAATAAAGACGAATAAAAACACAAATTCAGTGTTAACCAACTCTTTGATCACAGTCACGTTTACTGTAATTTCTTTATCCTGTAAAAGGTGCCTATGAAGCGTCTGATATTTATATTCAGACAACTATACGCAGTTATCCCTTTACAGTTCCTACTCTCATAAAATATGTGCACTCCATGTTGACTTGTAAACCTTAATTGAACGTTCAACAACAGATATTTCAGCACAATGAATATTTTTTGCGCTGAATATTGTCTCCCTCTCTGACGCGCGTTCACGCGCCCGCCGCGCCGGCGCTCATTCAGTAATTCGGTCATTTAAACTTAACACAGACTGTCAGGATGGGACTTTATGCAAAACTGGAAATGCTCGCGTGAATTTGTGACATTTACAGATAAGGATATGACCGTAAACTGAACGTTTTTGCGCTGAGGACGCACACGCATCTGTCAAAGCGCCTGACAGAGCAAGCTAATGCATTAACTTAAAGCTTAAAATAAAGATTTCTCATGTTTTGTGCAAGCTGAACTCCCTCCCGACCTTGCCCCCCCTCCCCTCTTTTGCCTCTTTTGCCCCACGCACCACTGAACTCTGACCCCCCCCTCCCACTTACACACTGTGACCCGCACCAGTCACTTAGTGCACCACTGGACTGCCCACTACCTCAGTCAGTATTGAACTGACCCCACTCAACTACCGCTTCTGTCACTTTAAACAGCCTGATAAGCTATTTTTGCACTACACTCTTTATATCTGCACAGTTTTCGTTTTGTTAAGCTCTTTTTGCACTACACTCATATCTGCACAGTTTTGTTTTGTTTAGTTTTGTTTATTTAACCGATTTGCATTTCATCTGCCATGTGCCTTATGCCACTTAATCAAACTCTTTTTCTACAATGTCCTTATTTGTATATTTGTATAGTTTGTTTTTATATTTTAAACTGTATTTATTTGCATTCTACGTCTACTGTTAGTGTTTTGTTAACTGTATGCACCATGGGTCTGAGAGTCACGCAATTTCAATTCTCTGTATGTATGTGCTGTACATGTGGCAGAATTGACAATAAAGCAGACTTTGACTTTGACTTGACTTTGACCTTGGATCACGTACTTCTCCCGCAGCATCTCATTCTGTTTCCTCCACTATTTTTAGATGCATTTTGGCCACAGAAATGCGTTATTCAGTGCTGTAATTTGACGCGACCGGCTGAAGTTGGCCGTGCACTGTGGGCAGACCCGACTAATCGATTATGAGAATCGTTGTCGATGATTTTCATTATCGATTATAATCAATTTTATCGATTAGTTGTTGCAGCCCTACTATAAACATTCTGGAATATGTCATTCTGAGCTTTTACTTTTGATGGTGGTAAGAATTTTAATTAACACAGCTGACTATACAATGTGTGAATACACTAGTTCACAATATCAGACGATACGCGATATTGTTTTCAGGAGATGGCGACAAAAAATCATTTTAATAGCCTATTATTTTCAAGAAATCAACAATGACAAAATATATGACAGGAAAATAGTATTCTAATCACAAATTTCAAAACAATGCTTTCAAATGTTTTAACTAGGGCTGTCAGTAATGATTATTTTGTTAATAATCTGCTAAAAATTTTATTTATTCATATATTTTTGGTAATTAAGATAAGTGAACAATAGCTTTTAGTATGAATTAAATACATGTAATAATGAGGTAATAATAACTGGTTGAAAAAGTATCAAAAGTAAGTAGTCATATTGTTTTACTGATCAACACTATTAAAATACATTAAGAAATGTATAAACAAACTTGATAACTATAATGTATGGTGGAAGAGTACTTCGCAGCACGTCGACCTCGGTGCAGTAATATCATCACTCCTGAAAACTCCCCCTCTCCCTCTAACTCCCCCTCTCCCTCTAACAATAGAACCAATATTACCGCGCCGAGGTCGAAGTGCTGCGAAGTGCTCTTCCACCATACATTATAGTTATCATTTTTTATCCGCTTAGAAAATCGCCCCGTTTTATTTTGTGTCACCATACTTACTTGTGTAACTACTCATGTAACCGTCTTTAAATGGGGAAAACATGGAAGTGTTTGGTAGCTTCTAAATTCATCCCTGTTTGGATCCTAAGGAATGAATGGTGCTAAGCTAAATGCTAGCATAGTGGCGCCGCGCGCTAGAGCGATTAAGTGCACGCACTGAGACGGGAGAGGTACGCATCAACTCGTCTAAATTAAGGGAAAAACATATTGGAATATGGAAAAACGGTGGCGTTTTCCTTTAATAATAATAATAATAATAATAATAATAAAATCCTTTTTACCATCACCTTTTTACTGTTTATACTTTTTGTAACCTTTTATTTTCCTAAATAGATAAACTACATACATGAAACCAAGAATGTTTTCCCAGAATAACTTGTTCTCCACCTCATTTAATGTTGAAGAAAATGTTAAATGACAAAGAAAATTCAGCGGAGATCACGAGAAAAGAAAAAATTGAGCATAGACTCTTAGGGCTATAGCATCCAAGTTAAAAATAATTCCTTTAATGTTCAAAACATGTTTAATTTGTTCACTTCAACACTAACGTAACAGCCAATACACACACACGCACACATACACACACGTAATACATGAAATAAATTTAGAATTCTTACGCACTATTGCCACTTGTTAGTTAACTAATTACTGTAAAATCAATAGCCTATAACAAATACATCTACTAATGCAAACTTTTAAATGGCCAGTATACTCTGTGATGCGACCGTGTCCCCCTCCCCTCTGTCCCACACACATATGTAAATAACATATATTATATATATGTAGTTTAGACAATAAACTTGAGCCAAGTTTTCAAGGTGTATACGAAAAAATTGCTGACCCTGTCAGGAAAAATTATGTCTGACCCTTCTCACATTTTGTATGAGGAATACTCATTTTTGCCATCTAACAGAAGGCTTAGAGTTGCATATGCTAGATTGAATTGGCTATGTTACGTAAATCTTTTGTTTATCAGTCTGTAAAATTAATAAATCAGAACTGGGGGTTCAAATAGGCCTCTGGAAAATAGAAAGGACTCACTATTCTAATGCACTGCAGCCGTGTGTTTATGTATATACTGATATTTTTTGTATTAAGGTGCATCCATAGTATTGTTTGTTTAGTAATTATCGATGTGAATTGATGTGAGACACGCTGCGAGATCAAAGACAAATTTTGGAAAGAATTCCAGCAATAGTGTAATTGGATTGAATAATTGAATTGAAAAAGTAATATTAAAGCTAACAAATGCCTCTAGTTTTATTAATTTAACAGACCTTTGAAATTTGGGCAAAAACTCGTGGAAGTTACGTTTTCGTGCATTTTTTCATATGGTGATTGTGAAGCACGAAACATCACTTACATGATTTTATGGTGAAATTTGTTATTTTTAATGTTAATCGGGTCAATTTTTATCAAGAACAATGCACTGTGACAAGACATGTGCCGGTATTCGGTAATGAGATATATCACGATAATGAATATGCATGATATTGTTATCGTGGGCACATCAAAATACTGAGAATAATAATTTATTACAAATTAATCAGAATTTTGAATGCATTTTAAGAGTACTTTTCCCATCAACTGGTTAAATGCACAACACCGCCGTAAACTGCGACAAAGACGCGTGTGCACTCTGATGTAAACAAGCATGGATGAGAAGCGCATGGCGGAACACGTGAAGGAGACGCGCTGAATGAAAGCGCACATTCACTCTCTGACAGCAGATTAAAAAAAACCAGCTGCGCTACTTTCTGTTTCTGAAACGCCATTCAGATTTCTGTGTTCGCTATGGTGTTCATCACAGTACCAAATACTTAAATATTTAGAGTTAATAGGCTATTTATTTAAAACCTTTTTTACATTTTAATCTGGACTACAACATGCCCTAGATATTGTTTGAAAGTGTTTTGATTCTTTATTGTTTGGTCACACTTTACATTAGAGCTTCATTCGTTAACATTAGTTAATTCATTAGTTAAACTTCCAATGAAAAATTCTTATAAACATTCATTAATCTTAGGTAATTCCAATATTTAATAATACGTTGTTAAAATCAAAAGTTGCAACAGTTTTTTTTTTTTAAGAACCCGAGCTTAACAAAGATTAATAACTTCTGTAGCAAATGTAGCTATTGCTCATTGTTAATGTTAATGCATTAACTAAGGTTAACTAATGAGATCTTATAGTAAATTGATAGACTACCTATTGGTCTTTATAATTCTTTTGCACTTTAATCTGTGTAAATGGTTTTGGTTTATACATTTTTTTTCTGTATTGCTTTATTGTATTTAAATGTTCAGTTATTTTTGTTATAAGAAAAAAGATATTAAACCTGTTATACTGTATTATGACAACACTTTTTACAACAAAATTTCAATATCGTGATAATACCGTATACCGTGATAAAAGCATTAGCAATTAATGGCAAAATGAAAATTTGATACGGGCATATCCCTAAATCTGTGACTTTAATTCAGCGTAAGCGGCGCAGCAAAAATAGACTCGGCGGCGAAACTATCGCGGCACTGCTGCTCACGCCACGCTCCTGATTGACGCTCAGCGATGCTCCTGGTGTGAATGTACTCATTTGTTAACATGCACGCCGACAAAAATACGCGCTGCTCACGCTTGCGGTGTGAAACGGGCGTTAGAAGTGGCACGAGCCACACGCTATATACCAATGAGCGATCGGAACTCTCCACCAATCACAGCGCGGGGGCGGGGCTTGCGACGTGAGACGCAGACGCGTGACTTTCACAGTATTAACCGCCATGATACTTCCCAAAAACAGAGCTCTCGCATGAGGTGAAGCATAACTGCAATTGCAAATGTGCAAAGATTATTTTCATGTGTTAAACAAATACCTATGACTTTGTGGAAATTAACATTAAATACTAGAAACGCTACGTCAACAAAAGACAAATCCAGTATGCGTTCATATGTACAGAAGCACTTCAGCACTGATAGAGGACTGTGAGTTTGCTATGGCGCCATTTCAGCTAGCTCTAGCCACTGGCTAATCAATCGATCAGCATTCACTCACACTCCAACTCATCAATAACTGATTCAGGGCTGATCCAAATACAGCAAAAATGTCACTCGAAACCAGCCACGACTCCTAAAACAGATGGAAATTGTTAAGAGACAGGGCCAGGCTAAGATCAAAACCTGTATCAAGACGTTGATTATGCATGGATATGTTGTTAGTGTTGTTCATGGCGACTCGGAATAGTTTAAGTACGCAAAAAAACAAACAAAAAGTGCTTGAGGTTCAGCTCCAGTCCTGACAGCGCAAATGAATGAGCGTAAAGGAGGATGGTGTCAAAAACGGCCAGAAGTGCTGATCACGTGTCAGAGCCAGAGCCACATGTCACTCATCAGCTCTCTGCTTCAGAACTATCAGTGTGGCATTACTAACGCCGCTGTCGCGAGTGATTAAATCCGGCTCCCAGCTTTGCCTGATCCATCTACGGCTCGGACGGATTCACTCACCTGGGGATAGTGCGCAGGTCCCCGGTTCCTTTGGTTTCGTCTTGCCGGGAGAACCACACCTCCAGGAGCTTCTCGGTCCCCTCGAAGAAGTGTGCACTGCTCTCTTCCATCGTGAGACAAACAGACTCCAAAAACAGAAATTAAACCGTCGGATGGAATCCCAATTGATTAGTCCTTTGTTGATTGTTATAATTTATTAGCTTAGTTACAGTCCTTGAGCAGTCCAGATGTAGTTGCCTTGTTTTTTTACCGTCTTCCCTTTTACAGAGAATACCGTTGGCAAACGCTAGCTAATATCGCCGGCCATACTGTGTAAGCGCAGGATGGCAGCCTGCGCGGAGCTTTTATTACCTTCCCGCTGACGTCATCCTAAGCGCGGCCAATCACGGGCAAGGAGCCGCCCTCTGTTAGCAACGATTGGCTGTAACTGCTGTCGATCAAATTGGCTGTGCGTGAAGGTATGAGTTCAGACTGTAGTAGCACTGCTTGTATATGCCCTTGGATATGCTCCTCAAAGATGTTATTTTTTATTATGAAAATCCAAAGCTATTATTTGCTGAATATGTTGTTAATTTTCTTATATTGAATGCAAAATTCTTCATACATGAGCAAAAATCGCTCTTTTGTCTTTCTGAATTTGATTCTCTTGTTTCATCTCTTAGACTTACAAATAACAAAAAAGAGTACCAAATTTTTGATGCACTATGACAACTTTTCTAGAATCATGTAATTTTATTTTTGCACTTTTCTGTATAGATGATACCATGGTTTGATGTACGCAAATCCGGAATATTATTTTCTGTCCTTGTTTTTATGATTGTTCTTTGTGGGAATGCATTCATGTGTCGTTTCCCTGTTCTTGTAAGTTTCTGCAGGTTTTGCAAAAAAAACAAACAAAAAAAAAAAAACAAAACAAAACAAACAAAAAAAAAAACCCTTGAATAGGCGAATAAACATTTGCGTTTGCTATAACGCTGCGCCAGAGCATAGGCAATTGGTCCCCGTTTATTCGCTAGTCCATTGAAGAAAAACGATGTGTATCTTAAACCATGTATTCATTGTGTGAGTACTTTGAACGTTTTGAGGGCACAAGTTATTACTGTACTTCTGTTGGAATGACAGCTAATGCGAAGTTTGAATATTCCAACAACCTGAAAAATTTGAAAGAGAATGGAACGACGAAAGAACGACGTCAAAATCGCGAGTTGCGCGTTGTAGTTTACAGACGTCCTGCCGCCGTTAACTCCAACCGGCGGATTGATCTAAGTGCACTACAGTTCCCAGAAGGCCACCCGCCACAATAGAATACGTCATCGAACACGTGACCGTTAAGCGGAGCCGACCAAAATCCCAAACAAGGAAATGGTGGGCTAATAAAACGATCGGATCATTTAATTAATGCATGTAATAATTAATATTTTATTTTATTGTAAATTAAGAAATATTTATGGGTTAAAATGGACCACGACTTCAAAACGAAGCTCGCCGCCGAGAGGGAGAGAGTGGAAGATCTGTTTGAATATGAAGGTTGTAAAGTGGGTCGCGGCACATACGGGCATGTTTATAAAGCGAAGCGTAAAGACGGGTAAGACACGCGACTGATTGACGCCTTTCACTCACTGTACGCGCTTCTACTGTCTGTCAGTGTGTGTGCAGTCTGATGTTTATATGTATCGGGGGAATTATGCTGTTATCTCTACCCTGTGTGATTGTTTTTGTTTTCATGGGCGCACTTCAAACGGTCCACCCCCAAACCAACGTGATGTATGTTTCACTGCTATGTGCAGGAGTTCACGTGTTTAGCTATTTGTACAAGCAGGAGTTCATGTGTTCATACTTTCATATGGCCAGGACTTCATATGCTTAGATGTTCAGCACCTCGTGTGCTCAGAAATTCAGTTGTGCTGGATGTCATGTTTACATGCGTCCATCTGTGCAGTTCAGTGTCTGCAGGAGCTCACGTGTTGATTTGTGCAGAAGTTCTCGTTTTCCCGCAAGCAGTGCACATGTTCAGAAATACATGTTTACATGTGCACAAGTTCTTGCTGCTAGAGTTTGCACAGCATGCACACTTGAATAGGAGCTCATATGCTTGTGCAGAGCTGGGTCCGTTACTGATTCCAGATTACATGACAAAAATTGTAGTCAGTAACATAATCCGTTACATTACACATTTTAGGTAATGTAATCAGATTACTTTTGACTCGTTTATCACATTGATTTAAATAGCATTATCTTGTACCATAATGATGTAAAAAATGCAAAGATTAAGAAAACTTGTTCCATTCATTGTAATTTACAACAGAAAGGCCCGGTTTCATAGACCGGGTTTAGCCTAAGCCAGGATTAGGCCATAGTTCAATTAGGACATTTAAGTAATTTTTATAAACATGCCTTAGAAAAAAACATTACTGGTGTGCATCTTAAGACAAAACAAAGGCACTGACACGTTTTAAGATCACTCAGTGCAAGTCTTTCAGTTGAAACAGCTCAGATTTACATCTTAGTCTAGGACTAGGCTTAAGCCTTGTCTGTGAAACCGGGGGATAGTGCATGAAACATTATATTACATCAAGGTTTCCCAAACTAGGGTTCGTAAAGGAACTGCAGGGGGGTTGTGAGTTTAATGAAAAGCTGACAATTAATTAAATCATAAAAAAATAAAATAAATAATTTTAAAACAAACTCCCTTTTGAGGAAAGTCTCTTCACTCGGCGGCTATATTTGCAACACTTCTTAATCTTAATGAATGGGGGAATCCTGAAATCTCAAAAACTGCTTTCTGAACTCACAATTAAATTACATATGTCAAATCAGCAACAAAAATCTGAAATTAATGGCCCAATGAATGTTGATTCTTATCCTCAAATAGCGTTTAGACCAGCCGATGCGCATGAGCAGTCATAACATAGTCAGGTTTCTATGGGAAATTTGTCTCTTTTATTTAGAAGGTGGAGGTGCAGTTTCTCCCATTCATAAGTATAGGAGTGGACCGTCTTTGTATTTCTATAGTCTTTGTTTTAAATAAAACGCTTACTAAAAAAGATGAAATATTTTTATTTACCTGCATGCCATGTGATCATTAATCAACATCAAAGAAACCGTGAACATGCAAATGTGATACTTAATTATTGAAATATTTATTTTAAAATCTCAGGGGTACTTAAAGCAAATATATTTGGTGAATAAGGTTTAGATGACAAAAAGTTTTGGAATGCCTGCATTACGTGTAACTAAGAAATAACGTGAATATGTGCATTTTAAATAGTTATAATTAATAATACATGGCTTAAAAAAAAAAAAAAAAAACTACAGAGTAATAATTCAAATAAAAATGAATGTGTTCATCAGTAGTTGATGCAATGTTGAAACCCTTCTTAAACCTGAAATGATTTTTGTAAATCCAGTGGTCAAATGCTGTGTCACCACCTGACTAATGACTGATCTTTGTGTGAATGTCCACAAAACTGGACTATATACATATATAATATGTATGTAATCGGTAGGCTATTTTAGAAAGGAAAATTTAAAAGATGAAAAAGAGAAATTAGGGAGAGTCAATGAAATATGAATAATTTATTGCTATTGTGTGAATAATATGTAATCATGTAATCCATAAAAAAGTAACTGTAGTCTGATTACGAGTATTTTAAAATGTAACTTACTCTAATTACAAGTACTTAATTTTTGGAATCTGATTATGTAATCCAGTTACTACCCAGCTCTGCTTATGTGTTCAGCAGTATATGTGTTCATGTATTCCATTGTGCAGGGGCAAGAGTTCGTGTGTTCATTTATGCAGGAGATACTAGGCTCGTTGGACTTGATTAAGTTCAATGCGGAACCAATAACCGGTGATCATGCCAGTGAGAAATGCTGTCATGGTGTTGTATGCAAAAATACTCTAGTGACAGTGAGGTGACTGTAGGTTTTTGAGGCAGTTGCTCTCCTTCAACTACAGGCATTGTGGGAAACAGTTTCCTGCTGGCACAGCACGTTCATAGACTTCGAAGAATCACAACATTGTTATAAAATAGAATGTGTGATTTGAATCAGTCGTATTACAGCAGTCACATCAAAAAGTGATATATAAATGATCTGATACTGATACTAAGTTATTTGTTAATCACACACTCTCAAAAAAGGCACAAAAGCTGTCACTGAGGCAGCACCCTGTATAAGTTTCTTTCTTCTGCTGAACGCAAAAGAAGGTATTTTGAAGAATGAGTGTAACGGAACAGTTAATGGTTCCCATTGATTTCCATTAGTAAAGAAAAGTACACTGGAAATCATTGGGGTCCATCACACACAGTCTTCAAAATATCTTTTGTGTTGAGTAGAAGAAAGAAACTCATACAGGTTTGTAGCAACTTAGTAAATGATGACATGCATGTGATCTGCTATTTCTTATGTATAATGCTGGTTCACAGTGAGAAGTTTGAATTGTCTCTCCTTGACTGCTGACACCAACTAGTTCTCCTTATACATTCAAGGCGAGGAGAGTGGCATCTGATGTGTTTGTGTGGAAGGAGTTATCTGTATTTCTGTCTGTTTATCTCTCTGGTCATGGTTGAGCTGCTGTTCAAGGAAGTCTTGATTTGAGAACTAGGAAGTTTAAATCGAAATGCTGCTTACTCCATCTGTCCATCCACTTTGCAAACCGCTCGTCCTCTGTAGGGTCGTGTGTGAGCACTAAAGCCTGTCCCAGCATCTCGAGCCGAAGCAGTGGAACTCCCTGGATGCATGGCCAGTCTATCACAGGACTCACAAACACACACACTCTTACTCATATGTATGCATGTCTACACTGCATGTCTTTGGATGGTGCAGGAAACCAGAGCTGCTACTTAAAGAGGTCATATGACGTTGCTAAAAAGAACATTATTTTGTATATTTGGTGTAATGCAATGTGTTTATGCGGATTAAGGTTCAAAAAACACATTATTTTCCACATACTGTACATTATTGTTGCTCCTCTATGCCCCGCGTTTCTGAAACGTGCCGATTTTTGCACAGCTCATCGTTCTGAGAAGTGAGGCGTGCTCTGATTGGCCAGCTATCCAGTGCGTTGTGATTGGCCGAATACCTCAAGCGTGAGACGGAAATGTTACGCCCCTCACCGTATTGTGATGCCGTGTCCCGGCATGACGGCACAAAAACAATAAAACCCATTACAAACGAGGCATTTGTTGCATCCAGTGGGGACATAATTACTGATAATAATGACTTATACTGTCTTTTTACGTGTTGCGTTGCATCGCGCCACGTAAACATTACCATGTCTGCATTTGTGATCGGAGAAACGACAAACAACAAGCACTACTCTACACAGCTCAAAACTCGCGTTTTAATAGTCAGTGGCAAATTCTTTAAATATGAAAACATACTTACAGGCTGTGAGTCAGAAGCGCCAGACTGTCCTTGCAAAGTTGGAATTGCCCCACTTTATAGAAACAGTCTTTGTGCACAGCTGGCAGCTACTCCCAGGTTCAGGAAATAGTCCTCCGTAAAATGCGATGCACACACTCTAATATTTGGGTTGAACTGTTCTGGAACAGTGTTGTAAATGCAACTGAACCACTGATTTCTAGTTGTGTTCTCTTTGGAAGCCCAAACAAAGTAGTTTTGCTTTCACAACGAAACACAGTGTCTCCACGACATGGCACCGGCGGCAGCGATAACACTACAGAGAGAATAATAGCTCCGCCCTCTTTCATTGCGTATACGTTTAGGCGGTGTTTTGCAAATCTCCCCACACCGTGACATAGACATGTGGGGCGTGTTTGAATGAGTCACTTTAGGGGGGCGTGGTCGAGTCTTTAACTTTTATAAAGAATATCTCTTTGGTTTTGAGACTTTAGTCTTTGCAACTTCAGGGACCTTATATATGCACAAACGGCTTGTAACACTCCAAAGAGAAAGGAAAACTTGAAATCGCATCATATGACCCCTTTAATCTGTACAGTTGTTTGAGTAAGTTAGTAGGTGCAAATCTTGTAGCGTCCTAGTTTTTGGTGTATTTCCCACAATCTATCTCACAGTGGTGTTTTTTTTTTTTAGTTGAACTTTTAATTTACATTTGCATTTAGTCTTTTAGATTTAGTCATTTAGCAGACACTTTTATCTAGGGCTGCACGATATATTGCATGCGATAGTCATGCGCATCTCATCAGTAAAGCCGGTTCTGTGATTACAAATAAATCTCTATCACCTGTTTTCAGATGGAGCGGCATTTAATACACAGAGCCATAGTTCATTGACAAGCTACGCAATTCGCGCTCAAAATCGCAGATGCATCGCATGCGATAGTGAACGTGATATTGCGTAGCTTGTTAGTGAACTATGGCTCTGTGTATTAAATGCCGCTCCATCTGAAAACAGGTGATAGTAGGGCTGCACGATATTGGAAAAAATTCACATTGCGATATTTTGTTTTTCTGCGATATATATTGCGATATGAAGAAAAAAAAAAAAAATCACCAAATGACTTGAATAGCTCTATTTGGAGAGAAAAAAAATATTGATTTTGTAGGTGAGTAAATCAGCATAGGAAATAAACAATTTACAAGCATAGATAAATATAATAGAACAAAGATACAAATGAAATAAACAGTGCTTTGTATTTTTAAGGTAACGTTAAGTCCAACAGTATTCAGGTGCAGAAATTGAATAATAAAATGTAAAATAACACTGCATAACACAGTCTTCATTGTATAAATTAAATCTAATAAATCTGTGTTAAAGCTACAAAAGTGATTTTTCTCTGTTTTGTTGTTTGATTATGACACCAAAAGCAACAGAGACATTAAACTGCTGTTATTGTTATCCTCTTTCTTTCTCAATTGTTTACCTAAGACATAAGCAACTTTTTTTTTTTTTTTTTTTTACAAGGATACTTGGAGACATGCATTTTGACACGGTTTCGCGCATATGTGTCGTACTACACTGGATGCGGCGCGACACGACGAATCCCCGCCAGTAAACTGATATGCCTCGCTCTATTTATGACGTACTGACACAAAGTTGACACGATTGGCAACGGTCGCTTTGTCGCATCCAGTGTAGAAAGACTTTGGGGCCGTTCACATCTGCAAACGCGTGGAAAACTCCCGCCGCGCCACTTCCTCCTCCTTTCCAAAGCGCTCGGGAGCTTGCGCTTTCCTGGCGCCTGCCGTTGCTAAACATCCGTGATGTGCTCTCCTCGACGACGCGGAAGTTTCAACAAAGGATAAATGGATTTCCAGCACTGAAAATCGCTTGCAGTAGCTCTGCTACTAAATTTATTTAAAAATGGGTATCTCTGTGCAGCTGTCGCGTCCGGAGTAGACACGGTGTCTGTGTGTGAGCAAAGAAAACGATCAGTATAAATATAACGATCAGGCCTACTAAACATCGCACATCCTGCGATGTGACTATCGCGGATGCGCACATCGCGATATCGATGCTGAAACGATATATCGTGCAGCCCTAGGTGATAGAGATTTATTTGTAATCACAGAACCGACTTTACTGACGAGATGCGCATGACTATCGCATGCGATATATCGTGCAGCCCTACTTTTATCCAAAGCGACTTACAAATGAGGACAATGGAAGCAATCAAAATCAACAAAAGAGCAACGATACACAAGTGCTATGACACGTCTCAGTTAGCTTAACGCAGTACACATAGCAAGGTTTTTTTTTTTTTTAATTATATAATAAATAAAAAGAAAACGTATAGAATAGTAAAAGAATAGAGCAAGCTAGTGTTAGAGGCCTTTTTTGTTTTTGTTAATTGTATAATAAATAAAAAGAAAAGGAATAGTGAAAAAAATAAAGTGTCTTATTGAATTTATTCAATATTTTAGAGCAAGTGTTTGCACTAAATGTATTTGTCTTAATGTCAGACATACCTTTAGTTGAACCTAGTCAATGTTCTTCTTTTTTTTTTTTTTTTTTTTTAGTTAGGCTATATCAGCTCAGTTATGTTAAGTAGATTCCAGTATATTCCAGTCTGTATTTTTGAGTGAAGATCAGTCAGTGTGAATTTTGCATCAGATGACCCCTTTGGTGTACTTTTAAAAGAGGTTCTGTATCTAACACAGCACGTTTACATATAAATGCAGTGAACAAGTTATAAGTTACATATCACTGCACTGACTTAAGCACCGCTATTGCACATTGAGTGGAGCAACATACACTATTGACTTCATTCATATATAACCACCCACAACCTCTTCAGCACAATGACAACCACAACAACTTCAATATTGCAGAAACACTTAGCCTATATGTCAAAGATAATTGAACATTAAACATGAGCAGGTCTGTCTCTTTACTCTAATTTTTTGGGTTCAGCCGCTGTGGCAGGTGGCCTCTCTGGGAGGGCCTTTGACATTACATTATGTGGTTTAGAAACAGCTCACTCTCATACATGTGACAGATGAAAGATATGCTGGTGAGGTGCGTGTCTGATTGGCTGTTTGTTCTGATCATCAGTGCAGCTCATGCCAACGCTCTTCGCATAAGCACGTCAGGTTTGTAAGGCTGGATTTTTTTTAAAATATTTTTTCAAATGAACATGTGTAACTAAATTACAATATGTGAACTGCAAGAGGAAAAATTACATGATACAGAAGAGTAACAAAGATTTATATTTTAGGCTAGATTAGGCCAGTGGTTCTCAATCATGGTCCTAGAGTAATAACTGTATCCATTTTGGTATACTGAATGGTATATAATTTTATTTGGTATATGTTTTTTTCATGTAATGAGCTGATGATTTTAGCGAGGTGTTCTTGATTATACAAAGTGTGCAGTGTTGCATCAGCATTTATTTGATGGTGAACAGTCAACATTTCTTTTTAATTAACAGTGTTATTTTTGTTAACAACTCTTTATTAAATTTTCTTCTGGGAACAGTAGTATAAAACAAAAAGCAGCTGTGCAAATTTAGAACCCATCCCATCCCCTGGTATACTTTAAAAAAAAAAAAATACAAATAAAATAAATAAATAAAAATACAATAAATAAATAATAAAAATAAATTAATTAATATTAATAGATAAATAAATAATAAAATAATTTTTACAAGAATTTTAGAAAAGATGACACAACATTAAAAGCTGAATGCCATAAATTTACAGTTTTCACATTAGATCCATGTATACGAGAAGTTGAGAGTTCCATCAAGATAATGTCCAACAAATGCACAGTCCAGGTTTGTCTGTCCATTGTGTGAGGAGGATTGCAACGGTTGAATAACTATTTTTTTTGCTGCTGTGAGAGCAGCTAACAGTAAACATCTTTGTTGGACGGACAAGGTGTCCCAAAGTCCCAAAAGTCATTCATGAAAAAATGGCGTGGAGTCAAACATATTTCAGTACCCAACAAATATGATATGTCCTGTGAGAGCTGAGTCCAAAGAGGTGAGAGAGAGGGGCACTCCCCCAAAAAAATGCAAAAACGTGCCTAAAGATCCTTGCGAGATTACACTTAGGAGAAGACGACAGATTCATATAAAAATGTTTCAATGGAGTCAAGTAAACCCTATGCAGCAATTTCCAATGAATCATTTGGTGATTAGGGTTTTTAGAAGACAATTTAAACATACCCCATACCTGATCCGAAAATAAAACATGCACATCCTTATTAAGATCTTTAGCCCAAACAGTTGTAATAGATAAAGGTTTGTATGAATGCTTAAGAAGAAAGAGATAGATGACTGAAGCAGAGGAGGGAGATTCCTCAGAAGGAAGGATTAGTTTGTGTAAAGGGTGAACAGGCAGTTGAGAGTTCCAAGGCACCCCATACACCCGTAGGGCCGATCTAATGCGCAAATACATAAAAAAGGAGGTGCCTGGCAGATTATATTGAGTTTTGAGATTCTGGAAGGATTTTAAACCACTATCATCATAGATATCTCCCAGAGTGTTTACTTTATTATGAGTCCATTGCGGACAATGAAATAGAATACTGCTTGACAAAAGATTATTATTGTGGAAAATAGGCAAATGTCTATGCCATATTGTAACTAGTTGTGAACGTCTTTCAACATCCCTCCATGTGGAGAGGAGGTGGGTTACAATGGGACCAAACAGAGATTTACACTGCCTAAGCGGAACCCCCTAAAAAACAAGATGCTTCAATTTATACGGATAAACAATAGATTCCTCAATTGATCTCCAAGACACAGTATGTCAAAACGTCAAACTGATAAAGGGTGGAGGGAAAAGGCTTGAGCATACAGTCTAAAATTTGGGAAAGAAAGACCTCCATGTAATCTACATCATTGTAAGGTAGTCAGTTTAAATACGAGGATGTTTCCCATCCCATTCCGTCAAACACATGCATCAAATTTGTTCCAGTAGCCAACCGGTGGAGTGAGAGGAATCATGGAAGAAAAGAAATTAATACATGGGAGAACATTCATTTTAATCACCGATATATGAGCCTGAAAATAAGTAGGGAGATGAGACCAATTTTCCAAAACAAAGGATACTTTGGCTAGAATACTATTATAGTTTTTTGATACGATTTCCTGCAGGGAAGGAAAAAAATCTATCCCCAAGTACTTAAAGTTTTGAACCAATGGAATAGATATAGAAAGGAACATGGAATCAATTTTAGAATTGAGGGGAAGTAGACATGACTTACTCCAATTAATTTTAAATGCAGAGAGAGAGATCCAACATGGTCAAATAAATTCAACTCGAGGAATAGAATGTGACGGCTTCTCCAAAAACAATAAGATATCGTCAGCAAACAAAAGAAATATGATGATGAGTATTTCATATAATTATGGGAGAAATAGTTTCAGACTGTTGGACCGCTTGAGCTAAGGGTTCCAAGGATAGGGCAAATAACAGAGGAGAAAGTGGGCAACCCTGACGAGTACCTCGATGTATAAAGAATGGGTTAGAGTGAACAGCACCTGTGAGAACAGTGGCTGCTGGATTGACGTACAGAACTTTTATCATATTTATGAAACTCGATCCTAAACCCAGATGCTGTAGAACAGCCCATAAATAGTTCCATTCTTGCTGGTCGAAAACTTTCATCGCATCTAGAGATAATACTGCGCAAGGGGAGGACGAACTATTCGTTGAATTAATAATATGATATAACCTGCGTAAGTTATCTGAAGCTGAGCGAGATTCAATGAATCCTGTTTGGTCATGATGAACTAGCCTGTTCATAAATTTCTCTAGACGATAGGATAGTACTTTAGCATGTAATTTGACATCAGTCCCTATCAAAGAAAGTGGCTGGTAACTAGAACAGGGAGTCGGATCTTTCTCTTTTTTTAACAAGAGAGAAATAACAGCTATATTAATAGATGGGTGAAATGAGCCTGGAGTAACTGAAAAATGTATCATATCTAACATGAGGGGGCCTAAATCCGACCAAAAAGTAGTATACAATTTGACTGGAATACCATCTATGCCTGGGGATTTCCACTTGTTCATAGATGGGATTGCTGACTCCAGCTCCTGAAGAGTGATCGGTTCAGCCAGGTATCCCAATCCGAATCTGACAGCCTAGGTAAATAAAGGTTGGACAGAAAAAATGCAAAAGAGTCAGGGTCACCATCCGCAGAAGAAGTATAGAGGTTAGAGTAAAAAGAGTGGAAGGTGATATTAATGTCTTTTGGGTCTGTCATATTGAGCCCAGATTGGGATTTCACTGCTGAAATATTAGCAAACTTTTCACTGTTGCATAATCTTAGAGCTAAAAGGTGGCTTGGTCTACTCCCTTGAAGATAATCTGCACAAATTTCCATCATGATCTGACAGAGATAAGGAACAGATATCGGCATCACGAACAGCTGAAGATAAAGAAGCAGAAATGAAAATATAATCGATTTGCGAATAGGATTTATGAGTAACAGAAAAGAAAGTGAAAAAACGCCAACTATCCACCAATGAGAATGATGTTACACATTGACGAAGTTTGTCTGAACAAAAAGCTTGAGAGTGTGATTCTTTTGGTCCAGATCTATATGCGACATTACAGAATTCGTATCTGCACCCAATACAATTTAAAAATACGAGAATTTCAAGAGATAGGTTGACAAAACAGAGAAAAAAGTAGGGTCAGGAGTACAAGGGGCATAAACTGAAAGTAATATAATATTCCTATTCTCCACTATTGTTTTTTATGTGTTATTCTACCGTCTGTATCACAATCTTTATGTAAAATAGTAATATTTAAAGTCCTCCGCACCAATATTAGGACACCCTTGGTTTTATTATCCGAAGATGAGTGAGATACCACTTCATAAAACTTATTATTACACCTGCGTATATCCTCCTCTTTCAAATGGGATTCTTGAACTAACACTATATCAATCTTTCTTCTTTGCAAAAAATCCAGAAAACCTGTACGTTTATGAGGGCCATTTCGGCCATTAATATTACAACTCAGAATATTAAGGTCAGTCATAGGTATCGAACAGAATTACTGCATAATAAGACAAAATACAAGTTTGAAAATAAAACCAGTTGAGTCTACCATTAAACCACCCCCCACCCTTCCTGTCACTATTTAAAAAAAAAACATAAATACATTCCCATGAACTACGGCAGATCAAACCTTGATCTGCCAGCACCCCTTAATATGATCCGTGGCATCAACAAAAACCTGCACATTACTGAAGCACCAACATTGGCCCCTTAGTCACATATTGACTAGGTAGTATCTCTTTAAAAAAAAAAAAAAAAAGAGAGAGAGAGAGAGAAGGAATACAACTAAAACATAAATAAAATAACATTATAATCAAGCGATACTGTATGCACAATGAAAGCTTCTAGAAACAACGAATTAAGACGTGAACATTAAAGTGAACAGTGAAAGACACAGTCACCTATCCATTTAGAGCATCTCTTCTCCGATTAGACAGCAAATGTCCAGCTGAAGCTCACTGAGAGTTGGTGGATGAATGGGATCTGAGAAAAACTCTTGCTGCTTCTGGGGAATATAGCATTTTAGGTTCACCTTGATTGAGAATGACCTTCAGCGTTGCAGGATAAAGAAGAATATTCTAGATGCCAGCTTCTCTCATTTCCTTCCTAACAGGTGCAAATGCACTTCTTTTTGCGGTGACCGGAGAAAAATCTGGAAAGAATGACAGCGTTGCTCCGTCGGGTTTATATATATATATATATATATATATATATATATATTAATCATTAACGTAATGCCTTTTTATTTGTTAACAAACACTTTAACATGTTGTTTTAACTTCACACAAGGTCATAAGAAAATGTTTTTGCTTGTTAGTTTTCTAGAAACACATTTGATAATTGGTGGTTAAATGTATATTTATATGAAAAGGATGTGGATGGTTAAGCAGTGTAATGCTAGAATAGTGTCTGACGCAACAACATTCACTCAACTGATATTGTGAGTTTTCAGCGAAACTGTCTCACCAGTGTTAGATGGTCAGGCAACAACTGGTGATGGAGTGGCACAGAAATGATCCAATTCACATTTATTATAATTTAGAGACAATACAGAACCACTGCATCTGAATAAATCCATCCTCTCTCAGGATTGCATTTCTGAATGTCATATTTGCACATTTGAAGCATCAGACAAAACAGACAAACAAGTGTTGTTTATTTTTAAGAAAGGTAACTCAAGAACACTTTCCATGTTAAATGTTTTACAGAGTTTATTTTTAAAATAATAGAAGTATAGATATTGTATTGGAAATTAAGGCAAAAAGAAACATTTTGTGGTTCTGAAAAGTTTTTAGCGGGGCACATCGATAGTTAATGTAATAAACTACACCTGTGTGAACGTGAGGAGGGCTTTGCACATCTATTAAAATGATCTTTTGGCTGGTTGGTTAAAAATCATTGCAAAGTAGCCAATAAAAGTGAAATTAGTTGAGAAAATGGATATTTTAATAGTTCGTTCTATTCTCCAGATGTTCAATCAATCAATCAATCAATCAATAACCATGAGTAATCATAAATTAGATGAGAAATATTAACAAATATTGCTTCAGACATCAGTATTACAAGAAAGAAATTGGTTCACAGATCTTTTTTGGTAGAACTTGGAGAAAAGTTCACTACAGCTGATACACTGATACAGAAACCAGCTTTTCTGCTCAAACGGTGCTGAGAATACCAAAACAGTTTAACTGTTAATGATCTTTGTATGTGGCCATGCAGTTTTGAGAAGTGTATCCATTTTTTATGAGTTAAAACCTAAAAATGTAATTTTTTTTTTTTTTTTAATTTTTGTTTGGGATTGATTAGTGATATGTGATATTGATTATTTTGAAATTTTTTATGTCGAAATGTACTATACGTATGTAATTTCTAAACTGATATATTTTCTTTGAAATTTGATGACTATGAACGGTGTATTGAAATTAATTGCGATTTTTTAAAAAAATATATATATTTTTATTGCAAGTAAGTCAATTAAGTTTTCACATTACATTGTTTGTAAATTTTGCATAGCTTGGTTATTATTTAATTCTGTATCAATATCAATATCAGTGCACATCATTTATTGTAAATTAACTTATTATTAGCTAAATGTATAATTTATAATATTAGCAAAAATTAAAGTACATCATTGTGTAAATGAATAATTATTAATGGTTAATACTTTTATTACCTTATAATTTATTAATTAAATTAATAATATATTGTTATTCATATCTTAAATTCATGTCTTAAGTAGTTACTGAAATACAATAGAGAGTTGTTATTAGAGTTATAGGAGTTATTCATATTAAAAAAGAGTTATTGATTGTTTAGTATTGAGACAAAAGTGTTGTAATGTTATATTTACTGTATGTGTGTAGATGTTTTTCCTCACATTTAGTAAAATTGTGTTTGTGTTTTTACAGGAAGGATGAGAAGGAGTATGCACTGAAACAGATAGAAGGCACTGGTATTTCCATGTCTGCCTGCAGGGAAATTGCTGTGAGTAACTTAAAAGCAAAATAAATAAATAAATAACACTACACTGTAAAAAAAAAAAAAGAAAAAAAGTTGTTTCAACTTAAAATAATTTGTTACCTGGCTGACTTAAAATTTTTTAGTTTAGTCAACTTGAAATTTTAAGTTACTTAATGTTAATTTAAGTGACAATTGGAATATTTTAGTTGACTAAACTAAAAATTTTAAGTCAGCCAGGTAACAAATTATTTTAAGTTGAAACAACTTTTTTTTTTTTTACAGTGTACTGCATGCAATTGTTTTTTTTTTATCAGCCATCAGTTAAAAAAAAAAAAAAAAAAAAAAAAAATATATATATATATATATATATATATATATATATATATATACAGTAATTTTTTAACAGAGGAATCAAGCAAGTGTGCAGCACTGCAATAAATGAATGCAAGTTGTTTCGAAACACTGTTTTGAAAATAGGCTACTGTATATGTGTGTTAGCTTGACATTAGTACGAATAATTTAATGAATAATTTAGCAAATGCTCTGTGTGTAACCAATACAATACCAACACCAGCTAAAAAAGAAAAGCCTTTCACTTTTGCTTTGTACTTACGAAAATAAACTGGAATCCTTTAATGTAGAGAGGTCATATTTAGTTTTGTCAAGGGCATTTGATTAAACTCGTGATCTTTTGACTGTAAAGCTGATTTTCATTGTGTGTGGTATATGAAGTAGAGTTAAATTAAATTGGCTTTTGCAGATAGTAGTTTAATTTCCCTTTAAATTCAGAATTATTGACACTCTTGGTAAAAATGAACAAAGAAGCCCTGAAAATAAATATGTATTATTTATCCTTCCTTTTGATCTTTCTTTCAAAAAAAAAGAGAGAGAGAGAGAGAAAAGGAGAGAAACCACATTATGAAATAAATATTTTTCTCTAATGCACATTAGTCACAATTATTGTTACTCCTAGTAATTATACAAAAATATAGTAAATATATAGTAAAAAAAATATATGCTATTCATATTTACAATGTTTAGAACACCAGGGTGAATACTTACAAAAAGTATTGAATAAAATGGTGTCATTAATTGTGGCCAGTGCATATTAGAGGAAACGTTTAATTTAATAATGAGGTTTTCCCCTTATTTTCAGTTGTATTACTTTAATGAAAGGTTAGGTTTCTGTGATTTTTAAAAAAATAAAATAAAAGATCAAAAGGATTAACAGTGCAGATTTATTTTCACAGGCTTCTTTGTTCATATTTACCAAGGGTGCCAATAAATCTGACCACGACTGTAGGCATAATAATGGAAAACATTGTTTCTAATTTCTGTGGCAGGTGACAATCTGCAACAGTTCAGGCTGTTTTGCCTTATTTTAAAGATGTATCTTGGGTTACGCAAATCAGCCATACTCTCCCACAGTCACAAGTGTCCTTATTATCATATGACTGCCACAAGGTTAAAACTCTGTTGTCATGTTGTTTTTTCCCCAACTTATTTACCTTCTATTTGAAATAATGAGGCCCATCTGAATGTATTCATGATAAATTGTCATTGTTTAGATTTGTGTAATCTTAATTGAACTTAATTAATGCCCAGTTCATGTATGATTTGTAAAACAGTCATTTTGTACATGTACAAAAAGTTCAGAAATGCTTGTTACTGTTTATTATCTTCTTTGAGGTTTTTGTACGAAGGTGACTGAAATATCCGTCACAGACTTGGGTTTCATGCAGAAATAGTGAATCCTAGAGAGAATTTCAACAAGGTGTTTGTTGAATGTGGCTGGTGAGTCAGTCTAGTTTGAATGTGGCTGGTGACTCAACCGTTCTGTTGGTTTGTAAGAATTGACAGTAAAATCCTGAGCTTTGTTCACAGTGGAATACAATGACTATCTGATCGTCACCAGAAATGCAGACATTACCTTGGGCTTGGTTGAGATAAAGGTAGACTAAGACTTTTCAACGATAAACATGAGCTTATAAATAGCCATTCAAGGTATTAAAAAGACAAGTTAAGAGCTGTCTATGCTGTGAGCAGTGGTAATGAAGGATCAGATATATGACGTGGCAACAGAACCAACTAGTCTGGTGTAAATTAAAAAAAAAACAAAAACAAAATCTAGGTCCGAGTACAGAGACCTGTGGAACTCAACATAGTCATTAAAAGTGGTTAAATAATGAGGAATCAAATTTTCCTTGATCATTTGCTAAAGTGAGTCCATTGTTATGAGTTATCAATATGTCAGTCAATGCAATTTCGAGAGTAAATCCTGCATTTATATGTGGATGTCATTTCCAAAACTTTGCAGTGTGTACATAGTGCAATTGATGCATTAAGGCTCTCCATAGCGTAAACACAAGTAAGCATGGAGCATTTGCCAAATCTGCTTTGCCAGTGTACTATTATTACAGCTTCACCTGAGGGAATCATAGCCTATTGTTGCTGTTATTAATGTTTCGGTAACACTTCAATGTGGTTGCACATTACACAGTGGTTAACATGAACTAGTGAACAATAGCATTTTTAAATCTTGGCTCATGCAAATTTCTACATATTTGTTTTATATTAAAATAAAGTAACGTTGTTAGTATGAACTAACATTATCTAAAAATGAATACACTTTTAAATTAACAACATAAATATAAATGTAAAACATCATGAACTATGTTCTTTAAGTATTGAGGTATGTAGCGTGAATACATTCCCAAATATTTTACCTAATCTGCACTAGGTCATCCAGGGCATCAGTTTTTTCATATTATATAGAAGGCAAGTAAGCGTATTTGGAAGGCAGGTAATGATTCTTATGCATTGATTACAAATTTTATTGATTAACATGCATCAATCAAGAAATGTGTTTTGTGAATTGTGAATTGCTTGTTCTTGTCAGTAATCATTTATTTATTTATTTATTTTTAAAAAAGCAAATGAATCTTACTGACAAAACTTTAAGAGTAATATATTAGTTATTGAACATGCAAAATGGGTGAAAACATTCATTGATACAGACAGAAAGAAAAAAACTAAAAATGTAAGACCAGTAAACCTGAAAAAGGGAAACAACCAAACAGGAGAGAGGATCCCAACACAGACGTTATCTCGTGTAAAACACGCTCAAACCGTTGATAAAGCTGCTGACTCATTGCACGGCCACTGCTGAAATAAAACACCTTCATTTTATGGAAACTTTAGCGAATGCATGGACACTGCTTGATATTTTCTGTTACGTCTGAGCTGTTCTCTGAATTGTGTGTGGCTATCTTCACTTTTTAATAGGAGGTACGTCAGTACCACTGTTTGTCTTTTTTTTTTTTTTTTTTGGTCCTAATCAGTTTGTTCTGAAAAGACTGAATTGTTATCACTTGCCTTTTAAGGTGTGGCCATGTTTGAACAGACTGATCTTGAAACAGGTTCAGCAGCCTCCTGTTGAATAGCCACAGCCCTTTTACAGACCAAAGACAAACACACAAACAAATATCTGTATGGTTGATTCCCTGAACATCTGAAAAATGAAACATTCAAAATACAAAAACATTCATAATATCTCTGTTATAACATGTATCATATGTTCTGGAATAAAGATCTGCTCATTGTCTTTAAAGCACTTTCTATGGTGACTGCAATGTCACTTTTGTCATGACAAGATTTTAAATAAAATTACGTTATACACTTTATTAAATCAATAAATACGTTTTATTTTATGTAACAACTTGAAATGTGCTTAAAAATATTTAATAAAAGAACTATTCATAAAATACATAACATAAAATAACTTTTTTTCTCTCGCTTAATTGTCAACATTTCCTTTGCTTAACAGTCTGGCCCCTTAATTACAGTGAGGGCGAATCTTAAAGCTGTCACCCGGTGACATTCTAGAGAGCCTTTTCTTTTTTATAACAATGTCCCTGCAAGTTCTCCCTTTTTGTGCTCAAAGCACATATATTTTTTATAATCTCTGTGTACATTGCAATGTAAAAATTAGGGGTGTCAACGTTAACGCATGCGATTAATCAAAACATTTTAACACGTTAATATTTTTTTAACGCAAATTAATCATGTGATACTGTTTGACCCCAACTTCGCGTCATCGCAGCGCGGAAGGATGTCTATCATTGTGTGATAGTGGCCATAGGCTATTTTGAAAAAACAGTCGCGGGAAAAATTACAGAGCCACGGGTTTTTGGGCTAACGTTACTTTTATAATGTACCGCGGCCGCCCAAAGTGTATAAAGACAAATAAAAATGAAAATAGATCCTTTTACTAATGTGTATTATACTTGGAATGTATCCCTGGCAACTTAAGAACTGAGAGGTGGTTGTAAACATCACAAACAACGTGAGTTTCAGCCAGAGCACATGTTTAGGCTTTTACACAGCAGAAATAAAACTTGACAACAGCCACTATAGATTATATAAGATAATAAACACACGATTACGATAGGATATGGTTTGTATGTGATTTTCTTGAGATGAATGTGTACATCTGAAATGCTAATTTGTGCAGCGATATAAAAGGCTATGAATAGCATATTTTAACTACAATAAACGACCAAATTCCACATGTGATCGTAAAAGGAAGTTATTACAAACACTCAATGGTGTTTTGAAGTGAGTTCTGAGTAAAAGCCTACTATTAATCTCATAAATTGTCTTATGTAGCATGATGCTAATGTTAGCTCTAATACACCTGCAGAACAGGTCCAATTCTTCTTTATAATGCATTTTGTCATAATACTTCACGTAAGGTCGCAAGAAAATGTTGTTGTAATATTTATTTGGAAATACTTTTAATAATAGTTGGGTAAGTGTATACTGGGATTGAAGCGATGTGGCTTGGTAAACGTTGTATTGCCAGTATAAAGGTTGATAATGGCTGAATAAAAACAGAAGAATATGATAAAAGAATAATAAGGATTATGTCTCATACCTGGCAGAGGTGTGAAAGGTTCTGTTTCCTTAAACTAGTTTGTCATGCATTTCATTTCAACACGTTTACATGTAAATCCTAGTATTTTTAATTTGTGATTAATCATGATTAATCACAGTCCATGACTGTGATTAACGTGATTAAATTTTTTAATCGATTGACAGCACTAGTAAAAATGAACTTACATTTTAAATTCAGTCCCAAGTTTTTATTAGCATTTTTCTTGCAACATGTTTATTATTTTTAATTATGATTATTAATTAAATGTTCAATGCAGACTGAAATTCCATTTGAAAACAAATGTATTAAAGTTTGATATAGCTCATTACTGCTGTATCTTCAATCACTGTGAAACTTTGAAGGATACTAGGTCATGCAACAACATTGCTAGGGTACTATGGGTGCTATAGGCTGTTATGGGTGGTTAATTTCTGGCCTAAATAAAAAGAAACCACTGTCAAGTCTTTGATATTCTGGTATGTAGATATAGCTTGGCTCTGTCCTTCATTGTGATATTTTTTTCACACCTTTTTCATGATCTTCTAGGCTAAACATATTCTTATTGTATAGAAAAATAATATTACACCTCTCTTCAACAATCCACATGATTGCCATCATTCATGTTTGTAGCACAAACAGCACCGAATCTTAATAATAAGTACTTACACAATATGTTATTTTTTACTTTAACACTCGGTTAGCATTAATCCAAAACAATGTGCCGGGTCTGAGCCTCATACGCAAGAACTATACCAAAAACTTGTTTATTCGCTTTACTACAACTCTGCATGCCAAGTTTCTCAAAGTACCTTAACATAGAATTGATTCAGTAGCAGCACAATTGGCCCAGGTCTTTCCTGGGATTGAAAACAACTGCATAACAACATTGTTGTTGAGGTTGAAACGTCATGGGTGTAGAGGTCTCAGAAGGCCAAATTATGAGTCACGGCACTGAGCATTGTTGTTGTGCTGCTTGCAGACAATTTGTCCATTGAATTGTGTTTGAATTGTTTAAATCTAAGCATTTCTTTGTGTAGTTTGTTGCTGATATACAGGCCACATACTGTCTGACTACCTGTTTGGACTTATGTTGTAATTACCATCAAACTAATAGGATCAAACACTCTCTTTCTCAGTCTCTGAATATCTGACCTCTCTTTTACTTTGTTGGAAAAACAAAACAAGAGTCATATTGTTCCAGAGCTGGGTGAAAGGTGTTGAAGTTGGCTAATTTCAGTTGGGAATTGTTATATGGACTCCATTTTATAGCTAAATATTGAACTGCATGCTGTTGTTTGTTACGATGTTTTCAACATTTAATGTGTTTTCTAGTTTTATTAGTTGCATTAAGTGAAGAAAAAAAAAAGAATAAATTCAACAAAATAGCTATCAGATCATATTGTTTAAATTAAACATACATTGCCCCCTTAAGTAGCTTCCATGTAAAAAATAAAAAGTTGAATTGGATTAAAAATAAAGCAACCAACTGCAAAGTATTTTTGAGTTTTCTCAACTTCAGTAGTTGTACCAACTAATATTTGAAAGTTAGACCTGATATGAGTTGGATGTTAAGTGTTCAGCCAAGGGATCAATAAGCCAAGATGGAGCTGTGAAACAAAGCCAGAGCCGGAGGATCGAATGTTCCAGGTTGTGCACACAAGTCTGAAGACCAGGATGGATCTAGGTCGCCAGAAGACCTTGATCACAGCAGTGGAGCTGGAGGGCAAAGGAGACCCAGCGGATCAGGGGATAGATTAAGACTCTGGCGGCGTTGGTGGAGGAGGAAGGGCTAGGGCTGTGGTGAACCTAGAGAACAGGTCTGGATGGGACCAACAGGGGAGGAAGGGCCAGGGAACTGTAAGAAACCAAACAGTCATTCAATGCTGGACTGGATCAATGGATGAGAGGGGGCCAGGGAACTGGAACCAGAGACTCTATCAAGCTGGGCGGAATGAGTTGATTAGGAAGAGCTTTAGGGACCAGGGTGGAAGGTAACTAGACTTGAAGGGTCGACGTGCTGGACTTCACCCACTGTGAAGGAGGATCCACATACTCGCAGAAGTTTCCTGGAGGACCACCTCCAAGCAGACAAGCCTTCGTCACCCTCCTGGGTGAGGAGGAGGATTTGTACCACTGCTCGGTCCATTTATAGTCTGATCTTCTGCAAGGTTTGTGCAAGGCAAGGAGAGTGTTGAAACATGGATCTATCTGAAAAGTGGTACTTATTAAATGGAAACAAAACACTCTGGACCTTGGGAGCACAGGAGAAATGCAGAAGCATAGTGAGCCATACCATAGACAAGACTGGACAAAAGGGAACTGAAACACAGGTCTGTAAATGCACCAAATAAATGAACTAAACACAGGTGAATGCAATCAGTAATTAAGGCAACCAATGAGAACACACTTAGAAACCTAGGAAACCAAGACGTAAACACAGGAAAAGAGAAACCAAGAGCAACAGAATGAAATAAACTTCAAAACAAGAGTCTTGGGACACAAAATCACCGGCAAGACATGACAATACTAAAAAGCCTATACAAATTAACTTTATTTACTTTTTTGTAATTTCAGCGTTTTCTGCATTTTCAACCAATCTAACATATTGCTTGTATCTGACAAAATACAAGTAAAAATTTTTTATAGTGCTAACTTTTTGTTAGTAGATTGTAGTGTAGCAAACAACTGTATTAAAAAGTTAGCTGCATTTTACAAATGAATGCTTGTACAATTTACTTAAAATGAGCTAAAGCATTTTGTTGCTACTTAATTCCATTGTGGTAAATCCACTTAAATATGTAAGAATTTAGTTTGCTCAAGCCGTTTGTTTTGGGGCTTCCTAAATCATTGTTGTTAGATTAACTGAAACTTGGCAGTCGATTTCCCAGCATGCTTTGCATAGTACTGGATCAGTAAATGTTGAAATTAAGTGTTATTGTATGTGTTTTTGGAAAGACCTGCTAGTGTTTAATGTTCACAAGGGCTTTTGTTTATCACTGTGCTAAAGATTAGGGCTTATGGCTAGGTTGTGGCTACATGAATGAAGTCAATATAATTTATGTTGCTTCACTCATTGAGTAATTGCTGTGCTAATACATAATACAGTGGCAAGTAGCTTCTTACTTTTTCTTTATAAGCATGTGCGATACTAGCTACAAAAACTGTATAATACCAAAGTGCCTCTGTATGTATAAAGTGTATAATAACAACCAAGAGTTAATGTTACTCACTTTAAACAAGTGTTTACTTTTGTGATGTATTGACAAATGTTTAGCCTGTTATATTTTAGTTGCCACATGCGTATGGCAAAAATGCCGTCATCGCAGCAATGACAGAAGTGCAAATTGACTTCGTTTCATGCTGTGGTGTGCAGTTTTTTGGTAACTTGAGCGAACAGTGTTGCATTCAATGATTAAAGACTTAAAGGCAACATTGGCTGAAAAGTTATGCAAAAATATTTCTTCACATTTCTAAAGCAGGATATATGGACGTATATAAGCATTTTATAGAATATTGTGCATGGATTTCCTTCACTTCCTCAAATGTTGCAGAAACATTTTCAGTTGTGTTAAATATACTGATCTGAACTATGTTACAGGACATAGTGATGACTAAGACTGTCTCTTTCCACAGAATGACATTCTTCACACATTACAAAACACCAGCATGTTATTCACATCTCAGCGCAAACTATCTAACCTGCTGGAATCTCTTAAACTCTCTGTTAAAAGTAGTTATTTTTCAGACAGATTTATTGCAAAGCAAAATACACTTCTTAGATCAGCAATTCCTCTGGAGCTACCTGGCTTGCTTTAGGTGGTGCTGACAATAGTGGTTGTTTACGAATCACCCCTTATGGGATTTGACCTTGCAGATATGCAGTTACCATGCAGCCCAAATCTGTAATCACTTGACCACACTATGTCATTGCATTGGGATACTCAACAGAGACATGACTGTAACCTATATTTTATAGTCATTTTTAGTAGGGCTAAGTGGGCCAGCAATAGCTATTATTTTGACATGTACATTCATGGTCAGAACTATTGACCCTCTTGATAAATATGAGCAAAGAAGACTGCAAAATAAATCTGCACTGTTTGATCTTTCATTGAAAAAATTCACAAAAATATAAAACAGTTGACAATAGTAAAACAACTGAACATGGGAGAAATCACATTATGAAATATATATTTTTCTCCAGTGGCCACAATTATTAGCACCCCTAGAAACTCTTAAGAATAAAATATCTAAAGTCTAAAATAAAAAGTGTATTCCTATTAATATTTATATTTTTTAGCACACCAGGATGACTAGAAACATGAAATTGTTCAGCTATGAGTGGACAATTTCAGAATACAGTTCTGATGTGCATCAAACTTAACAAAATAGAAAGTGGCTGTAAGAAAATAGCTAAATGGTTAAAAATTCCCATTTCCACCATGAGGGCAATAATAGATGTTCCAATCAACTGGAGATGTTAGGAATCTGCCTGGAAAAGGTTGTGTGTCCATACTGTCTTAAATCAAGGCGAGGAGGATAGTTTGAGAGGCCAAAGACTCTCCAAGGATCACACCTGGAGAATTGCAGAAATTAGTCTTGATATCAGAAAGAAAAAAAATCAGTTGTTTGATAGGGTTTAAAGAAAAATCCTCTGCTCTCATCCAAAAATGAACTCCAGAATATTCATTTGCACTGGGACTTCAAATGGGACTGGGTTCTATGGTCAGATAAAACTTAAAAAGAGCTTTTTGGCACAGATAATATGAGTTTAAAGGTATATGCAGGGATAAAATAGTACCCCATATGTACACTCTTTCCAGTGTTCTTCAAGCTCATGAGGCATTATAGGCGAGGACTCAGCTGCTATCTTGGCAAATGGAGGTTGTAAAAAGTAACAAATAAAAGGGGGCCAATAATTGTAGCCAATTTGTACTGGAGAAGAACATTTATTTCATAATGAAATTTTTTGTTTTGTTTTTTGTCAGTTGTTTTACTTCAATGAAAGGTTTTATATATATATATATATATATATATATATATATATATATATATATATATATATATATATATATATATATATATATATATTATAAGGTGCCAAACAGGAAATAATTATATAAAAATCTGAATATATAAATGTAAATCTGAATATATAGTTATAAGTATGAATATATACATGTAAATCTGAATATATAGTTATAAGTCTGAATATATAAATGTAAATCTGAATATATAGAAGTGAATCTGAATATATAGAAGTAAATCTGAATATATAGTTATAAGTCTGAATATATAGAAGTGAATCTGAATATATAGTTATAAATCTGAATATACAGAAGTAAATCTGAATATATAGAAGTAAATCTGAATATATAGTTATAAGTCTGAATATATAAATGTAAATCTGAATATATAGAAGTGAATCTGAATATATAGAAGTAAATCTGAATATATAGAAGTAAATCTGAATATATAGTTATAAGTCTGAATATATAAATGTAAATCTGAATATATAGAAGTAAATCTGAAAATATAGTTATAAATCTGAATATATAGAAGTAAATCTGAATATATAGTTATAAGTCTGAATATATAAATGTAAATCTGAATATATAGTTATAAGTCTGAATATATAAATGTAAATCTGAATATATAGTTATAAGTCTGAATATATAGAAGTAAATCTGAATATATAGTTATAAATCTGAATATACAGAAGTAAATCTGAATATATAGAAGTAAATCTGAATATATAGTTATAAGTCTGAATATATAAATGTAAATCTGAATATATAGAAGTAAATCTGAATATATAGTTATAAGTCTGAATATATAAATGTAAATCTGAATATATAGAAGTGAATCTGAATATATAGAAGTAAATCTGAAAATATAGTTATAAATCTGAATATATAGAAGTAAATCTAAATATATAGTTAAGTCTGAATATATAAATGTAAATCTGAATATATAGTTATAAGTCTGAATATATAAATGTAAATCTGAATATATAGTTATAAATCTGAATATATAGAAGTAAATCTGAATATATATAGTTATAAATCTGAATGTATAAATGTAAATCTGAATATGTAATGCGATATAGGAAAACCCAACACATGGTGAAATTTGACCTTTTTAGGTTTTGATACCATGGAAGCTGGGTTCAAGCCCTTTCCAAAACTGTTTTTATTTTGTCCATAGCTTGAATGTAACAAAAGTTATGGCTATCTGAAGTTGGCGTATAGCTATTATTTTCAGGAATGGAATTTTGAGAAAAACGGGTTTAAAGGGAGACGGGTTTCACTTTCACTTCATGGGTTTAACGAGACCTGTCTGTCAGGAGCGCTATTCTGCATCATTACACAAACAGACTAACGTTACCCTGAAGAGGACAGTTTTCCATTGTTTATCATGATGGGCATAGACTCTGAACTTTTGATCACCCCTTGTATGTTTAGATAGCACCAATAGTGTAGCTACCTTGTAGTTTACATTTAGAACTGTTCGCGCACCTGTGCATATACAGTAGGCTAACAGACTGTCATCGGACTCTTCCTCTTTAGTAACTTCATCTTCCGATTCTTCATCTCTGGATGTGAAATAGTCCATTATAACATCGTGTAGGGCACTACCATCACCAAGATTGAGCAGACTGAGATGTGCAAGATCGTTTAAGTGAGCAGCTAACGTTACTTCAGACTGTTCTCTCGTGTTCCGCCATATCATAATATACTTAATACTTAATAAATTATTATTTACTTAATAAATAAATAAATAAATACATACATACATACATACATACATAAACAAACAAACAAACTAACTTTGCATGCCATAGTTTACACAGGACTGGCGGGAAATGTGCATTGATCCAACTTTATTATATATGTTACGTGGTTTATTTTGATAGGTTAACAGTTTTTGTGGTGTTAAGAGAAAGCACCTCCTCAGCGCATCCTTAACATAAGAGAAAGACACAGTCTTTTCTGCTTGCTGCAATATATCGCTATTTTTCTGTACTAAACAAGTGCATTTTGCCAAGATATTTTCAGAGACGATAGACAAGATGTTATAGAATAATATTTTAATAAAAACCTAATTTTGACAAAAAAAATTGACATTCGACTTATTTTTCGAATTTCCTGAAAATGTCCCAGCGCGACATCCGACGGGTTTTCCCAGATCGCATCACATATATTTACATTATATTAACATTTAGTCATTTAGCAGACGCTTTTATCCAAAGCGACTTACAAATGAGGACAACAGAAGCAATCAAAACCAACAAAAGAGCAACAACATGCAAGCACTATGACAAGTCTCGGTTAGCCTAACGCAGTACACGTAGCAAGTAGATAGAATATAGAATAAAGAAACCTAGTGTTTTTTTTTTTTTTATTATTTTTTTTTTTTAAGAAACAAGTAGATAGAATAGAAAAAAGAAAACTAGTGTTAGTGTTAGATTTGTAACTATACATTCTGATTTACCGCCATATATTCACAATTTACGTTTATATATTCAGACTTATAACTATATATTCAGATGTACTTCTATATATTCAGACTTATAACTATATATTCAGATTTATAAGAATATATTCAGATTTACATTTATATATTCAGACTTATAACTGTATTTTCAGATTTACATTTATATATTCAGACTTATAACTATATATTCAGATTTACATTTATATATTCAGATTTATAACTATATATTCATATGTACTTCTATATATTCAGATTTACATTTATATATTCAGACTTATAACTATATATTCAGATTTACTTCTATATATTCAGACTTATAACTATATATTCAGATTTACTTCTATATATTCAGATTTATAACTATATATTCAGATTTACATTTATATATTCAGACTTATAACTATATATTCAGATTTACTTCTATATATTCAGATTTATAACTCTATATTCAGATTTACATTTATATATTCAGACTTATAACTATATATTCAGATTTACATTTATATATTCAGACTTATAACTATATATTCAGTTTTACTTCTATAGATTCAGATTTATAACTATATATTCAGGTTTACTTCTATATATTCAGACTTATAACTATATATTCAGATTTACATTTATATATTCAGACTTATAACTATATATTCAGATTTACATTTATATATTCAGACTTATAACTATATATTCAAATTTACTTCTATATATTCAGATTTATAACTATATATTCAGATTTACTGCTATATATTCAGATTTACTTCTATATATTCAGACTTATAACTATATATTCAGATTTACATTTATATATTCAGACTTGTAAATATATACTCAGATTTATACGAATATATTCAGATTTACATTTATATATTCAGACTTATAACTATATATTCAGATTTACATTTATATATTCAGACTTATAACTATATATTCAGATTTACTTCTATATATTCAGATTTATAACTATATATTCAGATTTACTTCTATATATTCAGACTTATAACTATATATTCAGATTTACATTTATATATTCAGATTTATAACTATATATTCAGATTTACATTTATATATTCAGACTTAACTATATATTCAGATTTACTTCTATATATTCAGATTTACATTTATATATTCAGATTTACATTTATATATTCAGACTTATAACTATATATTTAGATTTACATTTATATATTCAGATTTTTATATAATTATTTCCTGTTTGGCACCTCATAATATATATATATATATATAATTTTTTTTTTTTTTTTTGTGAATTTTTTTTTTGTGAATTTTTTAAATTAAACATCGAAAGGATAAACAATTCAGATTTAATTTCACAGGCTTGTTGACAAAGGGGGCCAATAATTCTGATCGCAACTCTCTGTGTGTGTGTGTGTGTGTGTGTGTATGTGTGAACACTTGTATTAGTGTAATTAGTGAATTAGTGAAACCTCCTTTATTTTCTGTAATCTTATTCAAATGCTTTCAGTGATCAGACCTGCACTAGCAGTGAGAAGATCCTTAGACAAAACATTTTCATATGATGTTTTAATGGTTAAGAAGTACATTTACATTTACATTTAGTCATTTTGCAGACGCTTTTATCCAAAGCGACTTACAATTGGGGAATACATAAAGTGATTCATCTTAAAGATGCAAACAGACAGAGGAAGTGCTTGTAATACCAAGTCTCAGTCATTGTTCAAATGATTACAAGCTAGAAAGGGAAGGAATAAATAAAGTCAAGTAGTGTCGAAAGAGATGAGTTTTCAGCTGTTGCTTGAAAATTGTCAGGGATCCAGCATTCTGGATAAGGGTGGGAAGATCATTCCACCAACCAGGAGCGGTGAACGAGAATGTTCTGGAGAGTGATTTTGAGCCTCTCTGTGATGGTACCGGTAGCCAGTGCAAGGAGATTAAGAGAGGTGTAACATGGGCTCTTTTGGGCTCGTTGAAGATCAGTCGTGCCGCTGCATTCTGAATCATTTGTATAGGTTTGATTGTGCTTGATGGAAGGCCAGCCAGAAGAGCATTGCAATAGTCCAGCCTAGAAATGACAAGGGCCTGGACAAGAAGTTGAGCAGCATGCTCTGTTAGAAAGGGCCTGATCTTTCTGATGTTGTGTAATGCAAACCTGCAAGATCGAGCAGTCTTTGCAATGTGGTCTTTGAAGGTCAGCTGGTCATCAAAGATTACACCAAGATTTCTGACCGAAGTTGATGGGGCAATTGTAGAAGAACCTAGCTGGATGGTGAAATCATGCTGTAGAGCTGGAGTGGCAGGGAAGACAAGAAGCTCAATCTTTGCCAGGTTGAGCTGTAGGTGATGTTCTTTCATCCATGCAGAGATGTCTGCCAGGCAGCCTGAGATCCGTGCAGCTACCGTTGGAGCCTCTGGTTGAAAAGAAAGATAGAGCTGTGTGTCATCAGCGTAGCAATGGTAGGAGAAGCCATGTGCCTGTATGATGGGACCCAGTGATGTAGTGTATGTGGAGAAGAGGAGGGGTCCAAGAACTGATCCCTGAGGAACCCTAGTGACCAGTTGATGTGCTGTGGATATCTCCCCTCCCCAGGCCACCCTGAAAGATCTACCAGTGAGATAGGATTCAAACCAGCGAAGTGGAATCCCAGAGATGAGAGGGTAGACAGCAGGATCTGATGATTGACAGTGTCAAAAGCAGCAGATAGATCCAGCAGAATGAGAACTGATGATTTGGAATCAGCTTTTGCAATCTGCAAGGCTTCCGTGACTGACAGTAGCGCAGTCTCAGTTGAATGGCCACATCTGAAACCTGATTGGTTAGCATCCAGTTTGTTGGTCTGTGAAAGAAACAATGATACCTGGTTGAAAACAACTCGTTCAAGTGTTTTGGCTATGAATGGAAGGAGAGAGACAGGTCTGTAGCTTTCTATAAGAGAAGTGTTTAATGTAGGTTTTTTGAGCAGTGGGGTTACCCGAGCCTGCTTGAATGCAGTGGGGAAGGTGCCTGTGAGGAGAGATGTGTTGATGATGTGTGTGAGTGCTGGTAAGAGTGTGGGAGAGATTGCTTGGAGAAGGTGTGATGGGATTGGTTCAAGAGGACATGTTGTAGGATGGCTGGAGAGGAGTCTGGATAGTTTGGATAGTTTGGATACTTCTGCCTCAGTGAGGGGACAGAAGGAGAAGATGGGAGTGTTAACAGTGGATGTGGTTGGTTGGAGGTCCTGTGTGTGTGGGGCTGAGAACTGACTACTGATTGTTCTAGTTTTGTCTGTGAAGAATGTGGCGAAGTCATCAGCTGTTATAGAAGTGGTGGGAGGTGGTGCAGGGGGACAGAGGAGAGAATTGTTGAATTGGAGAGAATGTTCTGAAGAGATTACGCGTGTCTGGAGCACTGTTAATCTTGTTGTGGAAATATGAGGATTTGGCAGTGTGGACTTCAGCAGAGAAAGAGGAAAGCAAAGACTGATACCTACTCATGTCTTATGGATCTTTTGATTTGTGCCATTTTCTCTCTGCTGCCCTATGTTTGACCCAATGCTCACGAAGAATATCAGATGACCAGGGGTTAGAACAGTCAACCCATGCTGGCCTGGAGGAGAGAGGACAAATGTCGTCTAGACAAGAGGTTAAAGTAGAGCATAAAGTAAAGTCCTAAACACAACCCTAAGTCAAGCACTGTCAACTCCTGGTGTGTTTACAAGATCTAGAGAGACATCTAGCACAGTACTGTCAAAGGTACATGCTTCAATCAGAGTTTTTGCTTTTCTTACAAATTCTGGGCATCTGGTGAGATTATTCTGTGTTTCTGGAACCCTTTTTTATTTTTATTTCTTTTTACAGTATTACTGTTCCTTTAATAGTTTATTACTACTGTAATTGTCAATTATCTGTTAATTTACTGATTTGCACTGAAGCACAATAACACTGCATGGCAGCATCCTATATACAGTATATGTCATGAATCCTATATATACGACACATATGTCACGAATTGGTGTCGATGAACACACACGAAGATGAAGAAGGTTAACAGTATTTAATTAAATCCACATAACAAAGGTAAATCCAATACAGAGGAAAGGCTGGTGACACAAGTTGACATAAACATTAACAATACCTGACAAAAACTAACTGAACAGACCGGAACTTAAATACATAGACCAAATGAGGATAATTAACAAGACACTTCTGAACATAAGGACAAAATCAAATCAATAACCATGACAATGAACACAACTGTGAAAACGGTGCAAGGTGTGACAACATACAACTGTTAGCATTCTGCTGTTAAATGCAACCTTGAATTCATTGTTCAGTAACTATCAAACTGTTATTCTGCCTCATATTTCACAGCTATTATAATGCTTTGGTGCTGTCACACAACTTCCTGTTTTCTCAAATCTGTGCCAAGAGAATTCAACGGTTTTGCTCAGTTTCATGGAACTATAAATGGAATTATATTGTATCACACTTTGTGTTGTCTAACTTACACTTTGACAAAAGAGAGAGAGAAAAAAAACACTTTATACTTTGTGTTAACAACACAATGACATTGTTTACACCTGGCATTAACATCCATCTCATGTGCTCCGATCACAAGTGGACAAATAAGACAAATCATTGTTTACACCTAGTGATGTTAATCTCAAATGTGCCTCCAGAAGGGGAGAGCGTTTCTGATTTCTATATATCATTAAAAACAGCCTATACTAAAACACAGCGAGGTCATTATAAAATGGGAGGAATTCTGATGAAGGGGGTTTCTGATGAAGTCTAAATACTACTATGTTTGTGCCCTTAGCGTTAACACTTCAAATGTTGCCGTCACATGCCTCTCCGATTGAATGCTTCACTTGGTCACCACATGCATTTTGATTGATCTGATTGGATGAGTTTGCGGGTTCCATTTACACTTGGCCACATAAATGTGTCTCCGCAGAATGGATATAAATCCTCTCTTCAATTTGTGCACTATATGCAAATTATTCAACAGAGTTCACTTCACGAACAGCAACAGGTATGTGCTAGATTTTGTTTATCATCAGCTGATTTCAAGATCAAAGGGATAATATAGTGCTCACCACTTTCAGTGAGTTCAATTACCAGAAGTCAGTCTTCAGAGTGCTGAACATTGTTTATAACACTAATATTACACTATTTATTACACTAATAAATACACCGAATACGTGTATTTATTAGTGCTATCCAATTGTGATAGGATTGCTCGAGATGGATGTTAACACCAGGATCAGTATTTGTGATAGAAAGTTTATTCTGCATTCCCTGATGTAAATGCCTTTACATGTATGTGACTTTTGGAAAATGAACAGCTGCATGAATAGACGAATATATCTCTCTGTCTTTCTGCAGTTGCTGAGAGAGTTAAAGCATCCAAATGTCATCGCCCTGCAGAAAGTATTTCTCTCTCACAGTGACCGCAAAGTCTGGCTCCTGTTTGACTATGCTGAGCATGACCTGTGGGTGAGTACACATGCACTCAAGTTATTATGATTTTGCACTTTTTGTGTTGCAGTACTTTTTTTACTATGTGCTTTGTTTCAGTTTAGTTTTAGTTAGTTAGATTCAGCAATGCTTGAGTAGTCACACTTTAGTGTTTTTTTTTAATCAACCATTTCATTTTAGGTTCAGTTTTGTTTGACTTTCTTTTCTTCTTATAAAAAACAGCAGAATATGTGAAATGTGCTCTTCCATACAGTGTAAGTGAATGGTGACTGCGGTTGTCAAACTCACAGAACATTGTAAAATGTGAAACTGACTGAAAAAGTTATTTCAGGTATTTACAGAATACTTCGCCTTGAAAATTTAGCTGAACAGCCGTGGTTACATTTCACTTTTATTTTAGGAAGAGAGCAACTTGGACATTCTGCAGTAAAGAACTCGTTTTGTGTTCCCCAGAAGAAAGAATGTCATTAAGTTTCAAAAGACATGAGAAAATGGTCTTGCACCTTTCATTTTTATTTAAATATTTATTTGAGAAATCAGCTGAGGAAACAACTGCATATTTTCCCAGGTATTTATATCCTAAATTTTCAAGACCTTGATACCTTAAATACATCTTCTTAGATGTGCTTCACACAGAAAATATTTTTCTGTTCCACTGTGCTGCTTTGTAGTTGTTGTTTATTTCTATTTAAACATGCTTTAGATGGGTGTCTTGCCAAGTTTTTAAGATGCTGTGTCAAGTTAAAGGAATTCAGACATTGTTGGAGCTGATAGCCTCATTGGCAGCTCTTTTGAAGTGTTGCAGAGTTGCACTTTGGGCGATCCGAGTTTGATTCCCATCTGAGATCGAGCTTGTGGTCGTTTTCAGACCCTGTCCCGCTTTCTCTCCTATTTTGCTTCCTGTCAACTCTCTATACTGTCCTGTCCTAATAAAGGCAAAAAATACATCTTCAAATCTTTGTATCTCAAGACCCTGGCTTTGTTTTCTTTCATCATCAATGCAGTTCTGCCGTTGGACAGTATATTGTACGGTGTATGTTTTTAAAGCAAAAACATGTTCAATGTGAATGGCCTAGCTATCATTTTTAAAATACATTTTTAAATTGTTAAATTAATGAATTTTTAAATGTATTTTTGAAAGTACGTATTTCAACTATTCATTCATAAATACTATGTTTTTTGGTGAGGCGCATCACATTTCACAACCTGAACAATCATTTACATGTAAAAAGGTAAAATTATCTGATATTTTAAGAGGCTTAGGGCCAGATTTACTAACAGCTTCACCAGCGCAAACCCTTTTTCTGGTGTTAAAAAAAACTACCGTCAGACGCACAGTGAAAATGTAGCGCTGAAAAGGTGTGGACACAGTTATTTTTGCGGCTGATCTTACTGCTATGCATTTGTTAGAATTTCCCTTTCAGACGCAAAATTTATGGGAGGAGAATATTTAAATGAATCATGAAACATGATTTACTACTGTTTGCACTTGTCAGTTTACTGGTATTATAAACCATTATTTACTGCCCCAAAAAAGCATGCGCCATATGCATTTGTTAGTAGATTACATGCACCTGATTATCATCAGCTCTGCTTGTTTGCGCTGCTCTTGGTGGATTGCGATGGTCATTATGGAAATGTTTCGGCTGTGTCTGTGTGCACTGTCAGTAAATCACTCACAGAACTTTCCACTCCCATCTGCACTTTTATGGGATTGCGCTCTCACGCTAATTTGTCCTGTTTAGTATATCTGGCCCTTATTGACCTTAACACTTAGATCTACACTTAGATCTTCTCTGTGTGATTAATATTGCTCCGATTGCAAAGTGATCAGAAGAGATGGAATGTTACTGATCTTAATTTGGTAGTGCACGACCTTAGCAGAAAAAAACTAGAGGAAAAAGAATTATATAATGCATACACACAACTCTCACACAACTTTTACCCATTCTTATGTTGTAGCACATCATAAAATTTCATCGAGCATCAAAGGCCAACAAGAAACCCATGCAGCTACCGAGGGGGATGGTGAAGTCTCTGCTTTACCAAATCTTAGACGGCATCCATTACCTGCATGCCAACTGGGTCCTGCACAGAGATCTGGTGAGTACAGACACAAGCCTGATATGAAGTCATTTTTGGTCAGTGGTTCACAGAGGATGCATTTACACTGCAAGGCAAGATGCACTGGGCTAATCTTCTGACAGATATCTGTTTTTTCCCCCTGCTTTTTTATATTCACTTAAGATTGAAAATATGAATTATAAGTGTTATGTAACAGGAACAGCAGGATATTCAGTGCTTTTGCATTTTGGAAGCATGAGTTTTTACTGTCCTCAGACAAAACTCGTGTAGTGTTACCAAATGTTAAAGACATAGTTCACCCAAAAATGAAAATTTTGTCATTTTTGTTATTTAACTTCATTTCGTTATAAACTCATACGCTGGTATTTTTGTTGTGTAAAAAATAAATTAAAGAATCTTAATGCAGAATGCAGATATTTTCCATACAACATCAGCTGTATGGAATTGGTTGACAGTGTGAATAAGTAAATAAGTCAATCAATCAATCAATCCATGCATTGCTATGATTTTCCAAAAGAGAATGAATTACCGTAATCAGAAGAGAGAAAGTCACTCCCTCAGCAGAAGTGTTAACTAGCTTTTTTTGTCATTTTATGCTGAGGTGTAACACAAAGCATAGTGTTACAAATGCAGATTCATCTTTAAAATGTGAAAATATAAGTGAAATTGGCTAGATTTACCGTTATTGCAGAGGGCTGGCATCAGTCTGTGAAAAGGCTCTCTTGTTTCATCATGTTCTGTCAGAACATTACTTTTAAAAGTACCATATTATGTTATTGTGGTGCATTATTAAGTGTGCTGGTCGGAGAGTAAAGTGCAACTGCAACCAGAGAGCAGTCTGTCTGTCTCTGTGATGGAAACATAAACATAAAAAGAAATGTTGCTTTTCTGTGGAGAGGGTTCTCGGCTTCTCGTCCTGTGGGCAGCGTTTAAATCCCTTTTCAGCGATGAAATAATTGTTCTCTGGTGACGTTATGACGCTCTGCCTTCTTGTTAGTGAAAATGCTGTGGTTGCCAGGGGTGGTGGAGAACACAGAGGTGAAACACACCCTGATAATAGGATAACCATTATTGTTAAAATGCAAAAATAAAGAAATATTTGTCTTATTAGTAATTACTTTATTAAAGAAAAGTAAAATGAATTGCTCATTTGACATTGAAAACTCAAAATTTGATGAGATACAGGTAATTTATGGACATGCAATATTATGCACTACACACAAAAAAGTCTAATAAAGGCATCTGCATTATCTACATTATATTCTGCATTTTGCGAAGGTGTGTTTAGGCTTATTTAAAATATTGGCTACATTTTCCAACAATGTATGCAAATAATTTTATGTAAGGAACTATTTGACAGTCAAAGTAAGAAGAAAATAAAGTTGGCTTTTGACTGTAGCAGACTCTTTTTGTTCTGGTGTTTTTTTCCAGTAACTCGGTTGTGTTTAATACGTACCTGGCCCATCACTGGATCCTCCATTCTTATCTTAAGTAAACTTAACTATTTGTGCAGTGTTCAGCTGGTGTAACATTCGTCAAAAGCATCATCACACAGACTGAGAATGATATGGATTGAATCCAGTGGAAAGTCTCACACACGGATTGTCTGTGCACTGTTATGTAATCCCATCAATCCCTGGTGTGTGTCGATCAATAATGTACTCCGTCATTAACCTAGTTATATATAAGAGAAATAGACATTGTTACAGTGCTTAACAGCTGACTTAGAGTCAACATGAATTATAAATGTTATTTAACAGGAACAGCAGGATATTCAGTGCTTTTGTATTAATTATTTCTTACTGTCCTTTGTGTAAAAGTGTTCAAGGGAGAGTTCGCCCAAAAATGAAAATTCTGTCATTGTTTATTTAACTTCATTGATAACACATTTGATTAGGAAATACTGTTCACTATTAACTAGTTGCTTATTTGCATGCATAATACTTGCATATTGGCTGTTTATTAGTACTAATAAAGCACATATTAATGCCTTATTCTGCATGAGCATATTGTAGATCTCTCAATCCACCCCATACCTAAACTTAACTACTACCTTACTAACTATTAATAAGCAGCAAATTAGGGGTTTATTGAGGTAAAAACTTTTAGTTGATAGTGAATATGTGCTCCCTAATCTAAAGTATTAATTTCATTCTAAACCCATATGTTGGTATTTTTTTGTGTGTAATTTTTTATGCAGCTCTATATGTCAAGCACCAGCATGTCACTTTCAGCTATAGTTATATGGAAAAGTTATGTGTTTGTTTATCTCAGAAAATATAACAGCATATGGTTTATATAAAGGTGAGTAAATAATTACAGAATTGTTATTTTTGGGTGAACTGTTCTTCTAACAGAGGCAAGTTATTTTGGTAGAAACTACAAGCTTGTTATATAACTCAACCTTTTTGTGTGTTCATGTTGTAGTTGCTCCTATTGAAGGTATATATGGGTAAGGTTAGGGGCAGGTTGTAAAAAAAACAAACAAACAAAAAAACAATAATCTTCTACTGTCTATTTTTGTGTTCAGAAGAAGAAATAAATGCATAAAGGCTTGGAAGGACATGAGGGTTACTAAATCATACAGAATTTTCATTTTTGGGTGAACTACTCCTGAAGTTTTGCCTCCACTATGTCACACTGACTGTATTTCACTTCAGTATGTATAATGTGCTAGATACATGTTTGTTATGTTATGTTACATTATTGTACAGGTATGATTAGTGTCTGCATTCAGTGATATTGTGTTAATGTTAACATTAATGGTAATTATTGAAGTATTATTTTATGCTTTGCTTTTCAACATTGAGGCCTGCAGTTTTACCATAAAAAGACTCACATTTCTTTAAGTGAATTCTAGTGAATGATGACAGCAATTTTGAGATGACAGTATTGTGTTGAGTGAATTACAGAAACCTTATGGTTGCTGTTCCCATAGCAACATACCCTCATTAAGGCTCATAGAAACTCAAGCATCTCGGAATATTTAGAAGACATCATTACTTACTGATGCAACAGCCAGTCATCCACAATCACATACAGATCCATGACTTATCTGTTTTTCTGTCCGTTTCATTTCATTGTCCCTTTAAGCAACAATATATTCTAAAGCATGTAATGTCTGTATTAGTGGCACCAAATGAAATTAGTTTCCAAACATACAGAATCCAGTAGGCATAAAATAAAGTATTTGTAATCTTGAGAAAACAAGACAGAAAAATGAGTCTGTGCAGTTCGGAAAACTAATTATTTTTGTAATTCTGTTTGCTGCTGCTAAAACTAAATAAACCTTAAAATAAAAAGCATTTGTTGTTATAAGTATCTATGAAAGATTGTATGCTTTATTAAAATTGTAATTTTTTTTAGGTTTCATGCAATTAAAATTACTTGTTTTCTGTGGCATAAAGTACGCTCACTTCAGCGCGGCCTTCAGAAATATTAATATCCAGTAACAGCAGTGGAATGAATATTACGACATGCATAAATATTATAATGAAGATGCCGTCTCCCATAAGTGTTGCATTTAGAAGAGCGATAGCTCAGCACCTGCCACAGCTTCCCTGTGAGACAGAATATTTCCATAAACAAAATGAGTGTCATGGATATATGGATCATGCAGGTGTGAACAAATATACAGTACTTCATCAGCACTGCATCATTACTGCAGTCTTCAGTGTCACGTGATCCTTCAGAAATAATTCTAAAATGCTGATTTGCTGCTCAAGAAACATTTCTGATTATTTTTTGGGGGGTGTTTGTGTGTCTGAATAGAAATTAGTGCTTTTATTCAGCAAATATGCATTAAATTGATCAAAAATGACAATAAAGACATTTATAATGTTACAAAATCTGTTCTTTTTAACTTTCTATTCATCAAAGAATCATAAAAAAATCCACAATATATTAAGCAGCAAAACTGTTTTAATATTGATAATAATAATAACCATTATTAATAATTGAGCATCAATAATAAATGAGCAGCAAATCAGCATATTACAATGATTTCTGAAGGATCATGTGACACTGAAGACTTGAGTAATGATGTTGAAAATTTAGCTTTGATCACAGAAATAAATTACATTTGAACAATATTTAAATAGAAAATAGTTCTTTAAAATTGTAAAAATATTTTATAATATTACTGGTTGTATTGTATTTTAATATAACAAATGCAGCCCTGATCTAGAATCATTATGACAAGATTTTATTAAAAGATTTGCACATCCATTTGTTGAGGATGTTTTGCCGTATCACCAAAACGTCACATGACATTCTGAGATAAACAGATAATTTGTGGTCATTTGTGATCTTTCTTTTTCAGAAACCTGCCAATATCCTGGTCATGGGGGAAGGCCCAGAGCGAGGAAGAGTCAAAATTGGTAAAATGCCATACTGACTACATCGAATTGCAATATAATTATCAAGATTTCCTCAGTTGAAATCTTCAGTTTTTTTTATTGAAGTTGCAAATTATCCGGGAAGACAATGGGATATTATGTAATTCTGCTGAACCTTTTTTTGGTCGACACATTTTCTTTTTAGGTGATATTGTCAAGGTTTAGAGAGCTTAAGCGGCTGTAGGGTCAGTCTGAGCAAATGTGAAGCCATTGTCTTACATAAGACACTATTCTGGGTGATGATTGTTCAGGGCTGTGGGCACTATTTTTACCAGCCTGTGGAATTTGTTATTGTGTTTGGTTGCACTGTGGCTTTCAATGTTATCTTGACTAACTTGAGCATTGGAGCCACATCATGTAAGCAGCACAACTAATTATTTAATCTCTCATGGATTATGACACTTGGGACAAAACATGGTCAACAATTTCCATTAAGTTTTGAAAATAGCAAAATACCTACATTCATATCAATTGGTTGCCAGGTCTGCACAACAAAACCAGCTCAATTGGTACTCAAAACTAGCTCAGTCGCGTTTCGCTGAGGAAAATGTCTATGAAAAAATGCTTGAAATTCCAAACTCCAAAATCGCATTTTACCTCAGTCGAAAAAGTATTCTTGGGGGGGCAGGGAGTTTCACTTCAACCTGCAGTAACAGTATAAGAGTAGTCTAATTCAGCAGGAAAACCGCAGACTTGGCAACACTGATCAAATCTAGAATGTCTCTAGAATGTTTTCAATGCAAATATTATATTATTCATTATTAAAATACTATTTCAACAATACATTTATTATTATAATTATGATGCCGCATTGTCACTTCATGACCCCTGAAACCCAACAGTTCTTCATAATAATTAAAATGCTTACCAGCGACTGTTTGTTTCTAGCAGAGATGCTCATGAAAAACAAAATGCATAGCTCACTTAAGGCTGAAATGATCTACAAACATGATCAGAGTGGTGGATTTATGGGTTTATTTGGTTGTGTGTCTTAGCTGATATGGGTTTTGCCCGACTATTTAACTCTCCACTGAAGCCTTTGGCTGATCTGGACCCAGTGGTCGTCACATTCTGGTACCGAGCACCTGAACTACTGCTAGGGGCAAGACACTACACCAAAGCAATCGGTAAGTTTTGCGTTGTGTGTATTTCGGGCTGTCTGTCTGTATTTTTTCTTATCTGTACTTAATGTTCTTTGACTTTTTTCAGATATTTGGGCAATAGGCTGTATCTTTGCAGAGCTGTTGACATCAGAGCCAATCTTCCATTGTAGACAAGAGGACATAAAGACCAGCAATCCTTTCCATCACGACCAGTTAGATCGCATATTCAGCGTCATGGGCTTCCCAGCAGGTGACTGACCTTAACTTATCATATGGCCAGCTTTACTCTGCCTCACTATTCTCAGTACAATATACTACTCTCGTGAATTCATTAGGTTTGATTTTAATTAAATGGAAACATTTCAACATCACTTATATTAGACTGATAAGTTTAGATGAATCAAAATTGGAATGACTAGGTCATAGCAGTTTCTGGCTGTTGTATTGGAAAAAGAAATTTATTGTAGATTTACAGTTTATGATAGTTAAATTACAACCAGTTGGGGTCTGTAAAAACCGGAAGACCTGAGATTTATGTTTCTTAAGATAAGGAACAAACCATTAAAATTTCTACATTTCTTTTTCTCTTAGTGATGTACTTGACTTGCCTCTTGCATTTCCCTTAAGTTTAAACATTCTACTTGTTTTTCACTTTCTATAAAGCCTGAATTTTTTTGTCCTTGTGTGGGCCCTCTTCCCACATGTATTGAGCTGCATGTTTGATATATTACTTGCATATATAAGTGTTAGTGTTTTGAGTCATTTATTTTAATATAACGTGAAGCTGTTTGTACAGTGATAAAAGACTTGTCATTGATTTGTCGAATGAATGATGTTGTTTTGCAGGTTTATCTGAAATAGATTATACCATAATAGTATCCCAGCATGAAAAAAATAATGCAGCAGTTGCTGCAAATGGTTGTACAGAACACACTGGAAAATAGCAGACAATATAGATTGCCCATCCAAAAGTGCTGATATTTCATAGACATAACTCAGACAACAAAGCAACATATTCACTCTGCTGAAAAAAACAATAGAAACCATCACAGAATTTGTAATGGTTTTACTGGTTATAATGGGAATTGTACTGGTTTTAACGGAAACTGTAATGGTGCCTGTTGGTCTCTACTGGTAATTGGTCGGCTTCTATTGGTGGCTTGTTAAAACCACTAAATCTTAATGGAATATCTCCCAAAATACACTACAGGCCACCATTTTTAAATGGTTTTTATGGTTAAAAGTTGATGGTTTGTAATGTTTGTAATGGTATTTGTAGTGGAAACCATTAGAATTGCTGTGATGGTTTCTATTGTTTTTTTCAGCAGGGCAGTTGTACTTGTGGATTGTTACGGTTGGTGTTGTGAGTGAATCGCATGACGAAGAATTAACAATAACAGTCTTTAATAGATAAATCCACAAGAAAACTACAGGATACTCATTAACCACAAAGTAAAGATGAGAATGGACAAATACTAAAGGAGAACTGATGGTTTATAAGCAGGAACCAAACAAAGGGAAACTAATGAGATAATCAGACAACAGGTGAACTGAATGACTAATTAAACAGACTAGGGAAAACTAGGCCAAACAGGGCCAATACAAAAACACAATGCAACAGAAAGTTACATGGATATTTAGGACCAGATTTACTAAACAGGGTAAATTAGCATGAGAGCGCAATCGCATAAATGCGCCAATGGAGAGAAAAGATCTATGTCTGATCTACTGACAATGAGCAAATCAAAGAACACAGAAAGAATGTCTAATTTCCATAATGATCAGTGCAATCTACCAATCTACCAGCTTTTTGGGTGTTGAATAATGGCGCAAATACCAATAAACTGACTACCAAACCTCAGTAAATCACCTTGCATGATTTATTTAAATACTCTCTTCCTTTTTTGCATTTGAAAGTGAAAATCCTACAAATGCATATGCAAAAAAAAAAAAAAAACTGTGGCCATGCCTTTTCATCACTAATTTGTACTGCGTATCTTTAGTAAATCCTAAAAATATTTTTTAACTGGTGTAAGCTGTTAGTAAATCTGGCCCTTAGTTGTTTGTCCCAGGATGTTTGTTGAAGCTTCTTCTTTTTTTTTTCTGTTTTTGTTGTTTTTCTGAAAAAGAAAAAACAATAATTATAAGCAGTTATGCACACAAGATAAACATTTGTGTCTCTCTAGTTCTGAATGATACATGCCTTTTAGGCAGTGTTCTTTTTATGTTATCCTATTCACTTGTTTTCTCTATTAATGCTTAGAAATGCTAGGTCAAGGTCCTTGCACTTGCATTTAAAAATTAATAATTTGATGCAATGTGCTTCTGAAAAACTCATTGAATTTACTTTTTCTGCTACTGAGGTTATGATACAGGTAGGGTTATGAGTAGAGTAATTACAGATGTAACGACTGCTCTTTATTTTACAGTACATGTTTTTAGGTGTACTTACAGTATAATTACCTTACAAAGTACTGGGTAATATAAGGAATCTACATGAGTTAAGGTTAGGTTTAGGGGTAGGGTGTGGGTTAGTACCTAGTTATTAACCCCTTTATTGTAATTTCTATAATAAGCACATGTACAAGCAGGACTTTACAATAAAGAGCTAGCAGTAAATGCAGATGCTTTAATTGTAAGCACAGTGTAACAAATGCACACAGTAGTACCAAATAATTGTATGAAATGCATAATTTTCAGAAGTACATAGTAGTTAGAGACACCTAACAAGTGAGTCCATGTGTTATTATTAGTTTTTATTTGGACTCGTAGCCTTGTTAAATGTCACTGTGCACTCTTATATTATGTTTATGTGTAATTCCTAGATAAAGACTGGGAAGATATCCGGAAAATGCCAGAATATCCTACTCTACAGAAAGATTTCAGAAGAACCACGTGAGTGCAGTGCTCTATTCCAGAATAACACCAAATTTATTCTCAACAGTAAAATCAAAATGAGTGTTGATATTATGTCGTGATTTATATTCATTTATGCGAGTGTTTAACTGAATTAGTTGATGTAAATCTTTATAGCTGTATATACAGAGGAACAGCAAGGCAGTGCATCACTGAGTTTACCATGGAGTGTGTATATATAGTGATACTTCGGATGTGTTTTACAGATATGCCAACAGCAGTCTTATCAAATACATGGAGAAACATAAAGTCAAACCAGACAGCAAGGTGTTTCTACTGGTGAGTCTATTGTACATTTGTTTCAAATTGTATATGGAATCAACTTTAACTTATATAAGAGGGATACAGTACTATGAAGAAGTTAGAGAAGACACTATGAAGACACATTATATGTTTCACAGAATGTTAGTTTTAAGATGGTTACTTATGTAAATCATTTGCTTTAGTGTTGGAGCAGGAAATTTAAATTCTAGACATTCATTTTGCAAATATTGCAATAATCGAGTAAGATTTTTGAATGGAGTCCTACAACAGTAATTGGCATGGTCCACACAGAGATCTGATCCCACCATCATGGAGTCATTCTTGGATTACATGAAGATATATAATCATAAAAACATAAAAACTTTGGAGGTTTTGTGAAATAATTAATGCTATTTCCTCTATCAATCTGTTCAATATCGGTTAGTTAGCCTACTGAATTGCCACATACTTCCAATATAACCAAAAAACATGCCTTATTGTGGCTTCAACACCAGCTAGTCAACTAATTACCTAATCTAGATCATCCTTCCCACAGTAATTAATATAATCTAATCTAGCTCCAGAAATTGCTGACTATGGACCCCACCAAAAGAATCACCTCTGAGCAGGCACTGCAGGACCCATATTTCCTGGAGGACCCCTTACCTACATCTGAGTAAGACTCATTCCACACACACACACATTTAAACACATGCTGAGTAATCTCAGAGTAGAAAACTCAATGACCTAAAGTATGTGGACACCCAAACACCACACCCATATGTGTGTCACGGGTTGCGGAGGTGAGGAGTTCGAAGGAGAACGAGGAGGCTGAGAATCCAAAATCAACAGAGTCTTTTAATAATTCCAAAAGGAAAACAGGGAAAACACAATCACATTAAACGACGTTCAGACAGGACCAAGAACCAAGGAACAAACAGAAACTAATATACACAGACTGATTAACAAAACAGGTGTGTGGAATAATCAATCAACTAAACAAAAACAGGAAGACAACCAAATAAGGGCAAACAGGAACTCAACGGGAAGATACATGTGACAGATTGCCCCCCTCCCGGAAGGCGCGTCACGCGCCGTAACAGTACCATTGGGGAGGGGGGGGGGACGAGCGCCCTGGAGGCTGGTGCAGGACTGGAATGGGGTGGAGACAAGGAGAGCCTCCAGGGCGGATCAGGGGCCTCGGGAGTCCATGGCAGATCAGGGGACTCGGGAGTCCATGGCGGATCAGGAGACTCGGGAGGCCATGGCGGATCAGGAGACTCGGGAGGCCATGGCGGATCAGGAGACTCGGGAGGCCATGGCGGATCCGCCTCCGTGGCCTTGGCCCTTGGACCAGCCACTATGGCCATGGATACATGGATATACTTGAGGGCGCTCTGGAGGAGCAGGCTCTGGAGGGCACTCTGGAGGAGCGGGCAATTGAGGGCGCTCTGGAGGAACGGACACTTGAGGGCGTTCAGGAGGAGCGGGCACTGGAGGGCGCTCCGGAGGAGCGGGCACTGGAGGGCGCTCCGGAGGAGCGGGCACTGGAGGGCGCTCTGGAGGAGCGGGCACTGGAGGGCGCTCTGGAGGAGCGGGCACTGGAGGGTGCTTGCAAGGAGCGGGCACTGGAGGGCGCTTGCGAGGAGCGGGCTCTGGAGGGTGCTTGTGAGTAGCGGGCTCTGGAGGGAGCTCTGGGGCTGGAGCCGACACTGGAGCGAGCTCTGGGGCTAGGATGAGGGCTGAGAACAGTTTTTTCCTTCTCAAATTCCTATTTTGGTTTGGGGTAATTCAGGCCGGCGGGCTTGAGTGAGCCGCGGACGGCGGGCTTGACTCTGCGATGGACGGCGGGCTTAACTTTGCCGCGGACGGCGGCCTTGACTTCACCGCAGACCGCGGGCTTGACTCTGCGATGGACGGCGGCCTTGACTTCGCCTCAGACGGCGTGCTTGACTTTGCCGCAGACAGCGGGCTTGACTTTGGAGCAGCTGGCGGGGTTTCCGACTCGGGATCGGAGACTCTCCAGACACCGGCTGACCGCCTCCTTCCAATCTAGGTTGGTGGTGTCTGAGAGCTCCGTTGGCTGGTGGTAAGTGATCCTGAGCCGGAACAGTGTTGTGAGGACCTCTCTGTCGAGGGAGCTGGCCAGGGTGAGCGGCACGAATGCCCTTGCGTAGGTGAGCGGGTCGTGGCTTTTATGAGCCATGGTGATGAACTTAGCTCGTTTATCCATGTCTTTTGGTCCTGTCTTCTGTCATGGGTTGCCGAGGCGAGGAGTTCGAAGGAGAACGAGGAGGCACATAATCCAAAATCAACAGAGTCTTTTAATAAATCCAACAGGAAAACACAACCACATTAAATGACGTTCAGACGGGACCAAGAACCAAGGAACAAACAGGAACTAATATACACAGACTGATTAACAAAACAGGTGCGTGGAATAATCAATCAACTAAACAAGAACAGGAAGACAACCAAATAAGGGCAAACAGGAACTCAACGGGAACATACATGTGACAGAGTGCTTGTTCAACATGTACTTTCAAAACAATCAACATTAATAGGGAGTTAATCCTTTCTAAAGGTTTCCCAACTGTAGAAACAAGGCTTTGGGAAGTTCATTGTGTGTTCATCTAATTCAGTAGGGTTCAGGTCTGAGCTTTGGTTTAGTTTTCTACACCAGACTCAATGGATGATTTTTTATGGATCTTACTTTGTGCACTTTCATGTTAAAAGAGAAAAAGTACCTAATTCTCTAGAGTGTCGTTCTGTGCCATTGCAATAAGATTTGCTTTCACTGGAACTTAGCCAAACCCTTAAATTAGAAGTGGGTGTCTGCTTTTTTTTCACTATGTAGTATAGCATACCACAAATATTTCCTGTTTTTCCTCTTTCAAACAGTTTTTATAGCAGCTTAAACAAGAACCGTAGTTGTTCACCTGCAATTAATATACCAAATTTTCATGAGAAACAGTTGCAGTTCCTATAAAAACTGCTTTAATGTTTTCTTTGTGTGCATGTGTGTGTTTTTAGTGTATTTGCAGGATGTCAGATTCCCTACCCCAAACGAGAGTTTCTAAGTGAGGATGAACCAGAGGAGAAAACAGAGAAGGTAATGGCTGATTTAAAAAAAATAAATAAATAAATAAAATCACGCTGCATCCAGTTCTGATTTGTTTTTTAGATGTGATCTTTAGCACCCACTGACTTTCCAGACTATAATTTTGCAAAGAATTAAATCAGATCCTTTTGGTTTGGATATTGTTGTCGATATCCTATCTACATTGGTTGCTATAGTTTGACTGAAGAGAAACGACAAGAAACATATAAGAAGTGGACTAGAAATGTTTATATCGCTAATATGATCCGTCATATAACATCTTATTGTGATAAAACATGATTATATTTACATTTGCTGTGCAAGAATCATTCACTCACCATTCACCATTCAACATAGTGAATGCCACATATAATCTGCTGAACTCTTAATATTATTGAGTTACTGGCCCTACTCATGAGCAAGCTAACTCTTTGGGCTTCCTCTTTCTGTATCTCTAGGGCTTCTGATCTAATAATACTGACATGATTAATAATTGTTTATCTGATCATATACCTGTTATGCTTAATATTTTCTATCCATGAAACCCTCCACTCTTCAGCCTATTTTGTTCTGTTCTCACCTTATTACTTCATCCACAGTTCTGAACTTCACAAAAGTTTATATAGCCACCTCATTTTGAGTTTTATTAGGTCTCCTCTCCTTCTGTTGGTCCAGAGGAGTTAGTCACAGTTCAACTGTGTTTGTACAGACATTGTTGACTCTGTTGCTCCATATAAAATCAGGAAATATAAAATTCATTCAGAACCATGGCTTAAGAATCAAACTTGCATTCTTAGGCAGGAAGGCTGAATGGAAATTAAATAAGAAATAGTTACAGTACTTCAATATCATTGTGCAGCTTTAATGCACCTACAGTTCTGTGTTCAACCATAAATAGATTATGCACTTCGGCTGGAAGGTTGCATTTAAGTCCCTCCTCAGATATAGGTAACATGTTCCTGAAATAAATTTTAGAAAGATTTATGGGATTAGATTGAATTACAAGACACTTTTTGTTTTTGTGATGTGATTCCTTATTTCATGGGACTAGAATTCAAGGGACAAGGGAAGGGAATTTTTTTTTCTCTCTCTTAAAGATCTGTTTTCTCTCTCTCAGGGATCTGTTGTAGGACCTATGTTACTTTCTTTGTACATGCTTCCTTTGGCCTTACATTCTTTATTTAAATATGGTGTAGATAGTGTGGGCTATATTTGCTTTTCAGACTACCAACCACTGAACTCATTTGAGTCGCATGTGCCAAAAAAAATCATAATTTTGCGGCCTGTCTGAACAGCCATAGGTGGTTAGTTAATACAGTGGGTTATTGTAAGTATGAGCAGTTTTGATGCTCATTTTAGCAAAGTTGTCGGTCTGAAAACGGTAAAGGACATTGTGACCTTGAACAAGGTGCACCAGGGAGATTTGTCCCTGTAAAATGTGTACTGCAAACTACTTTGGATAAAAGCATCTGCTAAAATGACTGCTTTCTTATAGTCTCTACTGCTAATTTGTAATGTTACTCATTCCAGTGGAACTAAAAGGGAAGCTGAGTGTAGGTGCAGGAAAGTGGGAGCAGCAGAGCAAGAGCTCAGATAGCAGTGTTGTTAAGCTGTGCACTCGGGCACTGAAGGATGAAATGTATCCAAGCAAAAGGCAAACAAATGCAAACAAACAAACACAGCATAAAATAACCATCTCACATCTGCAATGCTGGAGTGAGCCAATATTTACTTTTACATTTAGTGGCTTTGGCCACACCATATAATGTTCATGCAACTGCTGCTTTTCTGGGTAGCAGAGTTTCAGGATGGCTGTGAGTGTATATGAGGAAATGAACCTTGCAAACACATCCGAACCATGCGTCCATTATTACAAAGGCCTACAGACCCAGATTGGGTTCCTACCACACAAAGGCAATGATTTACAAAAGGTTTGCATGTACAAAAAACATGCACACTTGACAGCACACATAAAAAAAGCTTATCTAATAACACTAGTCTACTTACGATTGTGTCTTTTATTCTCTTGTGTCATTTTCTGTGGGTTTCCCTTGATGAATTTGGGAATTTAGTTATTTCCTCATCCTCATCTCCTTATTTGTACACAAAACACAAGACACTGTCATTGCATACCGAGTGCATTCATGTCAGTATTCAATAATTTAATGTGACCAGTTGTTTTGTTCAAAATTATACTTATTTAAGAAAAAATCTAAACTAAGCTCTGACAGTCCCAAACCGTTGCCGCCCAGCATATCAACAGACATCTTAGGATGTTTTTTACATATATTCCTAGCCTACACAGGACTCTTGGGTATTTTACAGCAACTTATCCGATTAGATTTCAGAGCCAGAAATATGCCTTTTTTTAATTAGTGTTCTGTAAAACACATCCGAAGTATCACTATATATACATACTCCGTGGTAAACTCAGTGATGCACTGCCTTGCTGTTCCTCTGTATATACAGCTATAAAGATGTTGAGACAGGTAAACGCTTTTTTACCTGTCTCAACATCTCTAAAAACATCTTTTTAGAGATGTTGAGACAGGTAAAAAGCGTTTGGGTAATAGTGAATTTTGACCTATTGTGCGCACCGTTGTTGCTCCCGCTGTTAGAAGGGGATAATTGCTGCATTTGAGGTAAAAAAAAAAAAAAAAAAGACAGAATTATGTATTGTGCCAAGAAGGTTGCACTGTCTGTTCATTAACACAGGCACTAACTGAATGGCAGCTGCCTTTAGCAGAGGCTTTACCGATTACCTCCATTGATGAAAGCATTCGGCACGGTCATCTGTGAGTGACGCGCCCCCTAGTTTAGTCCCGCCCCCTCACATTGATTGACAGCTTTCAGTGTAGATGTCGGAAATTCAAATGCAAAAGGAATTGCGATTCCATTTGAGTTTTGGCAGGTTATATGTGCGGCGCAGCATATAAAAAGTAAATGTGGTAATTAATATTGCTATTTAAATATGACAGGCTCATAACTCATAAGACGTGGGAATTACAGTTGCAAATGGACTTTGCTTTTTCAATTGACATTTGACAGTCACTGTGCATTCGCAAAAGCAAAAATTTGCAATTTGCAATTCTATTTGAAAATATTCCGGAAATTCTTCCATAAAAATCTGTTTACTTTAACAATCTTTGTTGCATTATGTGCCAGTGGTGACCATTCGAAAATGGGGAAACAGCACTGTTCGAGTTTTTATCCAAAGTTTGCATGCCTGTAACTCAAGAAGTCTTAAAGATATCTTAATCCCCTTTTAGATATTGGGTCTAAAACTTTCCTTTTGGCATCTTTATTTTTAAGGCCCTATATGGTTCGGTTCCAAAGATATTGGAATTTTAATATGGCTCAAGGAGTAAATCGTTAAAATGTACACATTTTGATTTTAGATTCTAGTTGTTAATAAACTTTTCTTTTGGAACCTTCAATTTCAAGGCCCTACATCGTTCAATCCCAGAGATACAGGGATCTCAATGAGGCTCCATGTCTAGATTGTTGAATATTATCCATTTTCAGTGGTCGAAAACCAGATTTGGTCACTTTGTATGCAACTGATTCTTATTTTATTTAAAGAACAATGTCTGAATAAGAAATCATGTTAAAATTAGAATTGTATTTTGTTTCCCTCTATCAAAATATTTGCATGGAACATACCTGTCTGAGAGCTAAAAATGCACTGAAATAGTCAAGTAGAGGCACATTACCTTGCTCTCTGTAGTCTATTCATAAGATTCTATATTTGAATCCGTTTCCGTGATATTTGGAAGAAGGAATTTTGTTCATTTTAACAGCTTCTGCAGCTACTAAGAGTTTAAATATGCAGTATTGTTACATGTTTGAAACAAATCCCACACCTCAAGTGTGGGATGTGTGGTTACTTTCTCCACAAATTGTATTCACATCAAACCAAGATTTACCTACCGGAATTATTAGAATTTCTTTTTCTTTTTTATTGTTATAAAATATGAAGCATAGTTCATATTTTATACAGGCCTGGTTCTTAATGGCTATAGAAGGGTGGGCTGGCAGATATCCTGGGTGGGCATTTTTTAGTCATCATATCATCATATAGTCTAGAGAAGATATTTTTACTATAGATATTGCTATATTAACTATATTATATGTACACTGAAAAAAAGCTTTCATGGGCAGCCTAGAATATTATGCACTTTCACAGCAAAAAAAAACTTTTTTTTTCTTTATTGAATAAAAAAAAAAAATGTTTTGAGGAAAATATAAAGACCAGACCACTATGGTAATGGTATTTATTTAAAGAAACTAAATAAGTAAAGGATTTAAATGGATTTAGGGGAATAAATTAAAAGAAGAAAAAAGAACAGTAAAAGAATAAGAATTTTTGTAAAGTAATCGATCTTAACTACAAATAATATTTTTTTTTATTTTAAAATATGCACCCATTCAGTTTCAGTTGTATTGTTGAAAATGCAAATCAGAAAAATGCTATTGTCATCATGATCAATTATGAATTACAAAACTACGGAATTTGACAAAAAAAAAAGTATTGTTGGTCATTACGTCAGTGGTTCTCAAACCTTTTATACCAAGTACCACCTCAGAAAATATTTGGCTCTCCAAGTATTAACATAATGACCAACATTAAAATACAGTAGCGTAGTAGGCCTAACTATTCAGCTACAGCACTGCGCAGTTCAAAAACGAGGCAGTTGTATTCCTAATAACAATATTTATTGTTGTCAGCCACTTTAGCATTGTAAATACACAGTTTGTGTGTTACAAACACTGCACAGTAGTGATGCGCGGATGAGCTAAAACGTCACCCGATTCCGCAGCTTCAAATAAATTATCCACCCGCCAACCGCCCGCACCTATATTTTTGTCTGATTTAGATAACCGCACCCGACCCGCACTCGATCGTCACATTCAGGGTTCGTATGTTCATGAAAAACCCGGAAAAGTCATGGAATTTTAAAACAGCCATTTCCAGGCCTGGAAAGTTTTGGAAAAATAAATAAACCCAGAAAGTTTTGGAAAAGTCATGGAAATCTATTTCACAATTCTCTGTATAATAGAATTATGTTTAATTAGGTCCTGAATTTCAGTGCGGGATTGCGCATATATTGCATTACTCATTCCAGCAGCTTTCAACTTTAAAATGAGGGGAATTACTGCAAAAAATTTATTCAATATAGCGTATAGGTTAGATGAGTAAATAAATCCACACAAAACATCAGATCAAATCAGTCATTTGAAAACAGCGTGAGTGATTCAGCTGTACTGCGTCCTCTCTCTTTGACCTTCTCTTCACATCAGCGCATCTAAAGCTGCATGCTGCAATACAAGACTTTAGCTCGTGTTTCAGAACAGTTGACAGAATTGTCAGTTGCCTAATTGGCCATTGTTGCTTCGTCACACAAATGTATTATTTTCACATCTTTTTAAGCCATTCGGTACTCGCGCTCTCCAGAGCCGCTTTTCTGTGCACTCACAGACACATCCAAAGCACGATCTGCGAGTACCAAATTGAGTTTGTTGCGCTTAAGTGGCCAAATACACACAAAATGATGTCAAAATGGTCGTCCTGGCAAGTATCCTCATAAGCACTGTCGGTTTTGTCCTAAGTTAATGTAAACAGTTGCGAAAGAAAACGCATGTGTATAAGTATTGGATCCATGAAATAGGTCTCGTGACAGCAGCTTAATAAAGCTGTGCCATCTATCATTAATGTTAATCAGAAAGAGGAAATCCCTCACTGCTCTTGACTAAATGTTTTGTTGAATAACTTTAATGTTAATTTACAGTTTATTCAATTTCTGTAGCCTATTTAGGAAATGTTAATATTTGCATCATTATGATTTATCTTATCCACCCGTGACCCACCCGCAAATAATCAGAATGCATTTTTTATTACCCGACCCGCGGATTATCCGCAGCGCCCGCGGATTTAACCGCCATCCGCGCATCACTACTGCACAGTGCTTACAAACAGGTAAATAAAATAAAAAAAACTCAAATAAATATTAAATTACAATGTATTATTTTAACATTAATTTATGTTTAATTTTGTGATTTCTCTGCGTACCGCTAGAGGGAGCCTGAGTACCACTAGTGGTACTCGTACCACACTTTGAGAACCACTGGTTTATGTCATAGAAGGGGAACACTACATTACAGTCGAGTCGACTGTTGCTATAGTAACGAACATAACTTTCATCGCACAGGCTCTTTACTTTCAGTTTTCATTCTTACATTCAGCATAAACAGCAAGCCAAAAGGGGTAAGCTTTCAACTGAATTGTATAGCCTACATGTATTTTAGATGCTTTTATTATGTTCTTGCCCCAGCCATCCATGCAATGAATGAATGCACATTATTGAATGAGCGGGTCTTTTAGAACATTAAAACTGATCAAGTAATTTCAGTGGTAGGCTATGATACATATTCATGTAGTCTATAAAACTCCCCGTAACTCACAAACTCCCCGTGATAGCGCGCAAATATTTCTGCCCGTTTTTAGCTCGTTGTCAGCCTCAGCTTTTCTGCAACAGACTGAAGCTCTGCGTGAATTCAGTGTGCCTTTCTTTCAGCTAATAAAAGAAAAATGCTGCAATTTTCTGGTGTTATTTTATTTTTGATGGGGCAGTCTCCAGCTATATCTTAAACTTCTGAAAATACAGTTTGCTTCAGATTGGTTTTAATCACTGCATAAAAAAATAATGCAGTCTTTATCTAATTCTGATTGGGTGGGCAAGACAGTCATTTGGGTGGGCTCAGCCCACCCCTGCCCATGCCTGGAGCCGGCCCCGCCTCAAACATTTAAGGTCTCTCACACTTGAAATAATTAACACTGGGTAATTCTTAACCCGGAGTAAATGGAATCCTGGGTAATCTTATTTTACATTTAACACTGTTCATACTATACCTAGAGATAACAGTTAAAGGTGGGGTAAGCGATTTCTGGTAGCCAATGTTGATATTTGAAATCACCAAAACAAACACGCCCCTACCCCAAAAGGGTCTCGCCCCTATTTTGATAGCTCCGCCCCACACATACATACGCAGCCCAGGCAACGATTAGTTCTGTGAAACAAAGCAAAACCAATGTTACACCGTTTCTACACCAGATGCGAGGGGCGCGGCACGACAATTCCCCGACAGAAAACTGCTCCTGAGTTTTATTTATGATGTGCTGACACACATTTCAAATGATTTTCAACGGTCGTTTTATTGCGTCCAGTGTAGACAGACTTTAGCTGTTGCGGTATAGATGCAGTACTCACCTATCGAGAAGGAACAAAGCAACCTTGGCGTCCAATCGCAGGTCTTCCGTTCCTTGAGTTTTCTCCAGCGCAGGAAAGCTGATCCGATATTTACACGGGTCCTACTTCTTGCCTTATCGCTCCACAGACGTTTTACTCTTTTGTTTTTTATCCGCCATCTCTATCTTTCTGTCGCTCAGCTCGGCTAATATCTGTCCTGTGCACTGAATGCTCTCTCCCCCGCATCATGAGTAGACACGCCCCTTACTGCTGATTGGCTACAAGTTTGTTTTGGTACTCGGCCCCGTCTCTAAAGCGTTTTTGAAAAATTACATATCCCACCTTTAATCCTGGTCGTTCATAATCTGACGTCACACTGTACAATCCTAATCCCTGGGTTACTGTTATTATTTGCATATTTGCATTGTCAACAGTGCTGAGTAGATAAACACAAAACCACTTTTGGTTTTTGACCATTGAAAATAGGTAGGATTAGGATACTAATTTTGGACATGGAGCTCCACTGAGATCTCAATATCTCTGAGATTAAACCATACAGGGCATTAAAATTGAAGATTCCAAAAGAAAAGTTTCTTAGAAATCAGAATCTAAAATCATATTACGATAACTTTAATACTTCTTGAGTTACAGGCACACAAAGTTTGGAAAAAGATTATTTATGACACTCAGCGTTCTATGCAATTGTTTTGATTGAGGGAAACAAGATACAGTTCTAATTTTAACATGATTTCTTCTTCAGACATTGTTCTTTAAATAAAATAAGACGCTGCATACAAAGTGACTAAATCTGGTTTTCGACCACTGAAAATGGTTAATATTCAACAATCTGGACATGAAGCCTCATTGAGATCCCCATATCTCTGGGATTGAACGATGTAGGGCCTTGAAATGTAAGATTCCAAAAGAAAAGTTTATTAACAATTAGAATCTAAAATCAGATTGTGACATCTTTAATACTTCTTGAGTTATAGGCATGCAAACTTTGGAAAAATAATATTTATGGCACTCAGACAGGTATGTGCAATGCAGTTGTCCTGACAGAAGGAAACAAGATACATCGCTAGTTTCAACATTATTTGTTGTCCACACATTCCTCTTTAAAAGAAAAGAAGTATCGTATTTTTGCAAACTGACCCACATTTGGTTTTTGACCACTGAAAATGTGTACATTTTAACGATTTACTCCTGGAGCCATATTAAAATTCCAATATCTCTGGAACTTAACCATATAGGGCCTTACAAATAAAGATGCCAAAAGGAAAGTTTGTTAAGACCCAATGTCTAAAAGGGCATCAAGATATCTTTAAGACTTCTTGAGTTACAGGCATGCAAACTTTGGAGAAAAAACTTGAAAAGTGCTGTTTCCCCATTTTCAAGTGGTCACCACTGGCACATAATGCAACAAAGACAGCTAAAGTCAACAGATTTTACTAACAGACCTGCCAATCTCTGTGTAAAAGTAACATTATGATGCTGCCATCTTTCTGAAGTCATTTTTACCCCCCTGTAATTTGACTCAGGTGAAAATTGCCATTTTGACCCCCCTCTACAAAATAGTGGATTACCCAGTAAATATTCATCCATGACATTTAATATTTTGGCTTTCATCGCTATACATATCTATCTTTCTTCAGAAAAAAATATCAGCAAAATCAAAAATTTGAGCCAGGGAAGTTTTTGAAATTTGGTTGATTTAAGATGGAATGACACAAATGATTAAATACAAAATTTAGTTATTAAGATTGATGTGGTTTGGAATTGGTAAAATGTGCTTGGAAAAAAAATATGATCAGAATATCAATGTGTCTAATAATTAGGCATGCAGTGTATGTTGCAATTAAACAAATTTATAAAAATGAACATCTTTTATTTTTACTAATTTAATCTCAATGTTTTAATTAAAATGGGACGTCTCTCTTAGTAGTTGACACAAGCATGCACGTTTTCTTTTTAATGACCTCTTTTATACATTCCTGTTTTCATGTTTTATAGCCTTTCCTTGCACACAAGACCTTTTTGTCTTGTGTATATTGCACACACTGATATTATTATATGATCTATATTCACCAGTATATTGCACATGCTGAAATAAAACTGTTACATATGAATACTTGTGTGTTCTGCCACTGTAATCTTCTTGTGTAATGTGGCCAAAAAAATCAAAGATAGCATTTAAAGTGCAGTGATGTTGTTGTGTTGTCTTTAGAACCAGACGCAGCAGCACCAGCAGACGGCTGCACAGACGCAGACACAAACGCAGACACAGCAGGCTCCAACCCAGCAGAGCTCAGCGCAGACAAACGGCACATCGGGCACTGCAGGGGCCAACACAGGCCCCTCCATACAGCATGGACAGGAACAGGGGCCACCAAACAAAAAACCTCGCACCTCAGGAACCAGTGTTCTTCAAACAGACTACCAGGTGAGAGAAGTGCCTCAAGGGGGCGCTGGGGGGCAGAGATCTGAATTCTCCTTGCATCTGCGTTTAGATTCATTGAATTAATTCAAAAGATATTATTAATTAATTAATTATCGCTAATTGGATTCATATGGATTGACAAAAAAATTGTGCATGTTAAACAAATACAGCATCTCATAATTCTTCAGAAAACAGTTGTGCTGCACAATATTTTTGTGGAAACTTTTATTTGATGAATAGAAGGTATAAATGTCTTTTGAATTAATGCGTCCTTGCTGAATAAAAGTATTAATTTCTTAAAAAAAAAAAAGAATGTTATACTTTTGATCAGTAGTGTACATCCTGTCTCTGAGTTTTCACAGAACAGCCTTATATAAACAGGCATGTCCCACATACACCTTTCGTCATTGGCCAATGTGTTTAACTTGACCTCAGGAGTGGTTTAGCTCAGTGGTTCTCAACTGGTTTGGCCTTGGGACCCACGTTCCCATGGTCATCAAGCCGCGACACACTATATATATATATATACATATATATACATATATACAGTGGGGCAAAAAAGTATTTAGTCAGCCACCAATTGTGCAAGTTCTCCCACTTAAAAAGATGAGAGAGGCCTGTAATTTTCATCATAGGTATACCTCAACTATGAGAGACAAAATGAGAAAAAAAATCCAGAAAATCACATTGTAGGATTTTTAAAGAATTTATTGGTAAATTCCTCGGTAAAATAAGTATTTGGTCACCTACAAACAAGCAAGATTTCTGGCTCTCACAGACCTGTAACTTCTTCTTTAAGAGGCTCCTCTGTCCTCCACTCGTTACCTGTATTAATGGCATCTGTTTGAACTCGTTATCAGTATAAAAGTCACCTGTCCACAACCTCAAACAGTCCAACTCCAAACTCCACCATGGCCAAGACCAAAGAGCTGTCAAAGGACACCAGAAACAAAATTGTAGACCTGCACCAGGCTGGGAAGACTGAATCTGCAATAGGTAAGCAGCTTGGTGTGAAGAAATCAACTGTGGGAGCAATTATTAGAAAATGGAAGACATACAAGACCCCTGATAATCTCCCTCGATCTGGGGCTCCACGCAAGATCTCACCCCGTGGGGTCAAAATGATCACAAGAACTGTGAGCAAAAATCCCAGAACCACACGGGGGGACCTAGTGAATGACCTGCAGAGAGCTGGGACCAAAGTAACAAAGGCTACCATCAGTAACACACTGCGCCGCCAGGGACTCAAATCCTGCAGTGCCAGACGTGTCCCCCTGCTTAAGCCAGTACATGTCCGGGCCCGACTGAAGTTTGCTAGAGAGCATTTGGATGATCCAGAAGAGGATTGGGAGAATGATGAAACCAAAATAGAACTTTTTGGTAAAAACTCAACTTGTCATGTTTGGAGGAGAAAGAATGCTGAGTTGCATCCAAAGAACACCATACCTACTGTGAAGCATGGGGGTGGAAACATCATGCTTTGGGGCTGTTTTTCTGCAAAGGGACCAGGACGACTGATCCGTGTAAACGAAAGAATGAATGGGGCCATGTATCGTGAGATTTTGAGTGAAAACCTCCTTCCATCAGCAAGGGCATTGAAGATGAAACGTGGCTGGGTCTTTCAGCATGACAATGATCCCAAACACACCGCCCGGGCAACGAAGGAGTGGCTTCGTAAGAAGCATTTCAAGGTCCTGGAGTGGCCTAGCCAGTCTCCAGATCTCAACCCCATCGAAAATCTTTGGAGGGAGTTGAAAGTCCGTGTTGCCCAGCGGCAGCCCCAAAACATTACTGCTCTAGAGGAGATCTGCATGGAGGAATGGACCAAAATACCAGCAACAGTGTGTGAAAACCTTGTGAAGACTTACAGAAAACGTTTGACCTCTGTCATTGCCAACAAAGGGTATATAACAAAGTATTGAGATGAAATTTTGTTATTAACCAAATACTTATTTTCCACCTTAATTTGCAAATAAATTCTTTAAAAATCCTACAATGTGATTTTCTGGATTTTTTTTTTCTCATTTTGTCTCTCATAGTTGAGGTATACCTATGATGAAAATTACAGGCCTCTCTCATCTTTTTAAGTGGGAGAACTTGCACAATTGGTGGCTGACTAAATAATTTTTTGCCCCACTGTGTGTATATATATATATATATATATATATATATATGTATATATGTGTATGTATGGAACGATTTTCCGAACTATTTGCAAATTGTATTTTCAATTGCGTATTCCATATGTGGACGCATAAATTGTGACATAATCCAAATGCAATTGCAGATCTTGCATTACCGTTTGCATGTGGTAATTAATATTGCTATTTAAATATGACAGGTTCATAACTCGTAAGACATGGGAAATACAGTTGCAAATAGACTTTGCTTTTTCATTTGAAATTTGGCAGTCACTGTGCGTACGCGAAAGTGAAAATGCAAACGGTAATGCAAGATTTGCAATTGCATTTGGATTATGTCACAATTTATGCGTCCACATATGGAATACACAATTGAAAATACAATTTGCAATTCTATTTGAAAATGGTCCGTAAAATCGTTCCATATATATGTATGTATGTATGTATGTATGTGTATATATATGTATGTATGTATGTGTGTGTATATATATATATATATATATATATATATATATATATACACATAATTTGTTAAAAAAACAAAAAAAACAAAGCAAATTTATTTCACAAAAATTAAGTTAAGACTGCTAAGAATATGACTAATACTGAATAAACAGCCTATAAGGTAAGGCTATTAAATAGCAGTCCCAAACTAGTTTTTGTTAATATTAAGTTGGTATGAGCTGCCCACCACAGTCATTAATACAGCCGATTAATATTTTTTATATTTGATACAATCACACCGGTGTGATTAGAATGTTCAGTGTGTCATATCATCAGCTGCTAAATTCAAATCTGTGTTCGCTGGCTGGCGCTGAGCCAGAGACAGACGCGTTTTTACAGCACTGCGCATTATAACCAATCACACACGATGCTGTTGAGCTTATGAATGCAATGACCAATCAGAGGTGTTCAGATGAGTCATCGCTAAAATGCCGGTGTTTTCTTCACTGGCTCGCTGACTGAATACCTCTCTCTGGCGAATACTCGTCAGAAGTAACAAAGTGCAAATGTGTGTACGAATCTGCAAGATATTAATTTCATAGTGTAAACAGCTTCAGTGATTTTAATGGGAGTTTTTGAGAGTGCTTGAACTCTAGACTGTCGGTGAAAATGTTCTTTGATAATGTAAATGTTCTTTGCTCTCTTTCTGTACAATGAAAGTATTATGATTAGTAGCCTAACTTGCAATGTTTTTATTCACATTAACTTTCAATGTTAAATTCTCATTAAATATAAAGTCTGTCATATTAAAAATATGTTGGCATGACACCCATAAACTGACAGGTTTTTATGCATAGTTAATAGATTTCATTATTAGGATACTTTGACCATCGCCCACTAACAACATAATCTTTAAAGGTGAGAATCAGTATATTTCATAATATAGTTAATGCGTTCGGGAATGTTACGAATAAAAAGGAAAAAATAAATAAAACATAAGTGCGGTTGTGACTCATGTGTGTATGAACGTAAAACATTTAGAATTACGTTTTTTGTTGTTGATGTTGTTTCTGTGGCCGTACACTCCGCAACCCACCAGTTGAGAAACACTGGTTTAGCTGAAATCATGTGCACACAAAATAGAGTGATAGTACTTCATTCAAATCATTAGGTCATTAAGCAAGCACTTAAAAAATCATTAAGCAAACACTTAAGCTTACACTTAGAGATTTGTTTAATATTCAGATGTTAATAGACCTTAGTCAGGGTAGAGCCATATTTAATTTTTTGGCAGGAATGAAAACAAGAATGTGAAGAATTACAGTGTGTGTTCAATGGACTGTAACAACATACCGAATTTTTGTCAAAAATGCCTTTTTGACAAAAAATTTCAGTGGACAAAATACACCATAAAATAGTTTTAAAGCTGTGAGTTGTGAAAATTTCTTGATCTAGGGCCTTTATACAGTGTGTGCCATTGCAAAGTTTTTCCTTTACAGACTTGTTTTCATCCTTGTTCAAGTAAATACGGCATCTATACTTAATAACAGAGCCAGGACTCTTAAAGGGACATCTACATTGTTTATACTGGCTGATAAAGTGAGATAAATGTGTAATTAAAGCTAACACTGTATCACTGTAACATCCTATAAATGATATATGATACTTATTAGCCAGTTATTTTTTTACACTTTAGTTTATGAACCAGTTCTCACTATTAAGTAGTTGCTTATTAGCATGCATATTACTGGCATATTGACTGTTAATTAGTACCCATGAAGCACATATTAATGCCTTATTTCGCATGAGCATATTTTAGGTCCCTTAATCCACCCCATACCTAAACTTAACAACTACCTTAATAACTGTTAATAAGCAGCAAATTAGCAGTTTATTGAGAGAAAACTTTTTTGCAGTGTTAACTCCATGTTGCAGTGCCAAACATGTCACATGTGAAACAGTGCAGTGTTAGAATGTTAGAAACAGACACCAGCAGACAGTTGAACAGTGTGATCCTCATATCACAAGCTTTATGATCAGATTTTTATCTTCAACCTAAGCAAAAGCTCCACATTTCACCACAGTAGTACCCAGTGCAATTGAAATGGTTCTATATGTCAGCATAACTGGACATTAAAACCCTGTCATGTTTCCCCCTTTTCTCCTCTTGCTTATGAAATAATACTTCATTTCAACATTTTTACTTTCTCCATTAAGTTGCATGCAAAGCTACTAAAAATTCTTTCCAGCAAATATCTGAATAAACAAGGGTCCTAAATAGCTTAAACTACTTTAAAAGTGTCTGTATGTTGTACTGTTGCAAGAAAACTTTGTGAACCATTTGGAATTACCTGAATTCATAAAATATAGTTTTGTTTTCATCAAAGTAGCAATTAAACCGTTGTTACCATATACCATGGCAAACTTAATCAGATTGTGTTAGTCTTTAAAGAGTTACATTATGATTGAGACTTACTTGACAAGAGCAGTTCCTATGTCAATATCCTAACAAAGAGAATAGGCCTAAATAATGCAGTTACTCAGTCTTTCCACCTCAGACACCCTGCTGAAAGCACTGCACATGTGTCCTAGCACAACCTAGTGTCCAGCCAGAGCTATTACCAGTGTAATGGGTATGAACTTATAAAAACTTGGCAAGTCTAAATATGACTAAACTTATAACACAAAAATCTGTACTTTTTACATTTTTATTGAAGGCACTGAGTAATCATTCATAAAGTGAGTGGATTTAGTATCTACATATTATAGATATTCCTCCACCAAATGTTTCCTTTACCTGTTTGTAAGACTGACATTGAGAATGAATTCTGTACCCAACACGACCATTTAACATGAAGAACGCAATCCAAACTGCACCCGCATTAAAATAAACATCAGAGACTGATGCAGTTATAACCTTTTATTTGTTCATTTAACATTTTTAAATAGTCTTCAGCAATGAACCAATGCCACCTTTAGCTTTATATTTCAGAAACAAAAGTAACTTAATTTTAAGTGTATTACGTTTCATTTTAATGCAGTGCTCCTAATATAGGCAATTTAATGGAGCTGTCAACACTTGAAACTCTGTCAGCGTTTTGATTTATAGCTGTTTTGATGAGCTGTAGAGATATACAAGGCATTTATTTTCCTCGTGTTTTTTTTTTTTTCCCACAAATGTGATTTTTATTTTTTTTTATGTAGTCTATTTGGAACCAAAAAAAAAAAAAAAAAATCAGAATTTATTTTTATGCTTAACTTTTATGATATTGTAAGAATCCTTCATAATATTATATTTAAAATGAGGTAAACCACTACCTATTCTGAATTTATAACCTACACAATGCAGTTTCGCATTTTTGTTCTTTAAAACAACATAAATAAAACAAAAATAAAAGAACCATCAGACCACAATGTGTAATCAAGAAAAATATTTGACAGAATTGCAAACATAAATATGAATGATATTGAACACATCTCTTTTTCCACTGCATATAGCACAATCTGTCAGACGTTGCAATCAGCCATCAAAGTAGTCAGAGTTGAACAACAGACAAACTCTTGCTGTGCATCCAGCAACAAGAGTCATTTGAAACACATAACATGTGTAAATGAAATAAATGTTTATTATGTAACATTATACAACAAGTATGCAAAACCCATAATATTAGTTAGTGTTCAGCTCATTATTACTGAATAAACTTGGCCAATGGCATTTTTCATACTTAATCATTTTAATAATTCATTTTTTTCTTCATTGCAGCACTCGAGCTCACGGCTTGGTTATCAGAGCAACGTCCAAGGCTCCACCCAGTCGCAAAGCACTATGGGATACTCATCCTCATCTCAGCACTCTCATCAGTCTCATCGATACTGAGACTCAAATACATACATAAGCACTTAAAAGAAATATTAACCACAAGCATAAGTCAGCGTTGTCATTCAAATGAATTGCTGGGTCTGTCCCGTAATATTGCCCCAATATGAACATAAAACCCAAGTTTATTTCCTTACAAAGCCGCCTGCCATCTCACAATTCTCAGCAAATGCTACTCCAACCAAAGCACAACTTTACAATCCTTTTCTTTCGATCAGAGCTCCTCTGAAGAACCAGAGCCATAACTGGACCTTTTCCTCAATATCTCAAACAGTTTTTCAATATACTGTATTAAAACATCCACCAGCTCCAACACCAACCATATCTAATGGTCTGCTGACTGTTTAGCATCTTTAATGCGTATTCATTCTTATTTTAATAACATTACACCAAAACAGTCTCAAAATGATCAGCCAAATGCTATTTGGGTCATAGCTACAGGTTGAGGCTGGTTAGGATAAAATCTCAGATTAACTCTGAGATGCATTTTATGGAATAATTTGATCCTATGAATGCGTGAGATGCTGTATCTGTCCACCTGGGTCTGATACGTTCATGCACCTACAACTGAAAATTGACTTGTGGGACACCAGTCTAATGCATAGTCAGTAACACCATCTAAACTTCTGCAATACTTCACAGCTATTGCATTTATTTATTTATTTTTTTGCTTTACCACCCATTATTGTGGGTTTATCATCTCAAGGCGTTCTGAGATCCCCCCGTATGACAACCCTGAAACAAATCAAATAGAGACATCTACGGTATATAAGCAATTGTACATAGGAAACAAAATGCCCTTTTATCTTACTTCTCCTCCTCTCTCCCAGTAAAGGGAGCTGCCTGCATGTACGGACAGTCGAGCAGAGACTGGATTTGTGTAACGTGTGCATATTTTAAAGACTGAACAAAGAGCATCTCTCATAGCTATCGTGCACCGCTGCATTATTACACACATCTTCTTTTGTTGTGTAAGAGAGTTTTTTTTTTTTTTGTTTTTTTTTTGTAAAATATACACTCACACAATACACTTTTCATCCCTTTTTTTGCGTTAGTTACAACAATAACAACCAATAAAAATAACATCAGCTATAAAAGAACATGGACATGGTTTACTCTTTCTCTTTTTTGCAGAAGAACATGTTTTAGGATTTTGGTCAGGACTAAAATCCCTAAATCTGCGTGTGTGCTCGTGTGTGTGTGTGTGCGTGTGCGTGCGTGCATGGATATACTTGCATGTGTGTGATTATCCAGGGCAGCTAGCAGTTGAACTGCTTCTGTGACTGTTATTTCTTGTCTCCTCTTTGTGTTTTATATGCTTTTATAATCTGTTTATTGTTGCTTATTGTTTTGAAGTGCAGTTATTTCTTTGTGTTATTTGAGCTCAGTTTGTGGACTGGAAGTGAGTTTTTTCAGAGCGCTGAAACAAACAAGGACAACTGATTCGCTCCTCAGACAAACAATTGGATATCTCATCAGGCAATGCTGTGGACCTCAACTGTGTGTATTACAGGTCCTTCCAAGCCGTGTTTGAAACACTGAAACTTTGTGGTGCACAATATGTGTTGCACAACTTGATGGAATATACGAGCTCAAACGGGATTCTAAGGAAATCTTGAAACAAAGAGTCTTTTGTTTTAAGCTTTATGGAAGTGAGTCGGTTTGAAAGACCCTGAAGGATAATGTTACATGAAAGTGGACTGCAGTCACCCAGCGCGAACTGAGACTGACAGTTGATTTCAACCAAATTGTTCGCAGAACAAGTGTAGCTAATGATCAGTTACTGCCATCAAACTCCTGGGTTTCTCTTCTGTCCTATCTTAAGATTCCTTGTTTTTATGTGCTTTGTTTTTCTGGTAAAAGCAATCAAAAAATCAAGTGTTATTTCACTATTTTTCCACCCCCTGCTGTGGGTTTCTTCTCACATCAAAGTGAGGTGTACAATTGGGTCAGAACATTTTTTAAAGCCTAGATACTATATAAACAAATATTTATGATTTAAAAATGAGGTCGTGACATACAAAGTGTAAATATTTCAGATTCTGCTCTTTCTAGGTCTCTAATGAAATTTAACCAAGTTTGTAATTTAATTCCATTATACAAAAGTCAGATTTTTTTTGCTTTCTTTCAAGATGTTTTTTGAACATTCTCAATCGTGCCAGATGACATGACATGGGCAGCTTTTATGCTGCAGAAGAAATTTGTGTACTTTGTTTTTCTATTTTACTTTTTAATGTAATTTGCTATGCTAATTATATAATATATGATAACAACTTTTTTATTTTATTATTTTTTTTTATTAGAATAGATTGCAAAAAAGAATCATTTTCAATAGTGTTGTCAAACTTTTGGACACTGCTGTACAGGTTTATTAAATTTTCTGATATTTATAAGTCTAGGATACACAGGGGGTGGATTTTTGTGGCGCATTACGAGCCACCATTGACTGAAATAATAATGGAATGACATTAGTTTCATATTGTGTTATGTCATCAAAATAAGAGGAACTGTTGTACAATGTAGTCGGTGCGTATCATATTTGGTGTCATATCTTTAGTTTAATAGTGTTTCAACCTCTCTCCTGTTTTATTCAGTTTTCCCAAATTTTGAGCAGAATAAACTGAGAATGCAAATAACAAAATAAATAATGACAAACATATTGTTTCTGTAGATTGTGACATTTACATGTGATAAGGTTTAACACACTTCATCTTTTTTCTTTCAATGAGAAACTTTAGCTTCATAAGACTGACGTGAAGGTCATGGGGATCTTGAAATTATATATTGGTCATAATTTTCTCATGATATGCTGGGAACGATTTTAAGCACCAAACCAGACCCCTAGTTCTAAAGCTAATTATTTGTCGATGTAGTGCAGTGTAAAAACAATATAAAACATGTAACGGGCAGAAAGTACAGTTAAGAAATTACAAATCTTCCAAGGCCAAGTGATTGTTTTGTATGAGCAAAAGCCCCAAAGTTGATTGTCATCCTCATGTAGCGCTCAAACCCTGCACACATTTAAACATGAACACCTGAAGATCCGTTACGTCAGCTCTGATGGGAAACATGAATGAAATGTGACTGTGTTCAAAGAGAGGAAAGATTTCCAGCCATTAAAACCTTCATCTCCTACTTAAAATGATCAAACAGCTTCAGAAGACCTAGAATGCAGCACGGATAATTTGTAATACGTATATATATTAATCCTCCTGTTATGTGTTTTATACCGTTGAGATTTCATTAAGTTTAGGATGGAATGAAAAATCTAAAAATCCATATTTTTTCCTGTTTTTCAGAGCTCAAATTTTGGCAAATTTTTGCAAGCAAGATTATCAAGATATTTTGACCAAAAATGTCTGTGAAAAACAGTAAATGAACATATAAAGTGACAGCAAAACTCCTTTTCTTTGTCATTGAAAACTGATTTTCATACGGGCATCTCTTTAGCTTAACTTCAATAGCGGACTTGAGAAGGTCGTTGTACTGAGTACTGAAGTTATGGCAAGCAGATTGCAAGCAGATTTTGTGAAATATGTTCTAGGATGAAAATATTGGCAAATCAGTTTGCATTGTCATCATGAACCACAAACAATAACACATTGAGAATGCACTATAAGGGGCACATCTCATGAGACTGGGACTGTCCCGGATAAATCGAGACATCCGGTCAACCTAATTACACTCTATATAGCTCCCACTATGCACGGGACAGGAACTTTCATAAATACCCCTCAATAAAAACCTACTTAAACCAGCCTAATCTCATTACAAGCTAATGTTTCGCAGTCTGACCAGCTAAAAAGTGCCCAAAACTCCTCTAAAACCAGCCAAGAGACGGGGGTACCATGCAGCTAAAACCAGTTTAAACTCATTTATAATCTTTTATGCAAAAAAAAACAAAACAAAAAAAAAACACTGAAAACATTTACTTGTGCTACAGTGTAGAAGGGAGCTCGAAGACCAAAATATTCTCAAGAACAGACTTTTTTTTTTTTTTTAAACAATTGTATTATGGAATCACTGAAGGTGTTCATGTTTTTGTGTAGTTTACTGTATTATTATTTTGCAATTATGATAGACTGTAAATTAAATTGTGTGTGTGTGTGTATGTATATATAACAGATTATATGTAAGAAACACTGTTTAAGGGTGTTTTACTGCTTATGTCCCTCTGTACTGATGTTTAAAAACATATTTGGCTTTAGTTTGTCATATAACTAAATATAAGTATATGACAAATTAGCATTGTCACTAAATATCCTTTAAATACTTTGAATAGTTATCTTTTTTTTTTCCTTCTGTAAAAGACTGCACTGTACATACACACACTTATGTGAATGTGCATTACTATTAGAAGCTGTAAAATTCACTAAACTCCTTTATCAAGGTTGCAGCGGTGTGCAGTGAATGGGGTTTTGTAGGCCAAATTCACAGTCTGATTCACTTTTGGGTGGCTATAGACACTAAGTTTGAAAATTGTCCAACCTGAAGAAATCAACATAAGTTTCCCAGATATATGGGTCTGTCTGTTTTAAAAATGTACTGATATTGGTTGGTTAAAGCAGTGATTCTCATCTTGTTTTGCTTCAGAATCAATTTTTACAGTCCACCTCAAATATGGAAAATTGACTTTTATTAATTGATTAAATAATTACTATGTTTGTATAGATGATTTTATGTGGATCTGACATTGTTTTTCCCTGCTCTTCCGCGGCTCCGTCAGAACAGACCCACCAGTTGAGATCACGTTGGTTTAGAGGTTTGGCTGGACTGTTGAGTGTCTTCAGCATCCCATTACAAGCTGCTTTCAGTTTGTATAAAATGATATTTTAGTAATAAGTGCTTATGTCAATTCTCTTTGTAAACTTTTTCATCTGAAACATCTCACATCATGTAAATGTTTATTTTTTCCCCCCCAATTAATTTTGGTGTTATTTTCAGTACATCTGTTTTGTGATTTGATTTATGATTGGTATATAAGACAGAAATCAGCTTGATGCTTTGCAATCATAATCTGATGGCCTTGAAGAAGCCATACATGTATTATTGTCCTATTAATTCTTCCTCTCACAGTGATAATGCTTTCTGAAAAAGGCTTTAATGAATGTTTTTAAAGTGAGTTTATACAACATTTAAAATGATTGCCATGTTATTATATGTTGCACTGTTATTACTGAATTATTTAGTGGTAAAGTATTCATTATGAATATTTTATTGATGTTGTGTTTTTATTGGTGTTTTGTTTAGACACTACACATATGGCATTTATAATACAGAAATAAGCAAGAGAATACACTTGTATAAACTTACATGCATTTACACGATAAACAACTGCACATTTGTCCAATGATGAAACATTGCATGTGTTTATCTTTTTTATTCCAAACCCTGAACTATTTACATTCACAAATTTATCCTGTTGGCTTGCTTTTTATAATGCCTCCCCATGTACTCTTGTTTCCTTTGCATCTATCTATCTATCTATCTATCTATAGTTGACAATTGACAGTAGTGGCACTAATCAGAAGTTTTGCATAAATAACAGCATTTAGCATTTTCAGATTTGGGAGTCTGTCTCACATTGACTCCCTTGAACTCTGTGTATGCGTATGTGCAAAAAGGCACACAACACATTTTTAACTGTCTGATTTTAAGTTATTTCTTAATAATTTCATTGTACAAATGACTGTTGTATGAGAACATGTATATATTTATTTTATATTCTATATTGTAATAAAATCCATATTGCTTCATGCAAGTTTTCTATTTATTCATTAAACTTTATGAAAATAGTCACCCAAGTATGTTCTGTGTGCATGAAGATTTCAGGTGTGAAGACAGACAGGTTCGCACTCAGCCAGGTCAGCAGAAAATCATCATGTTTTACACTGTAATGTAAGACTTTCCATAACACATTACACTTCACAGTATTTTGGACATATAAAGCAGCCTATTTCTATTGTAATTAACCTTTGCCCACATCCACCATGGACACATACCGTGCCACAATACAAAAGAAACATTTGGACGAGGGTTGTTGGATAAAATGAAGGTGGCGGAGAGAGTGAATGGAGTTGCTGTGTTTCTGCTGAGATCCATGTTTCAATCAAAGCCAAATCAAAGTTCTGACTGGCTGGCAAAGACAGGAATGAAGTCAAATTGTAAACTTTCAATCACAATTTATGGAAATTCAAAAATCTTTATCAAATAAATCTATTTATCTGTTTTTAGAAAAGTTCTCTCTGCTCATTTATTTATATGTGACAAGTGTGTGACAGAGCTCTCTGGTGTTGAAATGAACATACTGCAGTGGATGTCACACACATTTGACTGAAAACCATTCCATTTCTAATTCTTGAGACCAAAAAGGTTTTACAACTTCACCTGCCATTGGTTTTTAAAACAGCAACATTGCTGATCTGTAAATAAATATTAGACACATATAAACACAAAAAAATTGTTAGAAAACAGACTTTTATTGAATATTGAAAATTACAATAATTAATAAGTTGATTATATAGTAAATGGTATATATTTTTATGTTGAATGAGTGTAAGTATTAGGAAGCAACAGGATAAAATACAAAATTGTGTGGGTAAAATATCAGCCCATAATAATGTTAAGCTCAATACAACCTGATGATTGAATTTATTCCAACTCTCCTGATCATTGAGCCTCTACAAAGACTAAATCTGATATGAATTTGATCCATGTCTTTAACTCTAATGAACAATTAGATTGACTGCGATTGTATGACAGACAGTTGAGTATGAGTGATTAGGAAGAGATGACAACCTCATTTGGACTGAAGTTAATGTGTGTGTTTCTATACACACTGAAATTAAGATTAGAAGAGAGACGCTTACAGCTCTGTGAGGCAAGTATGTCTGTGATCTTATTATTGTGACTAAAACTGAAACCGTCATTAAAACTGTTCAGACTCCAGGACTTCTCAGTGTATCCAAACAAACAGTCATCACTCCCTCCTTTCCTGGTGATTACTTTATATGCCACTGATGTATAAACCCTGAAGCTGCTCCATTCAGTCTCCCAGTAACAGCGTCCAGACAGACTCTCTCGACACAGAACCTCAAATATCTCTGGATGAGCAGGATACAGCTGTTTCTTTCGCACACGTGTCACCTTTTTGTTTCTCTCAGACAGAGTGAGAAGAGTGTTTGTAGTGTTTAAATCCAGTGTGAGATCACTTGTAACTCAAGAAAAGAGATTATAACATTTATAACACAAGAAAAACAAAGATTAAGGTGTTTTACTTACATTTCTGCAGTCTTTTTGTATTCCTGTTCTCTCCTCCATGATCCACACTGTAAAAAAAAAAAAAAAAAAATCCCAAGTTTATGAAAAATAACTGTGATTTTTTTTTTCAGGTTGTTTTCTTTTATTTTAAATTGTAGCCAGAACTCTGTAAAGTTCTCTAAATTTACTACTCGGCTTGTAATTACAATAATTCAAATTTTTATACAGAGAAATTACTGTATTTTATACATTATTTTTTCTGTTTTCTTAAATTACATACAAATGTATGTAAAACTGCAAAAAATATCTGTAATTAATACAATAACAAAACCGTTAGATGATAAATGGTCAAATGACTGGTAGCAGCCAAACAAAAACCATAAAATTAAAGTAAAATCTCCTTATTTAAATAAGCTGACAGCACTGTTCATTTTCACCTTCACTGAAGAAAAAATAAAAAAATAAATTAAACACAGATGTCTAATTCTCAATAAGAAATTTAGTATGAAAGCAATAACGTCAGACTGGTTTGTAATAAGTGAAGATGCTGAGATCTAGAGAGATCTATTAGTGTTTAATGTTCTGTTGGGATTTAAAGGGTTTCTGCTGAAGAGTAGAGCCTGTGCTTCAGTCCAGGAGAAGACCAAGAAACACTGCTGTTATGCTGCACGTTGCTTTATTTAAAGGCAGTAACTGTGTAGTTATTGATGCAGTAAAAGTTACATTAGCTCATGCATGTCTGCTGTTGCTAGCTAATGGTTAACTGCAAAAGATTTACGTATTACAGAGAATGTTTCACAATAATAATGCAAGAAATACCCATAAAATAACATTCCCCCCCCAAAACATTTAAGTAAAAATAGGATATAAATTAGGATATTTTACCTTAATTTTACAGTTTTTGTTTGGCAGCCACTTCTGCCAGTCATTGATGTTTTTTTTTTTTTGTTTGTTTTTTTTTCTGAAAAAGTTTAGCTCGCTGAACAGCAGCATCAGTTAGATAAAATATATAAATATAAAGCTGAAGGAGCCTACAATTGTGCAGAAAGTGGCTTAAGGAAGCCCCCCCTCTCTACTTCTCTCTGTATTAACCTAACTTGATGGACAATACCAGAAATTTGATTAGGTTCCTGAGCTGAAATGTTAAAGGTCTGAACGGTCTCATTAAAAGATCCAAGATCTTAACACATTTAAAACTTTAAAAATCAGACGTTGCATTTCTTCAGTAAACTCATCTGCATATCAGGGATCAAAATAGGCTCCAAACTCACTATAAACGTTGCATATGTTCCACTTCAACTTTGATTCCAGGTCCAGAAGACCACACTCTTTAGGTTTTGAAATTTTTGACATTCTTCTACTTTCACATCACACCTTCGATATTTTTATCTGATGCAGCATTTTGAGAGTGCATTTCCACTTCAATATACAGTGTATCCGGAAAGTATTCACAGCGCATCACTTTTTCCACATTTTGTTATGTTACAGCCTTATTCCAAAATGGAATAAATTCATTATTTTCCTCAAAATTCTACAAACAATACCCCATAATGACAACGTAAAAGAAGTTTGTTTGAAATCATTGCAAATTTATATCAAAAAATAAATAATAATAATAATCATGTGTACATAAGTATCCACAGCCTATGCTCAATATATGTTCCTGTGGCTCAATGGTAGAGCATTGCATTAGCAGCACAAAAAGTCATAGGTTCAATTCCCTGGGAACACACATACTGATAAAAAAAAAAAAAAAAACGTATAGCCTGAATGCACTGTAAGTCGCTTTGGATAAAAGCATCTGCTAAATGTAAATGCTCAATACATTGTTGAAGCACCTTTGGCACCAATTACAGCCTCAAGTCTTTTTGAGTATGATGCTGCAAGCTTTGCTCATCATCATTTGGCAATTATCTGCCATTTTTCTCCTCACCTCTTCACCTCTCAAGCTTTGTCAGGTTGGATGGGGCAGATGCACATTTTCAGGTTTCTCCAGAAATATTTGATTGGGTTCAAGCTAAGGCTGTGGCTGGGCAACTCAAGGACATTCACAGAGTTGTCTGTAAGCCATTCTTGCTGCGTGTTTAGGGTCATTGTCCTGTTGGAAGGTGAACCTTCTGCCCAGTCTGAGGTTCTGAATGCTCTGGACTGGGTTTTCATTAAGGCTATCTCTAAGGGTAAGGCTATCTCTAAGGTGATGAGCAGAGCTGATTTCCTTCAAACATGATGTTTGGAATTGAGGTTCATCACACCAGAGAATCTTGTTTCTCAGAGTCTGAAGGTCCTTTAGGTGCTTTTTTTCTCCATTCTGTCACAGAGGGAGTTTTGGTTCCTTGCCGCTGTCGCCTCTGGCTTGCTCAGTTGGGGACACTTAATTTCTAATGATTATCATCAATTTGATTTCATAGATACTATTTAAACTAAACTGAGCTAGACAATGACATCTCTGAATTCAATAATGAAATGCCTTTAACTGAAAATTGAGTGTTTAATCTTATTATTATACATTACTGACACTCTATCCTCCAATTTGATACTGTTAAGTGCTTTGACACAATCTGTATTGTTAAAAGCGCTATATAAATAAAGGTGACTTGACTTGACTTAAAGTGAGTACTGTCGTCAGTTGTCCACGACTAACAAACCTGAAGGAACTACAACATTTTCTAGGCTTTGCAAACTTCTACCGAAGGTTCATTCATGGTTTCTGCAGCATTGCAGCACCCTTGACCTCCATGCCCAAAAGAAACTCTCACAAGCTCTCTTGGTCTTCAGAAGCCCAGCTGGCATTTCAGGAACTAAAATCCAGATTCACCTCAGCTCCCATTCTGCACCGGCCTGACCCCTGCCCTGATTTATATAAATAAAGGTGACTTGACTTGACTTTAGGTGGTTTTTTGCAAATGCCAAGTGTGTTTTCATCTGTCTTCACTGAGGAGAGGATTGAGTTTGGCTACACCGCCATAAAGCCCAGATCGATTGAGTGTTGCAGTGATGTTTGTCCTTCTGTAGATTTCTCCTATCTCCACATATGATCATGGAGCTCAACTAGAGTGACCATCAGGTTCTTGGTCACCACACCAACCAAAGCCCTTCTCCATCAATTGGTCAGTTTGGCCAGGAGGCCAGCTCTAGGAAGAGCCCTGGTGGTTCCAAACTTCTTCCATTTATGGATGATGGAGGCCACTGTGCTCACTGGGACCTTAAATGCTGCAGAAATTTTTCTGTACCCTTCCCCAGATCTGTGCCTCGATACAATTCTGTCTCGGCTATCTACAAACAATTCCTTGGACTTCATGGCTTGGTTTGTGCTCTAACATGCACTGTTAACTGTGGGACCTTATATAGACAGGTGTGTGCCTTTCCAAATCATGTCCAGTCAACTGAATTTACCACAGGTGGACTCCAATCAAGTTGTAGAAACATCTCAAGGATGATCAGTGGAAACAAGATGCACCTGAGCTCAATTTTGAGTGTCATGGCAAAGGCTGTGAATACTTATTTACATGTGATTTATTTATTTATTTATTTATTTATTTAAATAAATAAATTTGCAAAGATTTCAAACAAACTTCTTTCATGTTGTCATTATGGGGTATTGTTTGTAAAGTTGGGAGGAAAATAATGAATTTAATCCATTTTGGAATAAGCCTGTAACATAACAAAATGTGGAAAAAGTGAAGCGCTGTGAATACTTTCCGGATGCACTGTCTGATTTTCTCCTCATTAATCAGACTGATTCAATCTCTTATTCTTTACTTTGGGAAACTCTAAAAGATTTGTTAAAAGGTCAGATAATCTCTTCAGTTTATATCAACAAGAAACTGAAGAATAAGAAAAAAGAGATATCAGACAATATTCAAGCCCTTGGCGACCAATATGCTGTTAATCCGACCCCTCAACTACATAAGCAAAGGTTTAATTTGCAGGCAGAGTTTGATTTGCAATCTACAGGTGAGGTGGAGGGGCTCTTGTTACACATGTGTGGCAATTATTACGAATATGGGGATAAGATTGGTCAGATGTTGGCCCATCAATTTCGGCTTCATGCTCTATTACTCAGATTGTGCAGCCCAGTGGTACATTAACCTCAGATCCTCTAGAAATTAATTCAGCATTTAAATGTTTTTTTTTTTTCCTCTTTGTACATATCTAAAGCTCCTGATTTATCAGATAAAATTAACCAGTTTCTTGGAGGTATTGATTTTCCCAAAGTTGACCCTCTATTGGCATCTGAACTTGATAGCCCAATTACCTTGATCCTTCTACACACTGCGTGATTTTCAGCTGTCCCAGACGAAAGACTGGCATCGTGAAACAATCGTGGCGATTTCTGTGATCGTGGCTCCTAAACGGTGGCCCTATGGCATACAGCGAGAGAGGTTCAAAGACGGCCATTGTCACGGTCTTGCAACCAAAGACAGCCTGCGATCATTTTCTGGCAGTGTCAGAAATTCAGCATGACAGTGTGATTGCTGCTACGATCCACTTTTACTGACCATAAAAATGCAACATGAAATGGTGTGTTGATCGACGCGACATGTCGCGCTAAAACTTAAAACTGCTTACCTCAAACTCTTTTAACTTTCTCCTTCACAGCTTCCTCTTTTTTCAGCAAACATAAAAAGTAGAACTGCCAAACTGCTTTGTTATGCTCTTTTTGTTTACCACTAGCGCATGCTAATGACGTTTTATTCTTCAGCAGTAACTTGCGTCGTAGGCTTTGAGTCACAAGGTGTCATCATCGTACAGTCTGCATACATGTCGTAGCCAACTTTATTAGATCCATGTCGCACAGTGTGATTTGTAATGATCTTATAGGAATGCTAAAATCATGCAGTGTGTAGGCTTCAGATGAGATCATTAAATTAATTAATTCATTACAATCTTACAATTCACCAGGCCTGGATGGGTTTCTTTCCTAATTTTATAAGAAAGTTCAAGCTAAGTTAGCTCTATTACTTTTGCCTCTATATGAGGAATCCTTAGAGCTGGGAACACTGCCACCAACACTAAGTTGTCTTGTATAGCTCTGTTGCTCAAAGATGGGAAGGACCCAGCATCATGTACAGACCTGTTAGCCTCCTCAGTGTCGATGTCAAGATTCACTTTCCTTTGGAGTGGATTCTCCCTAGTATTATCTCAGAGAAGCAAACTGGATTTATAAAATGATGACATTCCTTTTCTTACATTCATACTCTTTTTGATATTTTATATTCGAAACAAAGTATTGACCAGGAGCCACAATGAGTTAAGTGGGCAGAATGGGGTCGTTGGACTAGTCCTGGAGAGTGTCCTCAAACTGGTGGAACAAAGCATCAGTGCTGGTTTTCTTTGAGCTTGGTCGATAGGTTACAGTGAAGACAAATCGGGTGAAGAACAAGGCCCACCTAGCTTGCCTGAGGTTGAGTCTCTTGGCTGAGCACAGACACTGGCTCCCTCCTGCCAGTGCCTCCACTCTTCATAGCTAAGAGCTCTCGGTTGCCCACATCATAGTTCTGTTCAGTGGGGTTGAGTTTCCTGGAATAGAATTCACAAGGGAACATTTTAGTGGGAATACCATGTCATTGGGAGAGAATAGCCCCCATGCTGTACTGGAAACATCAGTTTCAACGATCAATGGGAGACTGGGATCAGGGTGGTGCAGAATGGGAGCTGAGGTGAATCTGGATTTTAGTTCCTGAAATGCCAGCTGGGCTTCTGAAGACCAAGAGAGCTTGTGAGAGTTTCTTTTGGGCATGGAGGTCAAGGGTGCTGCAATGCTGCAGAAACCATGAATGAACCTTCGGTAGAAGTTTGCAAAGCCTAGAAAATGTTGTAGTTCCTTCAGGTTTGTTGGTCGTGGACAACTGATGACAGTACTCACTTTAAGTCAAGTCAAGTCACCTTTATTTATATAGCGCTTTTAACAATACAGATTGTGTCAAAGCACTTAACAGTATCAAATTGGAGGACAGAGTGTCAGTAATGTATAATAATAAGATTAAACACTCAATTTTCAGTTAAAGGCATTTCATTATTGAATTCAGAGATGTCATTGTCTAGCTCAGTTTAGTTTAAATAGTATCTATGAAATCAAATTGATGATAATCGCTAGAAATTAAGTGTTACCAACTCATGAGACTTTAGTCTCATACATGGCAACTCCTTCTGGGCTAATTACATATCCCAAGAACGATACTGATATTAAGTGAAACTCACATTTCTCTGATTTGGCAAAATTATTTAAAAAAAAAAATTATTTTCAATCAGGCACTGGAAGATAGACCTTACATGCTTGACATGGTCTTCATAGGTACTTGAATAAGCAAGGATGTCATAAATATAAACTATTACCCACTTGTTAAGCATGTCCCTGAAGACATCACTGATAAAGGCCTGGAAGACAGAAGGAATGTTTACCAGCCCAAATGGCATGACCAAGTACTCGTAATGTCCAGTGCTAGTGGAGAAAATGGTCTATCATTTATCTCCTTCTTATATGCGAATGAGATCCCACCCCAGACCTCACTAATTTTCAAACCCTGGCTACAGCCATGGTCACTGGTATAGCATTTTGCCTAGCAAAGTCAAGATTAATGAGATTGGCCACAGCCCTGGGTCAAGCATAGTAGTAGTGTTAATTGTTTTCCCTGATACAGTCAATTGAACTGGTATTTCCATGCAAGAAGATGAGTAAGGCATTAACTTGCATGTGCTTACCGAAGATGGGTAATGCTGGTTAGGACAAACTCGCAAGCAGCCTTCACATGTCCGGGTTGGCCACAGTACAAGCACAGATGTTGTTTAATTCGGCATTCTCTTTCCACAGGTGTTAGAAGTGCGTGATCATTGTTGCATTGGTTCAGGCTTGTTCTGGCTTTGATGAGCGGTAGTCAGCTCAGTAGCAGTCTTTTTGGGTCTTCAGGCTCGTATTAGGTTGTCAACACGAATCACCAATTTGATGAGTTGATTGAAATCCATTCCTTCATCATGACAAGCCAATTCAGACAGAAGTTCCAAATTTAGTCCCTTGCAAAAAAGCAGTTTCAAAGTATCCTCTACCCAGGTGGTTTGAGCCGCTAAAGTCTGAAAATTGCAAGCATACTCCGAGGCAGTGTTCTCACCCTGTCAAAGAGACAGCATTTGGTCTCCCCCATCCCCACCATTCCCCGGATGCTCAAACACCTCCCTTAAGCACTGGAGAAACATATCAAATGAGGGAAAAGTGGATCCCTGAGTTACCCAGATGGCAGTGGCCCAGTCCAAGCCTTCCCTATGAGCAATTAGCAGACAAATGAAATCCTGCTATCATTCATGTGATATAACGTGAGCTGCTGGTTAACAAACAAAGAGCACTATAGCAGGAAACTTTTAAGGGTACCCACCAAACTTTTCGGGAAAGGCGAAGCGAGGATTAAGAGATGCCACGCTCATGGGTGTCGAGCTTGATGTTCACTTTCACAAGCATGAAACTTGGTACACAGTTTGCAGCCCTGAACATTTTCAGAAATGGAGCCATAGCAAAAAATGCCTCATGGTGGCCATTTTACTTTCAGACATAACCAAACTATGTATTCTGTATTATATCTCCTGAACCAAACATGATAACACAGAAAATGTGATGTCTACCCTATGTTTTATGGTCAAGGATTACAATGATACCATTTACAACAACATAAACTGTTCAGGTGAATAGTAAATGGTGAATTTAGTGATGTTGTGAGAAGGATTACAATGAAATCACAGTCTCTGAGAAGAAGCAGAATGAAATTTCAAGTATATTTCAAATAAACTTAATTTACAATCACTCTCTACATTTACATTTATTAATTTAGCATACACTTTTATCGAAGTGACTTACAATTGAGGAATACAACACGCAATTCATCATAAAGAGGCAAATAAACACAGGAAGTGCTTCTAATACAACATTTTAGTCATTTGTAGGATATCAGAGCGAATCAGACAAATTAAGATTTGATCGGATTGGTGTTGAGAGGCCCAAGAAAACAGGACAACGTCATAAATCTGTCCACGGTACCCTGGCGCCTTGAGTCTGGAGCAAACCAACAAGCCTCTTTCACAGAACAGCTTGCAACATTCAAACAAAAGAACACTTATTGACAATTCTAATGAAGGAAGGAAACTGTCAAATTTGAGGCAAGTAATCAGGACTGATGGTCAAAGAGATGGCCGTCACATTTAAATCTGTGATCGAAATCAGAGCTACAGACTTTCTTGGGTGGGTCTCCACATAGAAGAAAGATCAGACTGAAATTCCTTTGTCCACAGAGTCGCTTCCATATGCACCTAAAATCATCTTAAAAGGACTTATGAGCAACTAATGAACTCCATATTATGTATGTAACCCACACAATTGATGATCATGTTTTAATCACATATTATGTATGTCTTTTAATAACTAGGGAATAGTTTAAGAGTTAATATTCATGTTTGGTATGTATGAGTTTGAAAAATCATGCTTTAAACATCTCTTCCAACTGTTTCTTTGTCAAATGTATCATATTCTTGTTATAGAAATCCTGTCCAAAATTGTACTCTGTAAGAGCGGGAAAATTCGGACCATGTGACTGATAAGATAACATTTTAAATTTATGAATGGGGAGGAGAAACATACAACACCACGAGCCAAGATCATTTCTAATTGGTCAAGACCAGCATTAGGAGGTGTCTGAAAGCCGAGTTTAAATACTCAGGACACCATCAAATTGTGCTTTTTGCTTTTGCTGCTCTTCCTCCTCTTCTTCTTCTCTTTTGCCACCGTGTTTTGACGCTGCTCTCTGAGCGTGCTCTGGCCTACGTGCCAGCTGCCAACACAATGAGGAGAAAACCCACCTAGTCTCGTTACATTCTTTTATTCTTTTACTTTAATTTCTTGTCTTTCCATGAGAGTTTTGTTAAGTTTGCCGCAAAGTCCAGCTCCGACTGCACCCGCCTCAAACTTCAACCAGACCAACTCCGCATCAAGAACCAACGCCCAAGACTTTACTATGAAAGACCACTGAACTCAGCCAATCAACAACCTCGGGAAACCCCTTTCTGCAAGACAACAACAAAAGGGAATCCCTTTACACAAAGGCAAAAAGCAAGTAACCTCCAGATTCTAACTGAATTGGTGCATTTAATACAAATTTTAGCCTCACTGAGAAACTCAATGCGAGGGTTAATTAAGTGATTGAGGGTTGTTCAGGTCTAGGCAATTGCACATATTGCTGTAAACTTGAGATTTGATATTTTCATTCTTTAAGCTCATCCTTTCCTCACTTTCTCTCTTTCTGCAACGTGTGAATGTGTGAATGCGTGTGTTCATGTGTTAGATTAGATTAGTTTACATGTCTTAGGTTTATATAAATAAAGTCCTATTTATATTGAAAAGAGAAGTATCTTGTGTTTTGTGCTTACAAGTTAATGTCTTAATCTGCCGATCTTGTTACTGTGCTTATTAATAGTGTTTTCACTATATTTTGGATTTTAATATCCAGTGTAGAGTTGATGGTATACGGCTCGTTCACTGAACCGCTGCCGACTCAGTGATCAGCCGTGAAACAGTGACTCTGTTCAAATTCCCTATAAAATCATAAATGATTCCCTTTGAGCTAAATTGACTTTGTTTCCCTTATATATTACGTATTTACATTTACAAATTGTTCAGATTATTACAAGCTAGCTTTTTATTATTATTATTATTAAATTAGGATGCAATCAAATGTTGATGAAACAGATGAGTTTTTAAGCTGTTGCTTGAAAATTGTCAGGGATTCGGCATTGGCAGATGGGGGTGGAAAAATCATTCCACCAGCCAGGAACGGTGAGCGAAACTGATTTTGTGCCTCTCTGTGATGGTACCACGAGTGTTGCTCACTTGTAGATCTCAGGCATCTGGAGGGGATGTAGACTCGTAAGAATGAGTGGAAGTAGGAGGGTTCTGAGGTATTGGGGCATATCATTTCACACACCCTGCCTTGATGCACATGAAGGGAGGATTTGTCACTTTTGATATTAAACCGAACCGTTGGACACAGCCTTGTTTGCGTGGAGAAAGGTTGGGGATATTACTGTCCTGCCTTGGGAAATGATAGGATACTCGGGCAGTTCCTTAACAAGAATCAGCTCTATAGTGGAATCAGAACAGGCAGAGACAAAAGAGCTTGTGTTGGGTCTCACTGTAGTCACGAGATGATGAAACCAATGATCCAACTATATATGCCTTACCACACTGACACAAAACAAGGTCCAAAAATTGTTCTAGTGTCCCATATTTCTCTTTTCCTGGTAACAGTTGGCAGATATTATCATCCAGTCCATCTATGAAGCTGTCCATCTATATGATCATCCCACAGCATCAGGTAACTGTACTCTAGGAATTCCTACACGTATTCCTCTATCCACCTGCCTTCTTGAAAGATGGTGCAGAAGATAAGCTCAGTAACTCCAAATGAGTCCATTTTGAGTTCATTGCAGAACTTATAGAATTAACAACACAGGTAGTTAATTCAGTCATTATGAAGCATATGAACAACTTAACTTGCAGATAACAGTCCTTTGCATAGCAGGAAGGTCCAGGACCAGCATAGATAAAGGTAGGATAAATAACTGCTTCATTCACCTTCAAGGACCATAGAAACTCTTCTCATGTACATGTGTGTGGAATGAGGGATGGCATTTAATGATTTAAAAAAGTAACATATCAATACATATATTTTGCCTTTAATATCTGTGTTGTCTAGTAAACATTTTATAAAAGCAATAAACTATAGATCTATAGGTATTGTTCTGTACATCAACATCAACAACCAGCCTGGCATGGATAACACAGCGTTTTAACAATTTATAGAGATCTTCCACCAAAACCACTTGATGAACATGCATAATAATGACCAATTTCAAATGTTTTTGTGCTTTTCTTCTCTTCTCTTTGCTCTTAACAGCTCCCACTTATTGTGGTGGAGCAGTTATGAAATATTGTTTTTGTAAATACTTTCCAACTTTTCAGTATTAAATATGCATGGAATTTACAGCGAATTGCAAAAGTTACCGTGGTCAAAAATTATTTAAACTGTAAAATTTGAATCGATTTCTTCTTGTAAACTCAGAGATGTGGATTTGGACAGAAATTAAATTACCACAAGACCTTGGTGTTTGTCAAAACAAACAAACAAACAAACAACATTAGATAATTCGGCTGGGAATTTTTACACGGGTGGTGGAAGAAAAACACAAGCATTCTGGATTGGGACAGCAATAAAATCACTGACTAACCCCTGTAAATAATGAAATTAGCTTAAGTCCCCATGAGAAATAATTCCTGTCCGAATCGGGCTAAAGTTTTACAGTGTAGGCCTATAGACTGTTGAATTTATTTAATTATTCACAGCTTAATATACAATATATGTATATATAAATATACAGTGTTGAATTTCAGCCTCTAAAAATGCAAGCCTCGAAAACAGCATTAAAATGCAAGCACTTAATGCAATGCATTTTTTTTTTAAAATTAGTGCAATTCAAGGTTTTTATTTTTTTTTCAAAGATACTTATTATTATTACTTTATTGTTATTATTACTTCCATAACTGTGAGATTTGTTTTCCTCACTGCTCACGCAAAACCAAGTCCTCACGTTGTTATACTTGTTTTTTTTTTTTGTTTTTTTTGTTTTTAATTAATTGTTATTTTTGTTTTGTTTTTTGTCCTCACGTTGTTATCTGTATCTTGTATATTGTCAAACACTCGTGCTGGTGCTACAGAGAGCGACGCTTCACACTCCAGTCCACTGGGCGGCGGAAATGCGCCATAAATCACCAGAATCATTGGAAGAAGCCGCAATATGGCGATCTCCGGTGAACGCGTGGAGGCTCTTATAGCGACTTTCCGTGAGTCGTTAAAAGCGCAAGGTTTTGAAATCTATCCTTTCAAGGTAATATGTCCGACTCCACTAACATAATAAAAACAAACGTGCTCCATAATGAAAGCATTCGATGTGTTTAATCATGTTAAATCTGTCCACGTGAAAATGTAGTTCTGTTTATCTGTTCATAAGCCGTCAGAATCACCTGCACATTTATAAATAAATGGGAAAAACAGTTCAGACCACATAAATATGTCTGCTGATGTATACAGCTCTGGATGCACCCACTAACAGTGTCCAGCTGAACTGCCGGTGTTTCTGTTGTAGGTTGGCTGGTACAATGCAGTGGTGTCTCGTGCTCATCACCTGTCGTACCCAGCAGACACTCTGGCTCTGGTGCTCCTGAGCACACCGTCCATGTTTGAGCGCTCTTTCCTGCCCTTCTTACAGAGCCAGCGCTGTGAGGCTGTCAGAGACCCCATAGATCAGTGCACCGCTCACACAGTCTCTTCTTCTGTCTCTCTGGTGTGCTGCAAAGCAGATTTCCACTTCTTCTACTTTCACATCATAACATGAGTATCTCTTCATTATCCAGCCATATAGTCTTGTTTTAATCTCTCACTCTCTTTTTCGTTCAGTGTTTTCCAAATCAATCTGTGGATATCAGTTATGATTATGAGATGCTGTCCAGCAGGAGACCCAAGTTTCTTGCCCAGTCTGCCGCCCACATATCAGGAGCAGCATATTACTACCAGAAATCAGATATCCACAATCCACCGTGGGCTGATCAGGTCAGTGCTGATCTACAGACACTTTCATCTGGGTATTGTTATGACTCAGTCGATGGAAAAATTGAATTGTGATGAATCAGATAACAAAATGATTAGGGCTTATGAAACAACGTAGTGTAACTTCTGGTATTGCCTCTGCAGTGCATTGCTTGTCTGTGAATTAGCTTTATTTGGGGACTTTTATCAGCAAATGTTGTTATATGCAATCAGTTAAATTAGTTGCTCTAGACATAATGTAAAAAGAAAATTGATTAGCCATTATTTGTGTGGATAGACTCGTAACGTAAGATACTGCATGTGCATATATTAAAGCTTTCCTGTAGCTCAAAGAGTAGAGCATGGCGCTAGCAACGCCAAGGTCATGGGTTCGATTCCCAGGGAAAGCAAGAGCTGATAAAATGTAGAAACTGTAATTTGAATGCAATGTAAGTCGCTTTGGATAAAAGCGTCTGCTAAATGCATAAATGTAAATGTAAAGTGTTCATCATAACACAGGTCCTGCATTTCTAAATCACGATTGCAGAATTAATCCGATGTGTCAGTGGTTATAAAGCGTCATAGGTTTCTTCTCATCATGGTAAGCCTGAGGGTGGAACATTTACAGATAACTGTACTTTATACTGAATATGATGCTGAAAATAATGTTAAATAATGGTATATGGGTGAATACTTTATGGTTGAGGAATTGGATGAGTGATAATGCCTGATAATAAAAGATTTCATCAGTAAATGTGTAGTATAACAAACATTACACTGCGCAGCATGTATAATAATATTTTCTGAATAAATATAATCGATAACAATGTCATTGTTATAATACATTAATATACATCATTATAAACATATGTATTTGACATGATCCTTCAGAAATCATTCTAATATGCTGATTTGCTGCTCAAGAAACATTTCTGATTATTATCAATGTTGAAAACAGTTGTGCTACTTATGTTTATGCAGAAACCATGATATACTACCATTCAAATATTTGGTGTGTGTGTTTAATAGAAATTAATGCTTAATCAGGAAATATGCATTAAATTGGTCAAAAATGAAACATTTATAATGTTAAAAAAGATACTATTCCAAATAAATGCTGTTCTTTTGAACTTTCTGTTCATCAAAGAATCCTGAAAAAAAAGTTTAACGATGCTGACAAATTCAGCTTTGATCACAGCAGTAAATTATACTTTACACTTTGTTTTTTTTTTACTGTTTACTCAAAATAAATGCAGCTTTTTGAGCAGAAGAGACTTCATTTAAAATCATCATCAAACATTTAAAATCAAGTTTCCAAACTTTTGATAAGTACTGTAACAAATCCTGTATTTTATCATTGCAGTTTTCACATTTGTACAAATTGAATTTTTTCTAGGTTTGGTGTTCATTGATTTCTGTGAGCTTGCAGTACCTAAATACAATATCCCAACAATTATTTGGCAACATAATAGCATACATAGTCATAACAGTGTATCAGATGTCAAATATTGTCTAAAAATGTATGGAGAAATCTGGACATTTGAGTCTGGAGAATGTGTAGGAAAATTTTGTTTAGCCCAGCACAATGATGCACTATGGTCTATATTTATATCATACAAATCTATTTGTGTTGACCTTGCCACAGCCCAGACATGTTGCAAATTCTAGTCTCGTCTTTCTAATGTAAAGATAGTGTTTGGTGTCAGTAAGTTGTACTGTATGTCTGTTTCCTAAAGTCTTTCTCATTTTCCTGCACAGAAGATGTTTGGAGTTTGTATACACCCCAAGCTGGGTGGCTGGTTTGCTATAAGAGCCCTGCTGGTCTTTAAGGATGTGCAAGTGGGAGAAGAACTTCAGCAGAAAGATCCTCTAGACTGTGTGCGCTCACAGGAGGACAGGATTGAACTGCTGGAGCGCTTTAACTTCCGCTGGCAAGACTGGAGCTACAGAGACATCGTTCCCACAGAGGAGAGTTACTCTCCTCAACAGAGAGAGTATTTCCTGACTCCTCCAGGACAGCGGGGGGCGCTCCTCAGACAGTGGGGATATCTGACTGACGCTGACACTGAGAAGCAGAGCTCCACAAACAAACCCTTTCCCAAAGATGTACACTGCTGACTCATTTCGATTTACATAAAGTGTATTAAGACATTGTGAACATGAATGTGATGTTTCACATTCTACTCAGGTCTCACTGTAACTGATGTCACTACAGAGAACATGTATGAAATGGTGTCACTACTGTTTATAAATATTTCATTTTAATTTAATAAAAGAAAGATAATTAGGGGCAGGTATAATGGAAAAGTACACCCTTCAGCTTTCAAGGGGCCTTGACATCCCTCTTTTCATTATTTTAATTATATTATTAATTTGTCTTATTTGGTTGGCAGGTTTTTGCAAAAAACAACAACAACAACAAAAAAAACCATACATTTACAACCTGTCAGAAACACTTGGTTTTGGTGCTAATTCTCAGTAAACACTCAGCGTCTCTTCTTGTCAACTCCCTTTGGAGTTGACTGTGTGCTTTGTAATTTTGTTTCCCCCCCCACCATGTCTCCCATCCACTCCTATTTCAGGTCATGCAGTCTCTACTAATGAGCTGGTGAGTAGAATCAGATGTGTTCGATGAGGGAGATATACGGTATACGGTGTGCAGTGATGGGTGTCTCCAGGACAGCTTTGAGATGCATTGAATTACAGGACACATATCACATTACTGTTTCCGGGTCCAAGTCCTCTATCACAGTGGTTCTCAACCACATTCCTGGAGGACCCCCAACACTGCACATTTTGCATGTCTCCTTTGTCTGACACACCCATTTTAAGTCTGTGAGTCTCTACTAATGAGCAGGTGACCTGAATCAGGTGTGTTTGATTAAGGAGACATGCAAAATGTGCAGTGATGGGCGTCCTCCAGGAATGTGGTTGAGAACCACTGCTCTATCAGATCCAGAACAATACTGCTAATCTACTCCCAGTATGCTGTAATACTACTGAAAAATCATGATCCTAACCTTTATCTCCATAGTGAAATCTCAGTTGTCCAGACAGTTAATCACCTTTTATGAACAGTTAAAATATTGATGTCCAGGATGCTTTGAGCCGGAGACTGTAGTGTACACCTTGAGTTTTTAAATGCTTATCTTAAATTTGTGCTATCAATAAATAGTGCGCATAAGTGCCTGTGGGTATAGTATTCTTGCTTAAAAAGGAGTAGACGCTTGGACCCGAAAAGTTCCTGATGTCACAACAACAAGCAGACTAAATGTAATATAAAACAGATAATATTGATTTCATATAATTTGCTATGTATCTGAACTAAAAACATTTTTCAGACCACTCATTTTTATTTTGATACATTTGATGAGCAAGATTTTGTAATTTATTTCAAGATTTTGCATATATCAAGTTTTGGTCATTAGGTCTCGTCTCTGCTGTATTGACAATATAGTCAATCTGCAGCACCTTTTAGCCATAACTGCATTCACAATTGAACACTGGCCTCTCACCGTAATGCTTAACTAGAGCAAATCCCATAGTTATTAGTGTGGATGCCTTCAGTAGAATTGGAAATCAGTATCCAGTGAGCACATTCATCTATAGTTACACTGTAAAAAATAATTTTTCAAAGATTATTTCAGCGTTTTACAAGAAAATACAATTTCAGTTTACTTGTTTTATTTCAATGTTTCTTTGTATAAAAAGCAGTGGAATCAGAACTTTAGAATTGTAATAACATTCAATACAGGTATATTGTGCATATTTTGTATACAATAATAATCTTTAAAAGCTTTAATGCATTCCTTGTGCACAGTTATAGGGACCCAAAGATATTTAGTAGGGTAGTAATATATATATATATATTAGTATATACAGTCATGGCCAAAAATATCGGCACCCTTGGTAAATATGATCAAAGGCGGCTGTGAAAATGAATCTGCATTGTTAATCCTTTTGATCTTTCATTTGATTATTTTATTTTATTAATATATAATATTTATTTAAAATTCACAAAAATCTAACCTTTCATTGGATAATAAGAATTTAATATGGGGGGAATTATCATTATGAAATAAATGTTTTTCTCTAATACACATTGGCCACAGTGACCCATTTTTGTGTTGTGTTGAGGTTTGTGTTTGGATTATTGTACGGTTGGAAGATCCAAACATGGCCCATTATAAGATTTCTAACAGAGTCAGTCACTTACAGATTTTTTATCTGTTGGTATTTGATAGAATCCATAATGCCATGTGTCTAAACAAGATGTCCAGGACCTCCAGCAGAAATATAGACCCACAACATCAACAATACAGCAATATATTTCATTGTACACATGGGGTACACATGGGGTGTTCACCAAACCCATCTTGAGTGTTTGCTGCTAAAAAGCTCATGTTTTAGTTTCATCTGACCATAGAAGCCAGTCCCATTTGAAGTTCCAGTCGTGTCTGATAACTGAATATGCTGGAGTTTGTTTTTGGATGAGCTAGGAGAATTATTCTTGAAACCCTCCCAAAGAACATGTGGTGATGTAGATGCTGTTTGATGATTTATTTTTATTTTTTTAATTTTTTTTTTTATAAAGGTTTTCTGACCCCGAGACAACTATTTTCTGCAATTCTCCAGCTGTGGTCCTTGGAGAGTCTTTAGCCACTCAAACTCTCCTCCTCACCGTGCATTAGGACGATATAGACGCACGTCCTCTTCCAGGCAGTTTCCTAACATTTTATGTTGATTGGAAATTCTTAATTATTGGCCTGATGGTGGAAATGGGAATTTTCACTGCTGTAGCTCTTTTCTTAAAGCCACTTCATTAATTTGTGAAGCTCGGTTATCTTTTGCTGCACATCAGAAATATATTCTTTGGTTTTTCTCATTGTGATGGATGATTAAGGGAATTTGGGCTTTGTTTTCCCTCCTATTTATATTTCTGTGAAACAGGAAGCCATGGCTGGATAATTTCATGTTCATAATCATCCTGGAGTGCTCAAAATTGTGAATATGAATGGGAATCTACTTCAGACATATTTTACTCATAAGAATTTCTAGGGGTAGGAATAATTGTTTCCAATGTGTATTTGAGAAAAACAATTATTTCATAATGATATTTCCCCCCATTTTAAATTCTTATTATCCAATGAAAGGTTAGATTTTTGTGAATTTTTTAAATAAAATATCAAAAGGATTAATAATGCTGGTTTATTTTCAGAGCCGCCTTTGATCATATTTACCAAGGGTGCCAATATTTTTGGCCATGACTGTGTACTTCAATGAATTGTAAAGCATTCTTGTCACTCAAACAGTAGAGCACAGTGCTAATGGGCATTGGTTTGATTCCCAGGGAATGCAAAAATTGGTGTATATTTTGTGAATGCAATGTAAGTCGCTTTAGATAAAAGCATTTGCCAAATGTGAAGATTATACATTGTGATTTCTGTTCAACTATGTTGAATGTTGGTAGCCCACGCCCATTATATGCTATTTGTTGGCTGCTAATCAATGGCTACTAATCAAAGAATGATACTTTGCCACTAGGCTAGGATAAAGGCTAGGGGACTCACTGAATCACATTAAGAAACCTATCAAATTGCTAACCTAATAATTCAGCTGACTCAATCATCTTGATCTGGAATGCACAAACATCAGTTTGGCAATTCATGCAATGACAAAGAAAAGAGGATCAATTCACTCGTGTTCTTTTTCATATACGTGATCTATGGGAAATTAATGTATCAAGTGATGTATGTTATTTATCAAGAGACATAAAATATTTGATATTGCTTCTGACTCAGTGCTTATTTAACAGATCGACTGAAGACTCAACAGAAGCTGAAAACATTATTTCTAGAACAACATGGCCCTATAAATGTTTGGTTGTCCTCAGTGACACTTGGAGAAGCAGACATGTAACTGTTATATCACACTTGTACTCTGGTGGGGTGGTGACCAGACTATCCAAATATGCTCTTTGTGTTTGCAAAAGAGTAGTTGACCCTATGTCTATAGTGTGTCAAGTTAAGTGTTACACAAGTTGCTCAGTGCTCTCAAGCAATACATGATACAAAACATTTATTTTGTTTTTCTACAAAGAATATATGGCAGTTACATTAATAGTACATACTCTCATAAAAAATGGTGCTGTTATGGACACAACAGCCATCACTGGAGTAGTATTCTCCAAAGGTACATCATGTTGTATTCACCCCTAAAAGGGTACACTAGAGGCTTTTGCACCAGAGGAATGTTTTCCTAGCTCCTATAACTAGTGGAGGAAATACCTGCTTTTTTCTGTGTTTGCATCGCAGGAACTGGGAACAATTTTTGTGGGACTAACTTAGCTCCTACCTCACAGTCAGCACAATAGGAACTACAAGCAACACATACCATACAAAATACTGGCACCCGCCATTTTTTAAAAGCTTTGTACATCAGTGTCATTCATCTATCATTTCCTCTGATTTTAGGGATTACTCATGGGTAAGGTTAGGTTTAGGTGTAGAGATATGGTCAAGACTAAATTTTTGGATTAAAATGGTGTTCCAGGGTCAACAAAATATGCTGACCTAGGAACACATCTAACTCAGCAAAATCAGGACGTGCTAGTGCCAAGAGGTCCTAATAGTTCCTTTAACTCAAACAGCAGCACTACTCCAACACCAACTCATGAATAGATAAAATGTTGAATTCAATCACAGTCACTTTGAGTGAAAGTGTCTTCCAAATGCGTGAACATGTTAGTACCCTTTGAGTGACAACTGGGTTACACTTTATTTTAAGGTGTCCTTGTTACAGTGTAATTATACATTTAAGTACTGCGTAATATCAATTGTACTTACATATACTTACTATATGGTTAGGTTTAGGATTAGGGTTTGGTTTAGGGTTACTTGCATTTAAATATGCATCATTTATTGTTAATATAATAGTAAGTACATGTAACGTGTAACAAGGACACCTTAAAATACAGTATTACCGACAACTGTTGTTCCTGGAATGGTACCCAGTTTTCTGAGAGCGTACAGTATTGAGAAAGTTGAGCATATCAATGTTTAAATTGGAGAGAATGTCTCTACTCGTATGCATCGATCCCCACCCACACTCCTGTTTGACCCTTTCTCCATTTGGGACCAAAGACCTTTGGTTGGCCATCATTTAAAGCTCTTCCACTGACCGCAGCACTTCTGCAGTCCAACTAGATTCCCCAGCATGGATTTCATCAGAACGGTGGGTGCTGTAGTGTTGTTAGCTGTGCTCGGCCAGGCAGCAGTAGTGACTGAGAATGGACTTCCTATTCAATGGGACAAAGCCCCATGTGAGCTTTCCCAGCTGCCCACAGTCGACGGGGCGATCCAGGTAAACCCTTGGGACTACTTACAGAGGATGACCTTGTACAAGCAGCTGATCAATTCTACTGATCCCTACATGAGCTCCATGGGCCCTGGAGAGAAAGAGAGTCCTCTGTGGAGTCTTCCTCTGCAGCTGGGCTGGAAGCTCAGATCAGGTATGATCTATTACCTCTGCGACCTCTGTAACAATTGGAAATAAGCCTATTATGATTAGGGAGAGTTGTTTGAAACTAAACAACGTCTTTTGCTTAGTATCAGAATCAAATTAGCCAAGTGTTCTAGTCATGATGAATGGTTTACTCCTGAGAATGTGCAGAACACATCAAACATGCATCTTACTGTACAGTATGTAGTATGTATAAACATATAAACACAGCAACAGCTACAGTACATGCAAATGTAGTAGTGAAAAACACTTTAACCTTATCCAAACTAGTAAGCTTCCTCCCCAAAAAGTCCATCCCCATTCTGCAAGGTATTGAGAGACTTCTGTTGAAAAAAAGAATCCTCTGTTGAAAAAAAAAAACAGCATATGCTGGATAGGTATGTTTTGAAGCATGGCAGCTGGTTTGAACTGGTCCTAAACTGGTCCTAAGTGACTAGCTTCTGCTCAGGACCAGCTCATAACCAGGTCAAGACCAGCTTAAACCAGCTCATGACCAACTAAGGACCAGCTCAAACTGACTCAAACCAGCTGCCATGCTTCAAAACATACCTATCCAGCATATGCAGTTTTTGTTTTCAACAGGGTCAGTGGTGGTTATATGATACACAACTTTTAAAGAAATGAACAACTAAAATGCAGTACCAACAAATAAAGATAGAAATGCGCAATACAAGAAAGTAACAATGAAACAAGGTATAAGTTATCCTAAGCCATAGGTTGCAATTATTAATAGAATACATCATGTGTGTGTGTGCTGGGTTAGCAGAACAAAAACGGCCTCACAATGCAGAAAACTTGAAAAGTGTCTCTGTATAAAAACCATTACATTGCATGTGAGAATAATTAAAATACATTGACGGAATAATTAGGTGAAATAGCAGCATATGAATTTAAATATGAATACATATGTACTTGTGTTTAGGAAAGCTATACGAGTAGGGAAATTCAGCTTTGGTTGTCGCCTGTTTCTCTTTATATCGCAGGCCGGCTGACTGACCCAAGCCCTGGCAGCAGCAGCACCTGTGGATTGGAAAGTTCAGAACCGGTTTGCATCTCTCCTCAGAGCTGGTATGCATGTAAGTGCAGCTCTATATTTGCACCACCAGATGGGTGTAAAGTGAAACGTCCCGTCTTTTCTCATTTTGCAACTTTCATTCGCTCTAGGTATGAACTACTACATGTCCGTGCTTCCATTCCTGGCAGCAGTTCAGACAGGTGTAGTTGGGAAAGGTGAGATTCAGGTGCGCATCCAGGTTCCAGCAGAGGTGGCTCAAGATTACTGCTCCAGCTTCACAGACTGTTCCACCAAACATCCTGATGCCATGTCTAAGTGGGAAACATTTTTCCAGGTGTCATTTTACAAATTACTCTCGGTAGATGCACATTTAGATTGAATTCAGGTAAAATGGGACACCTTTTGCTATTGAGATGACTGGGAAAACATGTTCTAATTAACCTGAATTCAACCTACATTTGTTCATTTAGCAGATGCTTTTTTTCCAAATTGACGAGTTTACTCAAGAAGACTGCTGCTGTAACAAACACTATAGACTAAATACAATACAGTGTCAAGCAGTAAGAGCAATTATCATGCATGCACACATGGAATATTTGTTCACACCACAAGATTACGTCGACTGATGTGAACTCCAAAAAAAAAAAACAACAACAAAAAAAAACCTATTAAAATGGTGAAATAATTGAAAGAAATGGCAACCAGTCACAGCATCTATACATAGTGGGCTCCAAAAGTCTGTGACCCACTGCAGATCAATGACAAATTAATGTATTTATTACATAAAATGAAGAATACTAGATTCATTAGTCTCTCTAATTTCTAGGTCACTAATGGAATGTCAGCAAATTTGTGATACTGACCACGTTTACTTCTTTGTGCATAAGGTTTTTCAAACTTGTGCATGTAATGCTAGTTCAAGCGCATATTATCAATTAAGCAAAGGGACTGTTTGCTTATCCTTGCTCTTTTATGTCTTCCTCTGTAGTCTTTGCAGCAAATCAGTACTTCTGACGACACAGATTTCAGCAAGAAGGACAAGATTCTGGGACTGCTGTGGGCAGCAGAAGAGGTGTCTCTACAAACTGCCTCCTCAGCTTGCAGTGACAGGTCCATATATACCCTTAATAAAGCATTCAAACTGTTGCTCAGTGACATCATGCCACTTTCTTTAACCAAATATGTGTGGATATTCTTCAAGCTTCGGTTTGGCAGGTGCCTCATGTTGTAATCAGACAGGTTTTAAGGCTTCTTGATCTCTGTGCTGTAGGCAGAAGCTGTACTCCTCTCCTGAGGTGCGGTTTGCACAGAGCTGGCTCAGCTCGGCAGCATATGTAGCAGCTGCTCATTTCCACGCCAACATCGAGAGGTCCGAGAAGTTCATGGCTCCTCTGCCGAGCCGAGTGCTGCAGGAGTCTGATAAACCACCCAACATTGCAGATCTCAGCGCTGAGGAGAACCATGCACTCCACATTTTCGGCTGGATGAACAGTGTCAATCAACTGCTGGGTAAGAATATCAGAGGAGATGGAGGGAGGGAGAAAAGTTATACATTAGGGGTCCAGAAGTCTGAGACCACTAGTGAAACTGCTTCATTGGTGTAATAAATTTGTTTTTCCTTTTAATAACCATCTTTTTTATCCATTAAATAAAATTTAAAAGGTAACTTTTGATTTGAGAATGTTTTAGCATTTTAATGTCACCCTTCTGCTTTAATGGGATAGTTCACCCAAAACCTCTGTCATTGTTCACTCACCTTTTCATTCTGTGTTTTTGTTCATACAATGAAAGTCTATTCAAAATATCAACATGGAATGACATGTGGGTGAGTAAATGATAACAGCATTTTTATTTTCTGTTAAATATCCCATTAATGACAGCAGGTCTGGAGCAACATGAACAAGACCTGAAGATAATGTTCTCCAGCATGATTTGAAATGTTCTAAAGAGCATCTTGAGCTTCACGGAAAATCTGACCGTCTCTAAAAAGATGTTTGGTCCCACTTTATATTAAGCGGCCTTAACTACTATGTACTTACATGTAAATTAATTATTTGATACAATGCACTTATTGTGTACATACATGTTTTACATTGTGCTTATATTTTAGAAAATACCTACATGTAATCTGTAATGAATTTCTGTAATTACATTTATAATTACACTGACTCATCTTTTACACTTTAACCCACCTTTAAATCTACCCATACCACCAAACCTGTCCCTAACCTTACCCGTATCCCACCTCAAGAGCAGCAAAAGTGTTTTGCAATTCAATATGAACACAATAAGTTCATTGTACTTATTTTTTGATGTAAGTACATAGTAAAGTCCACCTAATATAAAGTGGGGCCAGATGTTCTTTTAAAAGTTAAAATTAGATTTTGAATTCCAGATTGTCAGTGTGGTCTTAGGTTATTGTACCATGCTACATGTGTTTGTGGCTCAGTACATTGATGGATTAATAAAAAAGTGAACAGTGATCAGATTAGATCATGCAATGTACATTTTTGGTGCACGGGAACCAATTTCACATGATTTTACTATCCTATGTTGCATAAAGAGCTTCTTGGTTTGCTTGTAGTACAGCACAACTGTCGCAAAATGAAATGTTTACAAAATAATAGAGTGATTACCAGGCTAACTTTAGTTTTTTTTGTCAAGTGACAATTTGCAATATTAACCAATATAAATGAAAACACCCAGTCTGAGTCCAGGTTATTTTGATTATTTGATTTTTATATATTTTTTGTATGTATTTATTTAATTATTTGGAAACAGGTGGTTCCCTCGTGAATCTCTGGCGGAGTGCTATGTGTTCACCTCAGGCTCGGGAGAAAGGTCAAGGCCTTCTTCACGACCTCATTCTTGACCCCAAGTTCCCTGGTACCAGTCTGATGGCAATCCTGACTGAGATGACCACCAGCTGCTGACACATCATCTGCTAATACTGTTAACAATCTCTAATAATACAAAAACTGGGTAGAATAAACCTGTTTCTAGTAAATAAGAGCTATTTAGAGCAAAGAGCTTATTAATCTGCAGATGTTTGCTGTGTCCACAACACCGCTGCATCCCAGATGTTTTACCATGACACCCAGTGTAAACATACATCATTTGTATTTTTAACAAAATAAAAACCAAACACACAAATAACAAAAATCAAACATGGCTCCTTTCCATCTTATTTATTCAAAGTAAACCAGACCAAATGCAGTAAATGTGATATTTCTTTCTCCACAAAATAATGTAAAAAATACACCCATTTTCAATGCTATATATAACCAGACTGTACAAAAACTGCCTTTTTTAGGTCTGAGATATATCTATATATATATATATATATATATATATATATATATATATATATATACATATATATATATACACACACACATATAAACTTCAGTTAACAAAAAAGATTGATTCCTCTGGCCTCATTACTTAAAAACAGCTGTCACTGTGGCGAAACCCTTTTAAAAGGTACTAATATGTACCGGTTAGGTGCTAATATGTACACTTAAGGTACTAATATGCACCATTAAATAAATAGGGTATAAAAGTGTCACCGCAGTGATAGCTTTTGTACATTTTTTTCTGAGAGTGCATGATCCATAAGCCATTCTCACAAAGTATAGCTGCATCCTGGAGAGATACAAGGACCTTAGGCTGGAAACCTCTAAATGCTTCATTGCAGAGGCTTAGCTATTGAAAGACCATTTCTAACAGCTTTGTTGTCAATATTACGTTGTTATCAATTGCATTTTTGTCCAATGCCAATAAATGTGAACATTTTGAATTCAATTTTAGGTCCCACTTTATATTAGGTGGCCTTAACTACTATGTACTTACATTTAAATTAATCATTTGGTACAATGCACTTATTGAGTTCATACATGTTTTTACATTGTACTTATATATATATATATATATATATATATATATATATATATATATATATATATATATATATATATATTTAAAAATACCTGTATGTAATTAATTTCTGTAATTCCATTTATAATTACACTACTGACCCATCCCTTACACCTTAACCCACCCTTAAACCTACCCATACCACCAAACCTGTCCCTAACCTTACCCGTATCCCACCTCAATGGCAGCAAAAGTGTTTTGCAATACAATATGAACACAATAAGTACATTGTACTTATTTTTTTATGTAAGTTCATAGTAGTTAAGGCCACCTAATATAAAGTCTGACCCAATTTTAATTCCAGTCATTAGTCCACGTCGACAGGGTGATGGGATTTCATAAAAGTCATTGTAATACACTATTTGGCTTGCACACTAATGTGACACCAGGTTAAAACAACAAAGCCTTGGGCGCATTGGTAAACAGACGCTAAGTGGAGCTTTTGACACCTTTACAGTGATGTGCATTTGCTTGCACATAGGCAGTACTGGACGCTTTGTGAGTAAGGGAAGGTTGTGATCCAGACACTTGTAGAACCTCCTTTAAAAAAGAGTGGCTTTGAGAAATCAATTCCTGTATGATTTATTAATATCTCTCATCTATAGCCCGAATGGGTTCTTTGTGATAAATTATTTGAATTCGATCAGATTTATAGTCGTGTAAAGTTACGTGATTATTAAATAGACTTTGGCCATGTCAGTCACGTCATGTGAAATTAAAGTAAGTGGTTTTGGAGCACAGCCATAGTGAACTCTGTGTGTGCTGAACCATGTTGTGTCTTCATAGTATACTTATATTGTGTTACTCGGTTCTCCTTTGCCCGCGTTAATGTTTTGTTCATGGTATGTCCTCCTTATGCTGTCAAGCTGATCTTCATCAATATATTCATAATCATGCACATCATTGTCGTCATCTTCATGTTTTGTGATGGATTTGTTGTCCAGACTTTGGCCCATGGCAAGATCTGAGGGGGAAACAAACGCCCAATCAAAATTTAGGACACACAAGCTTTAAAACACAGCCTGTTAAAGGTGAAGTTTGTACATTTTTTTTGTTAAAATACCTTCTCATGTCCAACCTAAATATGTAGAGCTAATTATAAATAAGCAATTAGTGGGTTGATTTCCTTAAAATTGGACATTGCTCTGTTTGTTTGAATATCTTGACTCAACCAACAGAGTGAGTCAGATGGAGCAAGCGTTCAGGGGCCTCATTTATAACACACGCACAGGCACAGATTTGATCAAAAAGTGTGTGTATTCTAAAACCCATGCCAATATTCAGATTTATAAAAACACATTTGAGAAATTATCTTAGAACAAATGTAGGACAGTTTCTATGCAACATTTTATTGATGAGGCCCATGGAAAACATTATTTGCATTTTCAGTTGCTGATGCTAGTGATGCTAAAATTACACACTTCACATTTAACATGCTGATAAACACTGAAGAAGGATGTATCAGAATGTTCCTACCTTTCTGCAGGGTAGGTCTTGGCAAAGTGACTGGACTAATGGGAATATTTTTGTCGTTTCCATTTTTTGAGTCACTGCATTGAATGAAGTCATCTTGCTTAAACGGTTCCACACAAAGACTCTGTGACAGGAATGACAGAACATTATTAAATTACACAGTGTATATAAGTGAATATAAAAGTTCTGTTACAGTTTGTTAATGGCTTTGGGATTATATTTATAAGTAATCAGTCTTTTCAACACTCCTAGTACAAATCAATAAATGACTTTTGAGACAACTACAACAAAACCTGTTGAGGAAAAAGTCTCCTTTCAATGAATTTAACTATGATTTCAACACATCATGTGAAATGTGCTTATGTGATGTTATATTGCTTTGCAATGTAAGCATTATAGCAGCATACTGTATATGTAAATACTACATTAATGTGGTACATATGTCATTATAGGCCAGGAATAAAATGCAACAATCAGTTTGATACAATTTTTAACAATAAATCCCTGTTATGTCTTTCTATCCTCCTCTTACAATGTCTGTGAGGTTGGCCTATAAAATACTATCTTGTTTGACCAGTTGAGTTCTTATTGCATTGTCTTAGTAAAAGAATCCACTAGGAGGCGCTTCCATCAGTTTTATAAGCCTTCTCCCATATTACTGTCCACCTCACTGTTAAACCAGTTTCTCTGATATGTCAGTGTGTGGGATTATTCTCCTGCTTCTGCTTAGAGATGCAAGGGGTGTTTATTTATTGTTTTGTATATTAATGAAAATAAAATGAATGAAATGTGCATTTAAAATGCAGATCTGCATGCATATTTAGCCTGTTTCATATGTATAGGTCTCTGAAAATATTCTGAAAGTCATTACTGGAATTTGCACATTTTGCATCTGTTACACTTTCAGATTTCACACATTCAAATTATTTCTAATATAATGCTTTCTACAGACTAAAATGTATTTCTCATTTACAAAGTTAAATCAGTGCGAATGTGTTCTTGTGTTTGTAGATTAAAAGCAAAATTTTTGATGTTGAACTCCAGATCTACCAGGTGAGATGAAGAGTGTTGGTGGATACAGGCCGTTCACAGATCATTTCTGCAATGGCTTGGCCTTTTTTTTTTTATACAAGTACTTGATAAATACACTCCTTTAGCATGTGTTAAATATTCTATTCTGTGTTACATGTTGGTAACTATAACATATCCTCCGCATCTCTGTGTGAAATAAGATTGCAAAATAAAGATCTATCATCATGCGTGCCATCTTTTTTTTCATAGACCTGTTAAATGAATACCATATATGTTTTTCAGTGTTTACATTTTTGTTCATTGTGATTTTTCATCTGCTTGCAGTTTACAATATCTCTAATCTGTGCAAATCTACTACACAATAGTAGTGTAAGTATTTATTAATCATTTTCAGTTTTGCTTTTTGAGAAAGTCACATAAAGCTAAGAATCATTTCACATGATGTTATTAGTATCAATTACTATTTAATGTAAGTTTATCTCATCAATGTGGGTGTCTTAGGCGATCAATGTAATGACAATGTAATAATTAGGAATTGCAGTTTATAATGCAATTTATTATTTTAAAAAAATATTATCTACCATTCAATATCCATGTATTGTCTTACTGCATGGGCAGATTTTTTTTCTTTTATCTGTAAACATTTATATTCCACATACAATTTATCAAAACAAGTCTTATTCTTATGCTATTTTGCTTATCAAGTAAATGTGCCTTGTTTTAAAGATTTTTAAGCTCATTTTTGCAATTTACCTCATAAACCATAACATGGGTAAATTTGACATGCATTTTCTTCATGTATTTTCTTTTCTTTATCTTAAAGCTTCAGGTTTTTGTACTTACAAGTGTTCTGTGAATGGAACTACTGCACTTGGCTTAGCATGACACTCTCCTATCTCTACTTTCTCACCAAACCTACAGTGTACACAAGCTCTTAAATACCCCTTAAATGATTTATAGCAAGCAGTTTGAGTCTCATGTAGCCTCACTTTTGATAATTTCCGTGAAGTCAGGTCCACTCTGCAGTTTATTCTGGCTAAGAAACACATGCCACTCAAAGATATTTTTTTTGGCTACTTGCTTCTAAGGGCTTTAAACAAAATATTCTTTCACACACGTGATGCCACAAACTTTGGCAAATCCAAGAACTACTTTCAAACCCAGTGACTAGTTCATCATAGACAAGTTTGTTACCTATATGCACCCTGAAGCCGTCAGACTGGAACTGGTCAGCCAGCTCTAGTCATTTTCTATGCAGTATGCATCAGATGGTCTGTGAATAGTTTGTACGTGTGGTGTCCAATGGTGTGGTCACAAAATACAATAAATTATACAGGAATAACAACAGCAGAAAAACATCCAAAGCTATTCTACCTTCTAACTGCTTTACAAACAGTCTCTTTTTTATGGATCATTTTATAATGATCCTCGTCCATTGTGGATGTTTAGTTTTGATTTGTTGCTAAATTATGAATATTCACCCATACAGAAATGACTGCTGAACCAAGAGGCTTACTATAGACCCTTTTCACAAGACTGTGATGACGTTTCAACAGTTATCAGCATTGTAAATCCTCGAAAGTTTTTTTTTTATTTTGATTTTATTTTTTAAATGCATGTACATTTATAACACTATGCTTTGTATTATATCACATTTGCATCAAATTCCAAAAAAAAAAAAAACTAGTTAACGCTAATGCGAGGGTGTTTCTAATGCAGCGTCTATGCATGTAACGGTAAAATTGACATCATTCTCTCTTCTGACTGCCATTATCAGTCTCTCTGTATTTCTTTTTTTTTTTTTTGAAAGTTGTGAAAACACTATTGTGGAGCTTTTCTTTTGCTATTTGAGCAAATGGGAATGCAAAAAATATATTTGTTGTACTCTTCCCATTCCCATGATGACTTCCGCTACTGAGAAACCCAGAAATGTGAGAAAGGTCTATTGCTTGGTGCAGCAAATTTGAGTGTCAAGTTTACCAAACTTTAACCCAACACAAAAACTGCAAAGGGAAGAAGCGTTTTGGACTTGAAATCTATAACACAAAATGCAAAGAAATAGAGTTTACCTGTGGAGAGCAGCTGGAGGTCTCGCTGTTTGCGCTCTCAGATCTGGACGACAGCATCTTGGGAGGTCGTGGTGGAGGGTTTTTGGGTTTTTTGGGAGGCCGTGGAGGAGGTGTGATGGTAGTAATGGCGTACCTCCTGAGCGTGTAGTAACAGTCCTCTGAGATCTCCTCTATGACTGAATTTCCACTACATATTGGACTCTGGCCATCCCAGCGCTGTTTTATGTTGAGGATCAAGTCTGTGCGATTGACTGGCACCTCCCTGATCTCTGACAGGTCAGAGTTTGAAATGAGGAGGCAAGGGTCAGAGATCTCCTCCTCAATGTGGAGTCCAGGCACTCCAGCCAAAACATCCACCTTCAAAGAGAGGTCTCGCACAGACACTTTGACGTTGAAGGGCAGCGGGAACCATCGGCATATTTCCGCAATGGTGTATTGACGCTTGTCTTTAACCAGCTCCATGAATCCCCCCTCCAAACACATGGGGAGGCGCACAGGCTCCTTCACCTCCGTCCCTTGGCTTTTCTCTGTAACCTTCAGACATTGAAAAGCATCCGCTGCCTTCTTGGTTCCATTGTGTGAAAGCGCACAGCTTTTGCCTTTTGTCACGATAAACTCATCTCCAGTGCTAACAGAAGCGAGCCCGTTGTACACAGACTCAAACTCCCTGGTGGCCACCACGCGAATCTGTTCGGTTTCGCTGCGTGCCCGCTCCAGATCGTAGGCGGTGGGGAACTGGCGCGGCCGGCGCTTGAAGCGTCCGTTGTAGGACTCCGGAATAAGAAAGTGTCTTGTTGATTCACGACCCATTTCCGAGGCCAGTATTCGTTTAGCATAGAAAGCATGATGAATGATCACCTGGCTGGAACTGAAAAGCGTTTCCATCTCTAGCGAAAGCTTGAAAGGTCTTTCACACGACAACTTGGCCACCACAGGAAAAAACTCTGGAGGACTCTTGAAAACGTCCGTAAGAGGGAGAGGCTGCACAAAGGAGTCACAATCAAACTGTTCAGTGACATCCACCACCTCCACGTCCAAATTTGATGGGATGAGCAGAATTTTCTCACTGACTGTGGGAAGAAAGAGCCCAAGTTTAAAAGAGGAAAAACCAAAGACACACACAATGGGCTTAATTCATGAGACGTGAACAGAAGAGATTTTTTGTAAGCCAACTACATAACGCTTTCATACGAAATTGTCCCATTGAATTGAATATGACGGGTTATGTACAAATGGATTTATAAAGTTTTTATTATTTTTTTTTAACAAAGAACTGAACTCTTTCTACTAGTGTTTCATTAATAAAGCCTAACAATTTTCCCAGCTAATCTTTTTTTATTCATCTTCAATGACTGGATCACACAGGAAAAACATCTACTAGCCCTAAAATTTTGTCTTTTTTTAAAAATTTTTATTTAATTTTTATTTTTTTAATCTGGTAACACTGTACAATAAGGTCCCTTTATTTAAAATTAGTTTATGCATGCATTAACATTAACTTACAATGAGCAATGCATTACGGCATTTATTAATCTTTGTTGACATTAGTCAGCTGTTCATCGTTAGCTCATATTATCTCAGGTCAATGTTAACAAATAGAACCCAATTGTGAAGTGTCACTAAAATCTCTAAATGTCCTTTAAACAAGATTGAGAAGTAAAAAGAATTATATTATCTGTTGCTTTCAGAGAAATCTAACGTAGATTTATAGTAAAAATTATATATGCCAAAGGATTCAGAAAAAAATAACTTCATTCAAAGGGGTAAACTACTGTATTTTTCTTATACTATTGACAAATAATTTCTTCTTGATTTTAACATAACACTCTTTCAATTTTGTTGAATTACTCTGCATACAAGACTTAATATATCTTTGTTGTTTAAGGAGTTTAGATAATTTTACAGGAAAGCAAGACAAAAATAATAGATTAAGAATGATTTGCTGCCACATGTTTTGGTTATAATCCTGTTATTAACAATATTTGTAGTAGAATAGAAATGAAACTAGTGTCATACTTACGTCTCGTAACAGCCTTTAGTTCATACACAGGAGTCAGCTTCAGCTCTCCAAATACATTCTCCAGCAAATTTGAGAATAAGAAGTCCTTCTTGGGCAGAGTTTTGACCTCCGTCACAGTCCTCTTTCTGCCTTTGGAGATTTTCCACTCTGCTATCTCTCTCAGGGTATAAAACTGGTCGTCCTGGCACTCTGTGAAGTGGCCTTGCTGGGAGAAGCTCAGGCTAAAGCAGAACTTGGGCTCTCTGTGTAGCAGCTCACATCGCACATGTCCACCGTTGAGCTCATGGGTGACAGCAGTGATTCTGAAGCTGTCTCTCTCCCGTATGACGCCCTGAGCCAGCTGAATCTCCAAACCGCTGAGGAATACGGGCTGGGACAGTCTGTGGGAGCTGATCTTCACTGAGTCCGCTATCTCTTGTATGCTTTGGTACGGCTGACTGTCAGCCAATAGTTTGAACAATCCTGTCACATAGAGTACAATGTTAAGTCACTCCAAGAAACAAAAGTGGTGACAACAGAGAGAAGTTTTTTAGCGAATCATTAACATGGACATCATACACTTATTGTTTTGGATGGTGCATCAGTCAAAGTCCTGTAAGACATGACCAATGGAAAAGAAAAAACACCATCTCTGTCCACTGTCTGACTTATCCAAGTGAAGACGGAGCTTTTTGTCCTTAAGCCATCCCAGCCCTGCAATATCACTTCACCATTTGGCTAAGATTGTCATAGGAAACACTATTTAGCACAACCTTAGGGTTATGATGAGCAGCTGACCGTCATAGATCATAAAGACAGAAGGATCAAATCCCTGCACATAACTGGTAACGCAGCAGTGAGTTTGCTCTAATGAACCTAAGACAGTGCAAATTCTCTCTTTGCATATTAGTTGCTGTTCACATCAGGTTCAAGACAATGATATTTGGGTCACACTTTAGTTTAGGGACAAATTCTCACTATTAACTAATTATTAACTCTGACTTTTGAATCTCAATTTTTGACTTTCACTACTAATTAGCTGCTTATTAATATAAGGTAGTTGTTTAGGTATGGGGCGGATTAAGGGATCTAAAATATGCTCATGCAGAATAAAATGTGCTTTATAAATACTTAAAAAACAGCCAATATGCTAGTAAAATCACAAAATCAATTTTCTGAAATTTCAATGTTCTTTGCTAGTGAAATGATCTTCACTGTCCTACTAGAACAGCTGAATACCTTGTGACTTAAGAAACGGGATGATTGATGAACTCATGAAGTGAGTTGTAATACTGTCACTTCAACCTTTATGAAATGATGTACAGGGATAAAATCACAATCATTCATAAACACCACTCTTCTGAGGTTCAAATAGAAGTTGTAATTCACTGTGTACAAATATAAAGAATGAATATATGCAAAAATAAATAAATAAATAAATAATAATAATAAGGTAGGAAAATTAAAATTTCACCTTATTTTCTAATTTAATGCATTTTCTGTGACAGAACTGGCAATAGATTATTTAGTTTGATATGTAACATTTATTCAAAACGTTCACCAAAATCATGCAGAATTATCATGGATGAGCAGACAACGAGATCTGCAACACGACTCCCTCCATTTACATCTTTTGGACACACAAAGACTGAACAAACTGTAAATCCTACATCTGACATGAATGTGAAAGTAACATACACGCGTACACTTCAAAATACATTTTTGTTGTTAGCCTGTTTTATATATTTGCAATTATTTTATTTATGTGGACTTCTTGCTTTTAGAATAAACCATTTTTTAAATAGTCAATTTGAAACATTTTAATTTAAATGTTTTAAATCTTTTGTTAATCATTACCAAAATAAGGATAATACATTTTGAAGTAAATTCATTAACAAAATAAATGCATGAATAAATTTTCAACCGATGACACAGAGATAAATTGTAGGTTTCTATAGCAAATGATCAGTGGAAGGTGCTTCTCAAACAGACTGAGCACGTTTAGATATTCTCTGTTGTTTTAAACAGATGGATTTCAAACAACAATAACCACATCACTGGCTAATCAAAGACCCAAATAATTAGTTATTTTATATATATATATATATATATATATATATACAGTGCCACTTGAAAGTTTGTGAACCCCTTGCAGAATCTGTGAAAATGTGAGTAATTTTAACAAAATAAGAGAGCATACAAAATGCATGTTATTTTTTAATTAGTACTGTCCTGAGTAAGATATTTTACATAAAAGATGTTTACATTTAGTCCACAAGACAAAAAAATAGCTGAAATTATTAAAATAAACCCATGCAAAAGTTTGTGAACCGCTGGTTCTTAATACTGTGTGTGGTTACCTGGATGATCCACGACTGTTTTTTGTTTTGTGATGGTTGTTCATGAGTCCCTTGTTTGTTCTGAACAGTTAAACTGAGCGCTGTTCTTCAGAAAAATCCTCCATGTCCTGCAGATTCTTCAGGTTTCCAGCATCTTTTGCATATTTGAACCCTTTCCAGCAGTGACTGTATGATTTTGAGATCCATCTTTTCACACTGAGAACAATTGAGGGACTCAAAACACAACTATTAAAAAAGATTCAAACATTCACTGATGCTCCAGAAGGAAATACGATGCATTAAGAGCCGGAGGGTGAAAACTTTTTGAATTTGAAGATCAAGGTAAATTGTACTTAATTTGTTTTCCGGGAAACATGCAAGTATCTTCTGTTGCTTCCGAAGGGCAGTACTATATGGAAAAAAATTATATTTCTACAAAATAAGAAAAATTTGGACATCTTCATCCTGTTCAAAAGTTTTCACGCCTGGCTCTTAATGCATGGTGTTTCCTTCTGGAGCATCAGTGAATGTTTGAATCTTTTTTAATAGTTGTGTTTGAGTCCCTCAATTGTTCTCAGTGTGAAAAGATGGATCTCAAAATCATACAGTCACTGCTGGAAAGGGTTCAGATATGCAAAAGATGCTGGAAACCTGAAGATTCTGCAGGACATGGAGGATTTTTCTGAAGAACAGCGCTCAGTTTAACTGTTCAGAACAAACAAGGGACTCATGAACAACCATCACAAAACAAAAAACAGTCGTGGATCATCCAGGTAACCACACACAGTATTAAGAACCAACAGTTCACAAACTTTTGCATGGGGTTATTTGAATAATTTCAGCTATTTTTTTTTTGTCTTGTGGACTAAATGTAAACCTCTTTTATGTAAAATATCTTACTCAGGACAGTACTAATTAAAAAATAACATGCATTTTGTATGATCGGTTTTATTTTGTTAAAATTACTCACATTTTCACAGATTCTGCAAGGGGTTCACAAACTTTCAAGTGGCACTGTATATATATATAAAGTTTTCAAATATCTTCTGTCCACTGAAACTGGTACCTGGATATTCCACAGGAATTTCAATCTCAGTGTTGCTGGAGGTCTGTGCAGTGAATCTGGTGATGGTGATCTCAATGATTTTCAGCAAATCTCCTGTTGAAAGAGAGCACTCTCTTCCAAACATTTCATACACACAGCCTGAAAGAAAAAAAAAAAAAAAAGGTTAAAGTGTTTAAAGCATGTTAAAATACAATACAAACCTTTCAGTATTCCAATCCATTTCGTTTCGGTTGCAGTAAAAATATTTCTTCACAGTTCTGCACAAGCACTGGAGTGCTATTGTGAGCAGATACATGACATCACAAAAGACATATTACGACTAAAAGAAACTAGAAAAAGATCAGAAAGAAGTGGGTTTCCGATCGGCATCATGTGGTTTGAAAATGAATTTAACTTTTTTTCTTTAATTGATAATTTCAGTACTTTTTTTGCTAGTTAGAGTTGCCTCTTAAATGTTTAAAAATGATAGTTTTATGACATATTTGTGAAAGCTGCTATTGGTTTATGTGTAAAAACGTGCCTGTCTTCAAAGCTTAAACACAAATTCAATAACAGGATTATGTTGACTAATTCGCCTTTTATTAAAAATATATATATATATATTTTTTTTTAAACTGCACTTATGAATTATCAGTATTAATTTTTCACCATTTCAACATGTTGTTTCTCTGTGGCAAACTATTTCTCACCTACACCAATAAGTGTACACAAGCGGTTCTAAGTTTTACAAAGTTCGAAATGCGTAATTGCAGCTATTATTTGACTGTGAGGAGCAGATGAATTATGAGAAGGTAACGCTCAGTTTTACTCTTACCTTGGCAATATATTCCTGACTGGATCTGAAGCACTCTGGGGAACATTTTAGGATCCAGAAACTGCGTGAATTCATGAAGCGTCGTAGCCATCTTCTGCTGCACTTTTACGAGGAGCTGCTTTTAAAGCTCTGGAAGGTCTGAGAGATGAAACTCTGTACCTCGTGAATCCATAAAACGTCCTGTAAGAGGGTTAATGGAGGGCTAGGCGGCAGAGGAACTCCCAGGATGCCCTTCGCCCCCTCCAGGCGCCCCTTTAGCTCAGCAGTGCAGACTGACAACGAGACTGTGAGGCATCCTGCACAGCGGAGGAGGACAGGAAGCCGAATACAGCTCAAAGACCACAACTCAACACATTGTTAAGCAAAGCTGCACCGGGTATCTGCAAAAATACTATGACATACACAAATCCCACATCCTCTGCCTGACTTCATGACATCAGGGCCAAATGTAAGCCAAAACAACAGGGAAACAACGATCCATCCAACATCGCACAATACATCATTTACTCATTTTTACAGCAATATTGCGGGGTATTTTCAAAGCTGGGAAACCACCGCAAAATTTCCAACAAACCACATTTTAAAAGTATTTGTTCTAAATGGGAGGAAACACATTCTTTGACATAGCTTTTTTTTTTTTATTCAAAGTATTTTTTACTATTTGACATCGTAATACAGCCATAAAGCCAACAACTACAGACAAAAAATACATAACTTATTTCACATGATGGATTTTTTTTTGTTTTCTATAAAATGTCCGATCAGCATCAATACTGGCTGCATCTTTCTTCTTAAATTGGCTTTGATCCTAAATACACTAGAGTCTAATACTGTATATATTTTTTAATGCATACACTTCATTGTTTGTGTTGTTTTTTTTTTTTTTTTACATTTCCAGCACAATACAAATGTGAAAACATCAGAAAAAATAGAGCTCTTCTCTTTTCTCCTCAGCAAAGGAATAATTCACAATCAGTTACGGAAAACAAACCACGATAGCATGTAAAAGATTTCAAAACAAAAAAGAAATACAATTTTCAAATACAACAAAAAATAACACTACTTAAATCTGTCTTGTACATAAAAATCTACAAAGAGCGTTTGCAGTGAAAATTTCAGCTAACTGGGGAATGATAATGATTGTTTTGAGCTTTCAAAAATGCAAGTAAACAATAAATACAAACAATGTGCTTCATCCCTATAGACATATTTACACAAGTCTTTGGCTTATGGTCATCGTCTGCTACCGAAAAACAAAAGAACACATAATAAGCCAGCCATTAGTGCGGAATGCAGTCTTCTCGAGCCAAAGTTACACGCTCTCGATCGATGGATGAACGTGTTTGTTTGTCTTTTCCCTTTTGAAACAATGTCCATTTACACGAGTACTACTATATATGTTTATTAACAGGAACAGTGATAGACACAAAGAAATAAAGAACGTCTTCAGCATGCAACAGCTCGGGCTTAGTGTTTCAAATGGCTGCACGAAATCATAAAAAAATAATAAAACGTTCATATTAAAAAAACATGACCTCGACCAGGTGGCCGGCACTTGAATCTCATGAAAGTCAACACAGATGCACGAATGCAACATTTACATGGCACTCTCACTCCATGCCACATGTAAAATAAGCAGAGTGTGTCTGCCACACACACACACACACAGATGACGTCTCCATTACGACGTCTCGATGTACTCCAGAGCCAGGTCGTAGCAAAAGCGGTACTGCTCCTGCAGAGCGAGAGGGAAATTATGAGCTTTACTCTCAAACAACACAGCAATGGTCCAGATGAACGTTAAGCAAAGGCAAATATGAGTTTGACAGAAGCACCGGCTGACTCTCTGAAGAGCTGCAGAGGATGTGGTGAAGCTCTTTGAGCTACACCAGATTATCATGAAATATCAAGCCGATAAACATCAGTCCTCACTTAATTACTCTAAATGGCCAACTAACATAAAAATGTGAATATTCTAAATAATTATAAAAAAAACAATAAATAAGGAAGAATAAAAATAATAATAAAATATATATAATAAAAACGAGAGCTTTATATAATTATTTTTGGCTTATATTGCATTAGGTTATTATTCAGTTATTCAATGCTTGACTCTGTTATAAAAGTCAAAATATTTTTCCTAATCACTCTTTTTGTTGTTTCCAGTAAAATATCTCAGCATCCATAAATCAGGATAAAACTGTCTTGAGATGCTTTGTTTTCAGAGAATGTATCTTAAATTCAGTTTATTTTTCTCAGCTCACACACAGCATTATATTACATGTGTCCTAAAGCAAGAAAAATCGATTTGCCAGTGAAAGATATTTTAAGTATTGTACACAATATTTCTCAAGTAAATGCATCTTGTTTTAAGTATGCTGGGATATTCAACAAGACAAAAATACAGTGAGGTTACACTTTATTTGGTTACACTTTATTTTAAGGTGTCCTTGTTACAGTGTAATTATACATTTAAGTACTGAGTAATGTTAACTAACTACATGTACTTACTATACGGTTAGAGTTAGGATTAGGGTTTGTCTTAGGGTTACTTGCATGTAATTATGCATAATTTGTTGTTATTATAATAGTAATTACATGTAACATTTGTAACAAGGACACCTTAAAATAAAGTGTAACCCTTTATTTTAAGGTGTCATTGTTTCACTGTAATTACTCAAATAAGTACTGAGTGATATTAATTTGTGTTCATGTTGCAGGGGTTGGTTTAAGGTAAGTTGTAATTCTACCTAATTTTCTACAATAAGTCCATGTAACTACGTGGCCTAAAAATGTAGTGTTTCTCCAGTGATTTGTTCTGCCTGATGACAGTGGTGACAAAAGCATAATGAGGTGCAGTTCATACCGGGCTGTCCACCATATTGGGCTTGCTGTTTCTCAGACTCTTCACAGCATGAAAGACGTCTACAACATTCTGGCGCTTTATCATTTCACACACAATACTGATGGCACAGAACATCCCACTGCGGCCGCCTCCGTTCCTACAGAGACAGAGAGACATGAAGAGACACACGTGTGAAATGAGGTGTGTGTGTGTGTGTGTGTTTGCACTCTAGCACACTTCTCCATTGTAACGATGTGTGTGCAGAGATGCCCTGTATCCAGACTAACATTACATTACACACATGCTGTAGTGCAGGGTCAGTTCTGATGGAGTAAACCTGCTCAAGAGCAATGAGAGATCTTTAGAGTCTCGTGCTGCAAGACTTTTGGCACACCTTACGGGTTTGCTCACGGGGGTTTCCCTTGTGAAAAAACAACTGTGCCTAATTTTATCGAATGTGCACTTGTGGTGTACTTCAAATCGTAAACGTACATAAAAAACTGTACTTGCAGATAACATTATATTAATCAAATAAAAAGGCCAATTAAGTGTATTTAAAGAGAGATACTTTCATGACTGTCTTAACACATTTAAGTAACTTTTAAAAAATGCACTTAGTTTTACTTTAAAGTACATTATAAATCATGTTTTAAAAATCTTTTCTCATGTATTCATTCTGATGTCTTAACATATTGTTAAAACTATATCTTTAAATCTTAAATGCATTAAAATGCAACTTCATCATTACAAATGTGTAAATACATATAAAATACAAATGACAAACAAGTTTCAATAGAAATTGAAACTTAAAATTACATAAAATATAATCGAAGTATTTTTTAGTTTATCATAAATGCTTATTACATTCAGCAGTAACTATATTTCAAAGACAATAGAAGTAATTATGAAATTACATAAAAATATGCACATACATACATATGTAAAACTCCTTGAGTGGACGGAAAAACATTCTCAAGTTTAGCTAACTGTATTTAATATAAATCTAAACTACATTTTCATTTAATTTCTGTAATAACTGTTTTTTTAAGTATGCTGTATGAGGGTTAATGGAGCATTAAAAGGATAGTTCACCCACGAAGGTAAAATACCATCAAACAGAAAAAAAAAGAAAAAAAAAGAAAGAAAAAAAACCCCCCCTTCAAAATATGTTCTTTTGTGGTCAACAGAAGACATAAATTCATACAGGTCTGAAACAACCTGACAGCAACAACAACAGAATTTGGTGAACTGTTCCTTTAAACAGAATTTAAGCCATTATTACTTCAACAGCATTTTATATGTCAATTTTATTTATGCGGCATAAATAATTTCAGCATAAAGTATAAATCATTTTATTTATACTTCATAAATAAAATTATAAGGATACACTTTATTTTAAGGCAGGGACAGAGGCGATTGACAGCTTGCCCACCCAGTCAGATCGATGGAAATACATATTTTTTTAGAATACAATTTTAACGTTTATATTTTTTAATTAATTACTTTAAATGTGATTTCTGTTTGTTGTGTTTCACTAAAACTAGCCTATATAATAATAATAATAATAATAATAATAATAATAATAATAATAATAATATTGCTAATTAGTTCATCTTCTGTTACATTGCGCTAGTAGGCTACTATGTTACGTTCTTCACGCCAGTAGTGCTATCCAGATTCTAACTAGCAGCTCCATTGAATGTTTATAATAAAACAGCCATCTATACTAACAGAACATTTGGATTACGACAAAATCATTACCATATTTGATTCAAAACCCAGACGGCTTGACTTGTTTAGAGCAGACATCAGTCATTGGTTGGGCCTATATGGGTAGTTTTTAGTCTGGCCCGCCGTGGTATGGTTATGCAGTATTTGCATTCAAATATTTGTGAGCAAGGGATTTTCTGGAATGTACAAACTGCAAAATAATAGCATATTGGCGAATGCACACTCGCGAATCTTCTCATCAGTATCGTCTGCAGGTGTACAGCTGTACGCACTGTGCGTACCATGAGCGCTCAGACTGACCTGAGATTTGCCTCGCAAACATTTCAGCAGCTAGTGTCCCGTATTTCTGTCGACTGAACCAGCCATGCCATTAACTGGGCCTCGGGCCGAGAATTCCGATAAGCTGTCGGACAAGGGCCAGGCTAGGGCCTATAGCCTATTTGAGGCCCGTGCAGCGCTCTAGTCCACTTCATCCAACGCTGCTTTTTTTTTCTGTTGTTTTCATCTGTGTGCTCTTTACCATTTTGTTGAGTTTAAAAGTGACACATTCGTTCTGCTCTCACTGATCATTTGATCCTCCCAAAGAAAAAACAAAAAAAAAAACTCTCCGCTTACCCTCGGAAGAAATCCTGCAGGCGCCCCTGCTTCTCATAACAAACAAAGAATAGACGGTGTAAATAAAGAGCAAATGTGCAGTGTATATCGTCATATAGATTATAATATAACTTTGTGAGATCGCAATGAACTGAAGTGAGTGGCAGCTTATTCCCACTGCGCAAAGTTACGTCCATTGGACGTATTTTTATGTTTTTGCAGACGTTGAAAAGACGTCCACTGAGGAGCCAGAATGAAAGTTTTTATGACGTCTTTTTTTGACGTGTTTTGCACGTCTGATATAGACGTTCAGTGAACCTCCATACAAGGTTAAAAACAAGTTCAAATGTGGTCAGTGGACATATTTTCAACATCATTAAAGGTTAATTTAGACATAATTTGTACTGTTTCTGGACCAAATAAACACTCTCAGGATGCATTAGATTTAAAATCATGTTATTTCAATGTAATTTACATTTGTAAAAGCGACTCACAGACACTGTCCAAAAATCATGAAAATAAAAGAATCTTCACTGAAACAGCATTCAACTGCAAATCAAAGACATTAAATCTCTGAAGATCTCAGCAGAAGAGGATTAAACAACTCCACAAACAGCATCACCAGCTTCACTCATTACTAACCAGACTGACTTTATTTCTGTCTATAGCTTTTATTGATAATTACCAGAGGTTTCGATGATGGTATTTGTTTCATTTGAAGTCACCATTGTGGTGGACAGTGTTTGATTTAATTGGGATTTTGGGCCTCGTACTTCTTGTGCTAGCTTTTTTTTTGGTTGTTTTAACTGTGTTTGTAAAACACAGTTGTTGTGGCAAAGAAAGCTGAAATCAAGTGTTATTTTCTTGTTAATGATAATAAAGTCATCACAAAATGAACATCAGATGCTGTGTTTTAATGGGTGTGCATATATTTACAGATAAAAAGCATGTACACAAAGTATTTTTGAGAAAGAGCATTATGTAGTCACACTCAGACATCAAGATTTTGCACATGAATCACAACAACGGTGACAATAAAACAAAAAATATTTGGAATTAAGAAAGCGTTTATACTATAAAGCCACCCATCATGCATTGCAGCATGAAGCTTTTTTTGTTTTGATTGTCACCGTTGTTGTGATTCATGTGCAAAATCTTGATGTCTGTGTGTGACCACATGATGTGTTTACTCAAAATATCTCACGCACATGCATTTTGTCCATCTTCAGAATAAGTGATCATTTCAACACTCTTGGCCCCTGTACTGTAAATTCTCAAGGTTTAGTGGCTATATAAAACAAAGCCTTAGATGCTCATTTTAGGATGACTTCATCATCATTAACAAGCAACTGAAACCACCTGATCTCACTTTAATTTGGCCTCCTTTGCTGCAACAACAGTGCTTCACAAACACAGCTACAACAGCCAAAAAAAAGCTAACACAAGAAGTACGAGGACCAAGATCGCAACTAAAGCAAACACTGCCCACCACAATGGTGACTTCAAATTAAACAAATATCAACATCTAAACCTCTGTTAATTCTCAATAAGAGCTTCTTAGATGTCTGACAGAAATAAAGTCAATCTAATGAGTGAAGCTGGTGATGCTGTTTGTGGAGATGTTTAATCATCCTCTGCTGAGATCTTCAGAGATTTAATGTCTTTGATTTGCAGTTGATTTTACCAAATGCTCAGTCATCAGTTATTTGATCATTTAATTTGATCATGAACTTCAGTGAAGAGTCTTTTATTTTCTTGATTTTTGGACAAACACAGTGTCTGTGAGTTTAAATCTAATGCATCCTGAGAGTGTTTATTTGGTCCAGAAACAGTATAAATTATGTTTAAATGAACCTTAAATGATGTTGAAAATATGTCCACTGACCACATTTGAACTAGTATTTAACCTTGTATGGAGGTTCACTGAACGTCTATATCAGACGTGCAAAACACGTCAAAAAAAGACGTCATAAAAACTTTCATTCTGGCTCCTCAGTGGACGTCTGTTCAACGTAAACAAGACTTCAAAAAGACTTCCTTTGGACGTAACTTTGCCCAGTGGGTTATAAAGGGATCCCTCTTTGCGGGCTTTCTAGACTTGCACACTGAAGGTCATTGCACACTGAGTCCGAAATTTTCGCACGTTAAAAAATAAATACGACCTCATGTTGTCAATCACGTTTACACACTGCCTCCGAAACCTTCGTCCGTCATAAAAAAATTCGGATCAGGTTTGATTTTCTCTGTTTTTGCATCCGTAGCATGCATTTTGATAGGAAAGGATGAGGAATACGAAAAAACGGAAAAACGCACGCGAAAATTTCGGACTCAGTGTGCAATGGCCTTGAGTCCGAATTTTTCGTCTGAAATTTTTGCACATTTAAAAATAAATACTGCTGCATTTTCGCATCCGTAGCAAGCATTTTGATATAAGAATGACGAATACGAAAAAAACTGAAAAACGCATACGAAAATTTCGGACTCAGTGTGCAAGGACCTTTAGGCTAAAATTCATTCATAATTTTAATAAAGGGTTTATTAGTGTAAAGATCTACCTCGCTAATGAAGCAGTGTAATGGCTCTAGAACCAGGCATGCACTTGTGCGTTCATACTGGTCAGATAGCTATCCGATTAGTTAAAACTGTTCCATGTACAAATGGCCACATAAATGTGTCTCCACAAAACGAATATAAATAAGATCTTCAATTCCTGCGCTAATATAGGAGAGTGAGCATCATTACTGGTGAGAGAATTTACTCTCAATACTTTTAATTAAGGTGAATGTATTTTAAACCCCTGGTTGTATGCGACGCCAAACTTTCAGTTTGATTTGCGGCAGTTTGCGCGTCTGCTTGCTGTAGACGTTCGTCCACGGCAGATCATATCTGTGGAGATGCGTGTTGCAGTAGTGCTGTGGTAAAATTAATATCTTGTTCAACAACCAGATGCATTTACGCTTGTCCAGTTGCTTCTGGAATGTGTGCAGACCACCTTCTGAAGTGTTTTGCGAGATCTGATTGTAATCGAATGCGTTTCTGACCAGTTCATCATTTTTTTCTTTTTCTTTGTTTCTTTATTATTATTATTATTATTATTGAGCCGGGTGATGCGAATTATTCAGGCCCACCCACTCTTTCAGAGGCCCACCCACCAACAACTTTCTGCCTCCGCCACTGTTTTAAGGTGTCCTTGTTACAGTGTAATTATCCATTTAAGTACTGAGTAATATATATTAACTACATGTACTTACTATATGGTTAGGGTTTGGCTTGGGGTTACTTGGATGTAATTATGCATAATTTATTGATATTATAATAGCAAGTACATGTAACATCTGTAACAAGGACACCTTAAAATAAAGTGTTACCAATTTACTTGACCAAGGAATGGACCAGTCATAGTTAGCTTTTTATGCGATGTATAGGTGTGGGTAAATCTAATATCAGTGAGAGCAGTGTGAGAGTGGTAAATCGTTCACAGGCAATACACTGACAGGAAATACTGACGAGATATTAGAGGAAGCTATGAGTAGAATTTGTGGTCTGATTTTCTGTCCATCCACAGATAAAACTGTAGCTACTGATTAATACACAAACAGCTGCTTTTGGTCGCTGTACATCTGTACTCACAGGCAGTGTATAATAGTGCGTCCATCGCCTTCCTCACATTCCTCCTGCCATTTGTCCACCTGGAGGATCAGCTTGAGGAACGAGCGTTTGGAGGCGGGAACTTCCCTATGACCCGCCCATCCCAGGTACTGGAACTGACGGACCATCAGGTAACCTTCCTGAGGCTTAGGACACACACACACATGTCAATGTAACTATGCACTTCTGCCCAAGACTCTTTGACACTTTGTTGCTTTGTCAAAATGATCAAGGGTTTCAGAGACATGCGGAAAAACTCACCCTGGTCAGGTTGCATATCCTGAAAAGACGACTAATGACATCACAGTCCATAGAGCAGGATATGCAGTCCACCTGTACAGGGCCGTATCTTAGCATTCCCTCCTCTGGCCAGTACTGAGGACAACCCTGTACACACCAATTACACACAGATCAAACACAAAGAGGAGCCACTGATAGTAACCAGGTGTTGCATTAAGGGAATAGTTCACCCAAAAGGGAAAATTTGTTGAAAATGTACTCATCATCAGGTCATCCACGATGTAGATGAGTTTGTTTCTTGATCAGATTTGGAGAAATGTAGCATTGCATCATTTGCTTACCAATGGATGCTCTGCAGTGAATGGGTGCCGTCAGAATGAGAGTCCAAACAGCTGATAAAAACATCACAATAATCCACAAGTAATCCACACCACTCCAGTCCATCTACTGAAGTGAAATGCTGCATGTTTGTAAGAAACAAATCCATCATTTAGATGTTTTAACTTTAAACCATTGTTTACAAATCCCTAATCCATAATAACGCTTCCTTCAGTGAAAAAGCCACCTCGTCTGAATAAGGAGAGAAATCCGCACAGATCAAGTAACAGTTTAAAGTTAAAATGTCTTACTGATTGATTTATTTCTTACAAACACACAGCTTTTGGCTTCAAAAGATGTTAACTGATGGACTGGAGTGGTGTGGATTACTTGTGGATTATTGTGTGGATGTTTCTATCAGCTGTTTGGACTCTCATTCTGACGGCACCCATTCACTGCAGAGGATCCATTGCTGAGCAAGTGATGGAATGCTACATTTCCCCAAATCTGATGAAGAAACAAACTCATCTGCATCTCGGATTGGCTGAGGGTGAGCACATTTCTGCCACATTTTCATTTTTGGGTGAACTATTCCTTGGGTAAACATGCCAAAGGAACGTTAAATTTGGCTCAACATCAACAGATCGTTTTCCACTGACTTCACTCTCTAACCAACTGATCTCTGATGTCTTCTCATTGCTTAAATATACATTGCACAAACAATTTTTAAGAATAATAACAACACATTCTCACCTGAGCCAAATCGATCTCGTTTAGCATGACGATGGAGGTGCATCCATAATCATACACCAGCCTCCAGAAGTCCTTGACGGTGTTGGGTAACGGATGCTGGGTCACGATGAACGCGGCCGGCTGCCTGTAGCTCTGCGTAACATAGAACATAATGTACTTCCTGCAGACACTCTGCTTTGTGACACTTACGCACAACCAAGGCGAAGATGGGACGTTTTTCAGGATGGCCGATGTGTGAATGTGTATGATCATGCAAGGACCACAGTGAGCGTTCGACATGAAAGAATGATATAAACGCGTGTCGTTTCCTGTGTGTGCGTCTTTGTCGATGTGTCAGTGGGATAAATGTACATCTCTGTAAGTTATTAAATGCATTCATTTTTCTTTGCATGCTGTAGCAAACCCAGTAGAGAGAGGTTGAATGGAAAGTGCTGACATACCACTAAAGCCACGAAACAAATCCAGTCTAACAGAGGCAGAACTGAATCAGAAATTACCTGGTATTCTTCTGACGGCTTGGTTAAAAAAAGTCCAAGAGTTTGTGAAGCGTACGAGGAAGTGATTTAAAATTACCCACTAAAATCACAACTTTTTGAGTTCAGCCGTCAAAATAGCTGATTCTGGCTGTGCGATCACCATCTCCCAGGGTCAGAGGTCATCGGCTGTCATCTACAGATCTGTTGTGGGGTGTCACTGACTGAACACGCTCTCAGATATACAGAAGATTGTGCACATCGAATACATTAGATAGACACAAACTAATTCACTACAGTACTGACACAAACAGCCATGACAAATGAAGCACTAGGAGATGGATGCACTGTCAGTTACAGATCAATCTAGATACTAAACAAATGCATTCTCAAATTAGAAAGTGAAAATTCACTCGCCCTCACGCCATTTATGGCTTTCTTTCTTCTGTGGAAGACAAAAGAAGAGATTTGGAGGAATCTTTAGGCAGCTATTTTCCACATAATGAAATCATGGAGTGACCAAGAGCTGTGATGCTCCAACAGTAGTTCATACTCATGTGCGGCAAGTCTTATGATGTCAGTTAAAAGTGCACAAGTGTGTAATATGGACTACTTTTATGGTGGTTTATTGTCCTGTTTTTGGAGCTTGACAGTAACTGGGCACCATTCACTTTTGTTGTATGGAAATAAATACAGTGTTAAAACTCTCCAGTTGTTTTCCACAGAAAGAAGGAAAAAAAAACCCCATCCAGATTCGGAATGACTTGAGGGTGAGAAATGATGGCAGAACGTTCATTTGGGTGAACTTGTCCTTTAATAAATGACAAAATTAACACTTTAAAGCAAGAGATTCACACTTACACTTACCTCGCCCTTTTACTAAAATAATTTGGACTTTATTATTTTTGAAAACCCAAATGAAAGAAAGTTCAATTTAGGACCACATACAGCCATCAAGAAGAATTCATTGATTACACTACAGAAAAGTAGCTAATTCAATGCTTTATTAATTCAAGACAAATAATCGTATCGCTGATCTACATGACCACCACGTTATGTGGCTTATAACAGAGCAATTGGAATGGATTTGAAAGTGGCTCACGCTAACATCTGTCCCACTCAAAGGACTTGCCACCTGGATTTGTCTCTAGCTTTCTGTAGCTCCGTTCCAAAATCCAATGAGAGATCTCGCTGTCTACTATCTACACTGACAGCTGCGCTCTAAAGCAGCACTGAAACTCACAAATGACTGATCTAATTGACGCAATTAAGGGACTGACTCAGTAGAGTTTGATGTTAGCATGCTGCATTAAGAATACACAGCAGAAATACTGGAGTAAAATAATTCTGTTTTTATTATATTGTTATTTTGTTGTATTGTTATCAATACGTTCAGTACAACTTTTAGTATTGGTAATACTAAAAGAAATGTGTGTGTATTTATTCTGGGACTGACTGATCTGGTACACGTTGACTAAAACAAGGAATCACAGAAGGCAGCAAAGTTAAGTTGCCTGCCTTTCGGCTGCCCTCATATGTTACCTCCGTTGGCAGCTCACTAGGTTTTGGAACAGAGCGTGTGTCTAACATAAAGGAGACGAGGAAAAGTGAGCGTGAGGAAGCCATACTTACATCCATGAGCGCTGCATTGATGTAGTTGCTGCTCTCTCCATCGATGGTGATGAGGAAGGGCAGGCAGCGGTCGGGCGGGAGGTTGTCCATGAAACGGTTCTTGTCGTGATTTCGAGGAAGGAGTGCAATGCTGCAATCTTCAGGCTGAGGCTGAGGGGTCACTGAGTTCAAAGTCTGGACAGGAAAGAGCGGACAACAGCAGGTGAGTTCTGATTCTGCTGGGAATGGAAGCAAGATCTTTTGTTGTTGATGTCAAAGGCCGTGTGTCCAATCCAACTGTACGGTCTGTCATTTGGTAGAAGCTAGTCAAATGAGCCAGATGTTAACATAAACAGGTAGTGTGACATGCATGCATCTTCAAAAACTGTGAATAAACTATGCGAGAATACAAAACTATGCTTTAAATGCAGTGTTTTGTGCTGTGAATTGTTAACTACCAAGAAGACAGAACCACCAAAACCACCAAGAGGTGTTTAGAAACCAACCACTGAATGATGCTGCATATTGTTGGGGCTTTGCATTTCATAGTAATGTTAATAAAACCGTGTTTGATTGTAAGGACATATTTGTTTAACTTGTTGAACAAAGTTTGGGTTTTTGTGTTGGGTCTTCACTTGATGTCCATGTAAAATCTGAGTCCTGAAGGAAAGCCAGTAGAAAAGCACAGCCATAAATAATAAGTAACAGCATTTGTCAGGTACCTGAAATTCGTCTTTGAGGTGAGAGGAATTGCTCTGAGAATCGATGCGGATCATGTCATAGTACGCGGCTTTGAACTCGCACACGGGAATCGCCGTCTCGCCACACAAACACGCCTCCAGGATGGCATCGTGGATGAAAATGTACTGCTCCTGAGAGCCAGAGGAAACCAGGGGTTGTGTGTCATCAGTGCATATGCTTTCATTTTTGACAGCCTTATTAGTTTGCTTAACATGTAGAAGACGGGATTACATGTGTAAGCCTCAGAGTCCCACTGTAGCAAAACTGCAACACTTGTATAAAGCAATCTTTTTTTTTTTTTAATGAACTCTGAATTCATACACTCTGAAATGCACCATAGCAGTAAGGCATATACTACACCATGGCTGACTGCTTTTTGTTGTTGTTGTTGTTGTTGTTGTTATAAATATTGCAGAAATGCAACAGTGGCCCTTAGTGGTCAGGACTGAGGTTTTCTTCTTCTAGATGTTTTATAGAGGTCCATGCAGCTGCACTGCAGGCTTCTGAACATGCACTTTCAGGTACTGGCAGTAATGGCAGTAAAAGCATATGTTTTTTGTATGCTTAATTGCTTAAATGAAATTGTGTAACCTTGAAAGCTAAAACAAAATAAGAACCAGCATTATGAATTTTATAACCAGTGGCTTTCTAAAAATATATTTAGTAGGGAGAAATTCTTAGAGGACCATAATCAGCATCATGATTGAAGCATGCAAACACACCTCAGTCTGAACCATGTTGATTCGTCTGGAGCGCAGAGCTTTGACGCAGTTGTAGATGTCCACGACCCCTTCTCTCTCTGCCATGTCCAGCATGATGTCAATCACGATGTAACATCCCGTCCGGCCAGCTCCCGCACTGAAACGGACAGAGCAGGGAAGAAAATCACCATCCGTCTCGTATCGATTTCATCACTGATCAAACAATTCCAGGTGCAAAAGCAGCAGAGATGAGAGCAGTGCTGTGAGCAGTGGCTCACTGTTTCGGAAATGCTATCAGAGCTGTTTGTAAAGCTTCATTATGTACAAAAACTAGCATCTAAAGACATTTTTAAATAAGAACAAAACACTTGTGTCAGGATGCTCAAAAACTGCTTAGTTAATTTATGCAAACTGCCTAAAGCAGTGGTTCTCTCCTTTGTATGAAATTTCCTAGGCACAATTTTTAATATAATAATGTGTACATCCTCATAAATGTGAAATGCATTGTATTAAAATCTAGTTAGTTAAATTAGGTTTCAGTTCTTTGCTTAATGTCTTTGTTAAAATTATATCTGAGTTTTAAAATATTAAACATTTGTACTACACATATTTCATGGAATAATTGAAAAAGCTTATTTGGTTATTTAGTTTCTAGTAGTGCTGTCACAATACCAGTAAAATTTCACAATTCTTGGCACCGATTCTGATACCATAGAAACAACTATTGGAACTATTAAACTATTTTATTTAACTGTTTAAAAATAAAAATATTAAATCATTTAAAAATATTACATTTGTTAGTTAACTATTAATGCTAATAATAAGTAAATAATACAGCAACCAATATCTTCCTAATAAGTACACATTGCTTTAAAGTCAAGTGAATTAAAGCATTTAAATATTAAAATTAATAACAAAGAAATACATCACGTCATAGAACAAAGACTATTATTATTAGTTAACCATCACTGATTTGTTTTCTTTTTCTTGTTAATATTGCTGTAGCAGATCTATTAGTTTGCATTTACACAGCAAGACTTAAAAAATTTATATTTTGAAATTTTATATTTTTCTGTTGCTATGGTTGCTATCACTGTCAGTCATCGCAATCAAAACTTTTGCTGTTTAACTGAACAGCAGAATAATGCAATGAGAACAAAGACAGTAGCAATCAAAGACTGTCAAGTTGAAAGGAAAAGAAAGCTGCATCATGGGATTGTTTTTTTTTGTTTGTTTTTTTATTTTTTTTTTGCATGCAGCAATGCAGATGAGACCACATCCTGTTCTTGGGGCATGAACGACAGGCAACGTGGTAATGTTTAAGGGTAAAATTGTTTCTGCCAGATGTGCTAAATGAGCTGAGAACCAAGAGTACAAAGAGTCAAAAGAGCTGCTGTGACTGGCCAACAGTGTCAGATGTGGACGCTGGTATACTGAAGTGTGAGCATGACAAAATAACAGAACCAACCACAAGACCATTTGCATATGCAGATGAGCTGTGGTAAGACCCTAAGAACAGGAAGTGATGTCACAAACCAATGACAATGCATTCTCCTGTACAACACAAGAATCGATCTCAACAGGAACGGACCTCTGGATTCGACCGTGCATTGCTTAAGAAAAGGATAGAAGTGGATAGAAAATGTCAAGCTGTGGATCTTTCTTCTGATGCTGTACTGTTCATTAAAAGAAAAGTTCACCCAAAAAATGAAAATTTTCTGACTTGCACTCCCCCTCAGGCCATCCAAGAAGTAGATGAGTTTGTTTCTTCATCAAATTTGGTGAAATGTATCATTTCATCACTTGCTCACCAGTGGATCCTCTCCAGTGAACGGGTGCCGTCAGAATGAGAGTCCAAACAGCTGATAAAAACATCACAATAATCCACACCACTCCAGTCCATCAGTTAGTGTCTTGTGAAGATAAAAGCTGTGTGCTTGTAATAAATAAATCCATTAACTTTTGTTGCTTGATCTGTGCATATTTCTCTCCTGATTCAGACAAGATGACATTTTCACTGGAGAAAGCAATATTATGGATTATGGACTAGCTGGAAGCCACGGTTTACCTTTTAAAAACACCCTGATAGATTTGTTTCTTACAAACACGAAGCTTTTCACTTGACAAGATTATTGTGATGTTTTTATCAGCTGTTTGGACTCTCATTCTGACGGCACCCATTCACTGCAGAGCATCCATTGCTGAGACAGTGATGTAAATGCAACATTTCTCCAAATCTGATACAGAAACAAACTCATCTTGGATAGTCTGTGGGGAGGAGAATATTTCCAGCATTTCCAGCATTTTTTTATTTTTTATTTTTTTTTGGTGAGCTTTAAAAGATTAAGATTTTTAAAATCACCTTCATGTCTTCAAACCAGTACAAAGCAATTCTGAAGTTTCATTAGCAATATTTTTCAATAGCCGCTTTTACATGTAAAAACTCTTAAACTGTTGTAAAATTTACAGAATTAATTTTCTGTCATTCACACATGCTATGGCTTTCCATGTTTGATTCATGCTGCTATTCGCACTCCACCAAAGGCCAACATTTTACTGCAACACTTCATACAGCTGGCTACAGTGCATACATCACATGACCCCTGCATTTCCAGCACAAAGGCTGTATGTGAAGGTGTCGTTGATGCATTGCAGTACCTGCAGTGGACGACGATAGGCCCAGCGGTGGGAGGGTTGGACATCTTGACTCGTCGGATGAATGACAACAGTCCTGTAGCGTGATACGGTACTCCATGATCGGGCCAGCCAGTGAAATGAAACTGCTTTACCTCTCGCACCTCATTAAAACCCCTCTGTGAAAATAAGAACAAACATCCACAAAACACCTGAGCACCTGAAAAAATAATATACATCAAATCACTTTCTTTTTCACCAATTACATTGGCCCCAAAAAGTATGTGGATATTAAAGTCACTCTAATGACAATATATCACAGCAAGTGTAGGGATAAGATGCACAAGCGCATTTTACAAGCAAAACATTATTTCAAAAAAGGGGTTTAATATACTACAACAAGAGATGCAGTGTTGAACATGAAGACTGTCAGTGTTCATGTAGACTTCATGTATGTTTGTGGTTTGAGGACAATGTTGTGGTTCCTCTGTTCAGACAGCTAGGTGAACTTGAGGAAGAATTGACTTCATATATCCACTAACAATCACCAAAATGATTGTATTAAAAGTATATGTATGAACAAGAGTGATTTTAGTGAAAGAAAAGATCCTGCAGACATATACTGTACATATACAGACTCTTCATCTAATGAAGTCACACATTTATAACTATGACCTAAGTGTTCAAAAGTGTCAAAATACTTTGTGTGGCCACTGTATATGGATAACATGAGAAAATTAATGTATTTCCTTCAGGGTTACAGAATATTAGCATCAAAATAATCTCACCCTCTCCAGAGTGAAAGTCCTGACAACATATTCTGCAAGTGGCTCGACCTCCACAAATGTCACTTTGAAGTCTCCATAAACTTCAGCATCATCTGGCCAGTACTTATAGCATTTCACCTACAGGAGGATGAGACCAATCAAACATAAAATACAGAGCAAATCACATGCACTCTAATGCAACTTGTTGCATGTTCATTAAACACATTTTTAATAACTGTCTTAAATACATTAAGACATGTATTTATTGACTGATGCAAAGCAACACAGATGCATCTTGATTCACAGCAGTCTGATTTAATTCTTGCTAAAATCTTAAAGTTGAAATCTTGTTTAAATGCTTTAAGATTATTCAAGATCAGTCCTAGAGCATTATGATATGAAGACTGCTGTGAAATCAGTTCAAATGCACTCACTTGTGCATAATAATATATAATTAAACAAAGCATCCACCACGTGCACAAATGTACGAAATACATACATCGACATGCTTCAACCCTTTGAGAAGTGTCAAAAAAGTTTATTATTTCTTTATTTTGATTTTGGGGTGAAATATGACCTGTTCCTGACAGGCTTTGTGAGATTCACCCATTTTTGTCACTTCGAGCAGATGAATTACTAGTCCTCGCTCACTCTTCAAAAGGTTTTTGCAGGCAGGGGCCTTCAGGTCACATCACAGAGCACAAAAATACACAACGGCCCCTCAGCAGGCAGTATAGCGACATACCCGGCCCACCTCCACTAGGTTGGTTACCATCACGATACAGGCTGATTGCTCTTGCCAGATCATCCTCCAGAAGTCATACACCGTCTCGTGGACAGGGCCTAAGGGGAAGCCAAATGTTCAGCTTTATTTCTCTAAAATCTATGTTTTTGTGTGATATCCATCAAAATTGCAATAATCTACATTTGGACATGTGGGAGAAAAAACTTCTGGCATTATTTGACAGATTTTGCATAACATCTTTTGTGATACTGTATATATAAAATACAATGTATTAGTGATATATAAAATGAGTATTGTTAGCAAGTTGTTACTTTAAAGAGATATTTCTACATGATTTAACCCATATAAAGCAGTTTTGGTATAAATTAGTTACTGAGGTTGATGCAGCAATATTAAATAATATTTTTTGACTTGTAGATGTTACCATTTTTAGGTCACCATTTTTTGTTACACAAATGTCTCCGGTGCATGTTTCAGTGAATAATTTATGAGTATGTACACTTTGTATCAGATAAAATAGAATGCAGTTTCTGCATATGAAGACAATCTGCTTGAGTTTGTTATAGTACAGTATATTTAGTTCATTATATAGGTTACTATATTTAAAGATCAGTCAAGTTTTTGTTCTTGGCAACAGAGAAAAGACTATTAATTCAGCCTTCCTCATTTACCTTGAGTTGCGATGTAATGGCTGGGCCTCTGGTATCCCTGCAAGAGAAACAAAAATAAGGATTTTGTCAGAGGCAGCAAACAATTCAAATCTGAGAGTAATTTATTTTACAGTGGGCTATGCAAAATTAAGTTTTTAAGAGTTTCATTTTGAGACTTGTAATCTCAACACACACACACACACACACACACCACGATTTCTATGAATCAAACACACACTGCAGGGAGACCTGACATCAAATCCCCCCTCCCACGAAAACTAAAACACACGACACCAAAATCATGAGCGTTAACTGAAACACAGGCCAGGGATGTTAACATGCATGACGCCCACGCCACAGGCAAAGCAGATGAGTCGCGGCATGAGAAAGAGCGACAGAATTGAGCTGGACGTGTGTGTGGCGGCGCAAGCGGCTCCATGCAGATGGGCTTTCGGGGCATGGATGGGTGAGACAGAGAGGGGAAGTGTGTTCGAATGTGCCTACAGTGATACTTACATCCCTGTACAGCCAAATCTACCGCCCCATAACCAACCGCATAAGAGTGAGAGAGAGCACAACAATGTCAGTGAGTCAGCAAGCACCTCCAACAAGGAAGAAAAGAAAGCTGTAAATTGTGTATAGTTGAGACAAAGGCATGCATAAAAGACCTCACATACGAGGGAGGGAGAGACGTTTCTCACACGTTCGCCAATGGAGGAGGAGGCGGCATCGCCACTTACATCAATGTAGTTGGCATTTATGTAGTCGGAGGACGGGTCGTCTTCCATTGGCTGCAGGATCACTCGAGAATGATCGTCTACAGCGCGACACACGGCAAACAGAGCAGATTCAGGACAAAAACACCACTGTGGGCTCTTCTGTTTTGTTGGCATGCTGCTGATTGTGTGCTTGATTGATAGTGAGCTAGGAAACAGCTTTCTAAACAGTTCTTACAGTGCATTAAATACTCATCCTGGTCATATTTCACCTCAAAATCATTCGGAAGAAATACACAAATCACAGTGACATTATTTTTATGACGATTGAGGACATTTTTTTTTTTTTTCATCATTTCTCCTTTTTGTAATGCATCCAGATGTTTACCTACTGAGAATTAGTGGTAACACTTTAGTACAGGGACCAGTTCTCACTAACAACTAGTTGCTTATTAACATGCCTATTATTAAAATATTGGCTGTTTATTAGTGCTTATAAAGCACATATTCTGCATGAACATATTCTACATCCCTAATCCTACCCAATACCTAAACTTAACAACCACCTTACTAATTATTAATAAGCAGCAAATTAGGAGTTTGCTGAGGCAAAAGTCGTAGTTAATAGTTTGTCAATAGCGAGAATTGGACATTAAAATAAAGTGTGACCGAATTTGTAATTGTACAGAAAAAAAAAAATACACAAATGAAAATCATACAGACACAATGACCAGTTTTTATGAAAAAAAAGCATAATTTAAATGCATTACCGAAACTACAGAACATGACGCTAACAACACCAAGGTCATAGGTTTGTTTGCCAGGGAATACTTTAACTGATGCGTACCTTTATTGCAATGTAAATCGCTTTGGATAAAAGTATCTGGCAAATGTAAATAAATGTAAATTATTGAAAATTTGGGGGGAAATGTGTAAAATTAAAAATGATCTTACTAAAAATTTTATGTGCAAAATATAATAGCTGAAGATGTTGGGGTGAAATATGACTCGTTCTTGATGTTCATCCTTAAAGCACCAGCACATGTTAGTTTTCTAAAGAGCAACAGAACAAATGTTCTCCAAAAGGTTCCTTAATGACTACAAAACCATCTAAAGGAGAGTGTATGGATCCAGATATTAAGTGTATTATATAATATCCTACACTCTTACATGCAATGATGTTCCCATATCGATTCTTCGTTCGATTTTGCTCTTTCTTTGCTGCGTCCCAGGAAGCAGACTGACCCTCAAAGAAGCTCTGGAGAGAAACACAGAATAAATTACAACACAGCCAACTAAGTGATTAAGTGAATCAATATCCTATTTTACTCATATTTTCATTATATCTGACAACATCAGCACAACACAGTAGTTTGAATTTGCATTATGTGCATGGAAATACATGTAAATTTGATCACTGAACAGTTATGGAAGCATCAGGCGCTCTCAGCAGCCGAAACAAAACAAATTGTTCTGCAACTGACACACAAACTCAACTGATCAGATTGTGGTTTCACGAAATAAACCGCCAACACTCTTTGCCTGCAACCAGCAAACTCATCACTGCAAAACGTGTGGGTATATCGCTGTGGAGGAGGGGTTTCAACAGCTTCTTCAGGAAGTGTGACATTTTTTGGGTGTTAAAAAATAGTTCACCCAAAAATGAAAATTTGCAAAAAAATGTGGTCACCCTCAGGCCATTCAAGATGTAGATGAGTTTGTTTTTTCATCAGATTTGGAGAAATGTGTCATTGCATCACTGTCTCAGCAATGGATGCTCTGCAGTGAATGGGTGCCGTCAGAATGAGAGTCCAAACAGCTGATAAAAACATCACAGTAATCCACAAGTAATCCACACCACTCCAGTCCATCAATTAACGTCTTGAGAAGACAAAAGCTGTGAAACAAATCCATCAAACCATCACTTGATCTGTGCATATTTCACTCCTGATTCAGACAAGATGACTTTTTCACTGGAGGAAGTGTTATTTATGGATTATGAACTCATATGGAACAAAATTAAAAACATCTTAATGATGGATTTGTTTCTCACAAACACAGCTTTTGCTTTCTCAAGATGTGAACTGATGGACTAGAGGGGTGTGGATTACTTGTGGATTATTGTGATGTTTTTATCAGCTGTTTGGACTCTCATTCTGACGGCACCCATTCACTGCAGAGCATCCATTGCTGAGCAAGTGATGGAATAACAGATTTCTCCAAATCTGATGAAGACACAAACTTATCTACATCTTGGATGGCCTGAGCGTGAGCACATTTTAAGCAAATTTTCATTTTTTGGTAAACTCTTCCTTTAAAATAATTTAACAGACTATCCGAACAATGCAAGATGAGGGGAAGATTTGAAAGCAATCATTAATGTTTCCAGTTATTTTTGGTGATTCTGACTGTGCAGAAATGACACAATTTAGCTTTAAGATCACTTAAGGGTTCATCCACACAGGACATATTCTCCCAGTCATCAGTCTGTGTGTGCATGCACTAGACTGACAGCTTTGACTGTTGTTTTTTGCGTGTTCACGGTCTAACCTCATACTCCTCCTTGAAGCCGTAACTGTCGGAGGTTTTCATCAGATTGATGTGCTGCAGCAGGTCGGCCACCCGTATGGCAGGATGGAGCTGTCCGGTCTGATAGGGCGACTCGGTGCCCTCGCAGTGGTAGCGCGGGATGTCTAGCAGTCTGCTGTTCTCGGCCGCTGCTGTGTGGTTCTCATCTGAGAAAGGGTCGGGAAAGATTTATTGGAACGCACACTAAGGGCTTCGGACAAACCTTTGTACATGCTAAGCTCAAAGGACTCGACACATACACGCAAAACCTCACAAATGCATATATAATCCCAGAGTTGTGCACTCTGAACAGGACAGAGGCGTTTCTTCACACACACTTACCAGTGATAGGCACTTATGGGGCAGCGGGAGAGAAAAGAGTTGTTTAGTTCAGCATCAGCTCAAACACAGGGGCTCTGTAGTACAGCTGATGGGGTGATATGGACTAAACATATACAGAACACAGCTACAGGACACTAAGACGAGGGGGAGCACAAACAAAGCCACTCTCTACATCACATCCAGACGGTTAGACTTTTCTATGGCACTTCAAATTTCACTTTAGTTGTAGTTTTTCTGGAGATGTGGAAGCCACATCCATATATATACATATATTATTGGACCACAAAAGATAACTCTGAATATTATCAAATGCACAGGAATTGCAACCACAGGAAACGATTTACAAGCAACCCCCGTCGATTCTCGAGAACAAAAGAGAGCGCACATTTTAGAGTTGCTTCTACGGAGCATTGGCCTACATCTTGACAGAGCCACTTGTAAAGCTTTCTGTAGACTTTGATAATCAGACTATATCAGGGACTACAACTTCTCTTCATCACAGATGTCAGAAAGACGCAGCTGTTTGGATGAAGTGTTGTCCTCTACACTTCAGCACTGCCTCTGACAGAGCCGTGGCCTAAAGAGATGTTTTAATACCCCACCGTCATCATCATCATCATCATCATCATCACACCGCTGTAGAAAACGGCCTTCTTTCTTGCTTGTTCTGTCAGGTTAGCTCTATGTTAGCATCTGACACTGTTAACCCAGACGACTGGAGTTATATTAGGTTTACGTGTAAGCTGTCAGTTCAGTTTCGGCATCATCCCACGAGCTCCGGGAACACTCATAATGATGTGTGGGTGCTGCGACAGTGTTTGTGTGTGTGTGTGTGTATGATGAGGCTTTGCTACAACATACAGAGCAGTGCTTCCCAGTTGATGTTTTTACAATGCATCTGGTAGTTCTTAAAAAGCTTAATTCATGTGAATCTTTTAATGATAAATTATTAATATTTATTGTGAAAAAGAAGTACACTTTAGCATACTTTTAAAAAGACTACTGTACTTATTATGGAAATAATATGCTTTAAAAGAATATACATGCAAAGGAATGTAATGTTTTCAGAAAATTAATTGCATGGTAGTTTAAATTAAATGAAAATGTATTATAGTTTACATTTACAGTAAATGCAATTAGTTGAAGTTTAGAGTGTTTTTGACCCACTTAAGTAGCACTTCATTACATCTCTAAATGTAGTTTCATAATAACTTCTGTTGTCTTTGAAATATGGTTAAAGTGTTACTGCTGAATGCATTGACAAAGATTATGATAAACTAAAATATACTCTAATGTCATTTTCATTAACTTGTGTGTCATTTATATTTTACATGTATCTATAATTACACATTTGTAATGATGTAATGAAGTTTAGTACATTTAAAATTATAAAATGATTTTTAAAAAATATATTAACTTTAAATGTAACATCAAATAACACACTAGAATTCTAATCAAGATCTTTACATGTGCTTTAGTTTGTTAGTCAACACATCAAAATAAGTGTACTTCTTTAAAGAACAACAAAAGATTAAAACATGATTTAAAACGTACTGCAAAGCAAAACTGTTAATTTGACATTATAACAAAATGTACTTTTTAAAAGAAACATAGTAAGTAGTTTTCTCTGCTGTCTGCGACCTTTTTTTTTTTTTTGGTTAAGTTGGTGATATAGAGTAGATATTGTGTGCATTTTCTTTAGATGACCAAAATTCCTAAAAGTCCCCAAGTGATCTAAACCTGAAAAGAACCTCTCCTTAAGGACATATATAGTTATATCTAGGGTAGTGTTTGGGTTCATCTTTAGTAATTATAATTAGCATTATATAATAAAAACAATATTAAAAAAAACACTACAGTATGTCCTCATTTAGGAAATGTGTGTGTCCACAGTAAACAGTAAACAGAGAAACAGTATGTCTTCTTACTTTAGGTGAGTGATGACTGTGCTTTCACTCAACACACACAGTCATCTCACAAGACATTTGTAAGATTCTGGGATTTGAGTTCTCGATCCATTCCTACAGGCTCCCTGCGCTGCATGTTTTACATGTGTCTGATACAACTTGTTGATAGTAGAGTCCATCAACTGAACTGGGTGCTTCAGTATACTGTGCAATACAGGAGGAGCCGTGGAAATGATAGAGAACCCTGTTCTATGTAACACAACAGGAACATGGTGGGGGGCTACATGAATGATGCATGCTGGGTAATGAAGGTCTCTATGTGCAGCAGGAGCACTCAGCTCAATTCAGTTCTCTCAACCTAAATCAAACATTACCTCATGACTTGAAGTTGCTTAACTAATTGGGCTGGAAATATGGAGAAATTAAAGACAACATGAAACTGTGCTTCTCTTCTATAGCAAAACTTATTAATTATGTAGGGCAGGTCTTGATTTTAATTATTGTGATTTGATTAGATTGGCTTATGATATTGTTGATTAATATTATTTCCTTGCTTATGAGAGGTGAAGAAAGTGAACACATCTTGACGAAATATTACGAAATCTTTTTTGTTCTTTCACTGTAACATACACTGATTAAATGTAAATAAAAGTGAACAAAAAGACCAAATGACATACTAAAAGCAAGTAAACTGGATTTCATGTTGTCTTTTGAGTCATAGCACAGATTGAACTGAATTGCTCTGTTGAAACTCCAGTGATCCAGTCACAAACACGGGCACACCATACACTGAATCCTCACCTAATACAGCTGTTGGCACGAGAGGGTCATTAGGCACTGCAGAGAAACATGCAGAGTTATCATAAACAAAAAACTAAACAAAAACTCAAGAGCTGAGGATGTTCAGAAACTGAAATCGGTATGGGAGTCTTACTGCTGCGTCTGCACTTGAGATTTTACTCACGATTCAACAGAAGCGCTGTTGAACGTGGGTGCGTTTTGCACAATCACGCGATATCAGGTCATTACTAATAACTAACCTGGATGCCCTGGGAATCGCAGAGGCGCACTAATAGCATTAAATGCACTTGCATTGGGCTGAGCAAGAGAAAGGTAAATAATCTAAACTCTTAGTGTTATAGAGCAAAAAGAAACTGTTGTCATTGCACGCACTAGTGCCGACAACCACGCATCATTCTCTTCACGTGGGCCGCTTTAAGTTTTGCGTGCGTTTCGGTTTTTACAATGTTTTCCTACACATATCAAGTGGAAGTTTCAAAATCCTCAGACAAGCTCGATATGATTCTACAATGTTCCATGTTGACAAAAGTCAAGGCCAAAATATAGTTTACTTTATACAACTATACAAGTTTTCTGGAGGACTTGAGTACTCACAGCGGTTGCTGAAATTGTGCGAGTCCATGAAGGTGACAGACATGGGCTCCTCAGCGTGCAGAGTGCTTTGGTCAGCATAACTGCGGTCCATGGAGTTGACCATGTGCGTCATCTCCTGACGGGTGTTTCCGATGGCATCCTTGCGCTTCTTGGCGAGCTTCCTGATGAGCCAATTAAAGACAAAATCATTAAAGATCTATTAATCCAGAAAACATTATCACTGCACCCTTCACCCCACCCAAAGCACCCACATGTAGGAATAAACTAAAGACAGGAGAGAGAAGAAGGGATGATCCGATAGGAAAGCTTTGGTTCCATGGTAAAGGACAACTTTGAGGAAACTTTTAGGAAATACTTGCAAATTAGTGGATGTGATTCAGAGAAATAAAACCATGCCTGTTCAAACTGTAAATCAAACTTCTTTATTTGAACCCATTTTACTATCAAAAAACGTTACAACTTTCCTATTACAAAATTACTTTTGGCATTTTTGAGGGATTATTTGATTTAAAAAAAAAAATTGATAAAATGATACTTTTTAGTAAAAGTGTTGTATTCTTGATTAACATAATACAACTGCAGAAAACAATGTTCTTAATAAGCATTTTTGTCTTGTTTTCATGAACAATGAGCTGCAGCATGAGCTGCATGACAAAATGTGATAGAAACTTGTTATAGTGCAATTAACCTAAGATTAAATTGTCAAATCGTTTTTGATTATTTTAAAATAGATAAGACTCTGTTCTTTCTAGTTAAAGAAAATACTGTAAAAATATTTTACTTATTTTGTAAAATGTGCATTCAAACATGAATGATATGGAAATCTAAAGAAAGGATTTAAGGGCTTAATTCAGGATTTATGTGTACAAAATGACATCAAGAACATCAAGATGAACAAATTATGAGGAGAAGTGAGCTCTGAATTTGTCTTCTTATCTTATGCACTTTTGCTACTTGCTTAAAACAAATTGGTCTTGTTTTAAGGATGATTTAACATTTGTAAAACAAGACTAAACACTGATCAAGACGTTTTTTGCAGTTAGAGATTTTTCATGTCAGTGTCAGTTTTTAAGGTTTGTGTATTTAAGAAAGCAAATATAGAACCGATTGTAAAAAGTTGAACTGAAAAATATATTTTCTTATCATGGTTTTACTTTAAAAAAGTGACATGTCATGTGATGAAATGTAATGTGGAGCTGTGAAAGATGATTTGTAATGCAAAAGATTTATGCATTTTGTATTTGTTACAATATTTCTGTGCTCTTTTTGGTAAGAATAGATAAAAGCAGGAATATCTTTATATTTGACTGAGGTTTTGCAGAGATGTCACAGGAACTCTTGGAAAGCCATCAAAGCAGCGCTCGAGTCGCCTGCTAGATTGAGCTGCAGACTAAAGGCCAACCGGGGACACATGAAAAACACCTTCTTCACCAAATGAATGAACGGATGAGCGTGTGAGGATGAGAGGTGGATGGAGACAGGGTGAGTAACTATTCCACACACACACACACATGCACACACACCCAAAACCAAAAAAAAAAACCAAAAAAAAAAAACCCAGACGAATAACAGACACAAGTGCAGCATTCTTTTTTCAAATAACACCGCTTGGATGCGACCGTCGCCGAGCATGTCCAAGAACTACTACAATACAAAGGAACGTGATTGGTCAAAGCGATTTGTGTTTTCGCTTGAAAAAAGGATACTGCATCTTTAAAAGACTAACAGGACTAACCATAGACAAAGAGCAGAGAGCCCTGCATGTAAGTCACCGTTTTGCTTTTGCTTTGGTCTGAGCGTCTCTGTTACTTACAGGTAATATGAGTACGAATAGTAGCTCCTCCTGGCGAGCGAATGAGAAACAGCACAAACAGATGAAGAGATATTGGTGAGAGCAATGTGGGAATCAACCGTACCAACATAAGCAACAGATACCTAGTCAACAGCAGTTCTGATAGAAGCTTTTAGCCTGATCTCTGGCGTTCATTGAAACATGCATGTCTTGTGCATTTGCGTGCAATCTGAAACCCTATTTACTTGATAGTCGTCAGTTAGAAGGAGGAAAGAAACAAAACGCAATCAGAGCATGCAAAATCTCTGGCTGTTCGATTTCATCATGCATTTCAGGCGCTCTGACTTGACAAATCACTGCAATAAATCTTAAAGCACAGATGATTTGAAAATATTTTAAAAAAGCCATTTTTAAAGAAAAGAAAAAAAAAATCACTTATGTGGAGCACGACCAAAAAGGCACAAATTAAACAATAAATAAATAAATAAATGCTGCAAATCAAATCGGTAACCTGCTGACTTCCTGCAAAATAAGCAGCGTCAGTGACCACTGTTTTAAAGATGCAGTATCTTCAGTTTGACCAGAAAACATTGACAATCCATTGCTCAGTTGGAAAAGAGCCTTTTATATTTACCGCAGTGTGTCGAGGTTCAGCATATGCACATATTAATTCATTTTAACAGGATGGTAAAACACGCAAAAATGATGCCGCCACACACTAAAGGTCCCACATCTGTGAAATGTGTTTACGGTGCACTACACTCCACCTAAATTAAGTTTGGTTAGAAAACAAAAACAGTTTCGATTGAAATGATGTCCGTTCACATGAGACGAAGACTCAAATACAGCTCACTTTGTCTCAGTAAGACCGCCTAGTATCGGACACTTTTGGCTGTGGAATAAAATAATTATGGGAGACAAATATGGCATTTCTACAACAGCAGCACCAGCCAGAAGCATTTGCCTTTGCGTGACGCTGTATCCACAGCAAAAAGTGTCAGTTTAACACGTCCTGTTGTATCTCGTTTAGGAAAATGAATGAAAAATGCACCTTCTAAGAACTACTGTAAAAAATTAATGAAGTATGGAGGAGGATGAAGAATCAGCCTAGTGCTGTTGGGTCAGGGTGCTTTACTGGGATCTGAAGCCCATTCAAGAGAAATTATGAAAAAAAAAAAAAAAAAAAATCCCCCACAACACAAAATAAATATTTTTTTTCAACATCGATCAAAAGCCCACTCAACACTTCATATTTATTGTCCACTTCTACTCCCAGACAGCAGCCACAGCATCACCAGAGCACACACAAATGCATCCCAAAAGGAAAGAAAATAAAATTTTAATTCACATATGACTGATCAGCTTGAATAATATGGTTTGTTGTGGAATATGTGTGCATTTGTACTGACCTGCAGTTTAAACTAGAACTCACTGCATCTCTGCTTCTGTTACATTTAGTGTTACATTTTGTTTAGGCAACTCTGGTTACTCTGGCTATTTGCTTAATAATAATTATCATGCTTGAATATTGCAAAATGTAATGCAGAGACAAAATAATTTATATATGTACAGTATAAGACATTTCCTTCCTTGAATCCAGCTATTCTAAGATGCACAATGGAGCCCTGAGTCTCCACATACGAGCCTTTATTTGTTATTAAAGGTTACTGAAGATTCCTCTATGCTGCCATTACAACAATGAATATACAGTATGAACTGTGCATTTGAGTGTTTGAGAGAGAAAGCAAGAGACCTTCAAAACTCCACAGCATTCAGTTTTTTCACTAGAACGCAAAACAGCAGAGACACGGGATCTAAGGTCAAGAGGGAAGGATGAGGGAAGTAAATTTACAGTGTAACAAAATTGCATAAGATAACGCGAGGAATGACCTTTCTGCTCTAAGACATGATGAAGTGAGTTTGATTCACACTTTCCTGCATAAACCTCACTATTTATTATTTTTACAGTGTGCTTCCAAATGTGAGTCTTATGAGACAACCTATAGGCCTAATTACATTATAAAAAAGAGCATTTGCAAATTATGCCAGCTAATGTTTCCAGTCTGGTCTGTTATGAGCATTGATTTATGTTTGGCAGTGCTTTAAATAGCCTGCTGTTCGAGAAAACGCCACATGATGGAGATATTAGACAGAAGCAGCAAGATCTGCTGAGAGAGAGAGAGAATAAAAGTGAAAGCAAGAGTCCAGCGGCTTGAGTTTGTCAGATGATCTGGAGGAGGTGGACGTGCACATAAAACACACCCCGATCAAAACAATCAGCAGAGAGGAGCAGATCGCAGGCTCTTACCGCCTATGCAACTCGTTTACAAAAGATCATCTGAACAAGACAGACCATCTTGCTTTAGACTCGTACAGCCACAGAGAGAAACAGACGCTCAGCTTCCTGACATTTACAAACACACTGTTCTATTCCTTCATCTCACAAATACTTTCTGGTGTGTCCTGTGAATGTTCACTTCACAGACACACATCAGCTTGCTCTACAGCGATGCACTGTAACACATCTTACATGCAACTTTTCCACCAGAATAATGCTGATTCATATGTGAGTCAGTGTTTGTCTGCTGCTGCAAACTCTCTCAAATCCAGCCTGTGTTTCCACACACTTCAGAATCAAACAACAACCGACTGACATTAATGACTATTATTACTAATAATCTGCCCACAAATATATGTGCCATATATCAGGCTTTGTTTACAAATATCTTGAGAAAAAAAGATCTATAAATGTATTTAATTCAGTGTCTAGGCCATCATATTTCATGCATTGGTCAGCTATTATTCAAATACATAAAAAATAAATAAATAACAATAATGTACACATGATATTTGTTCATAATGTTTTTAGACAGATGTGGAAAATAAAGTTGCTGGATACACTGTGCAATGTGACATTTACAGATTCAGCAGACATTGTTATCCAAATGCGGTGCATTCATACTTTTCAATGTATGGTTATGTAAATTCTCTGGAAATCGAACAGTTCCAGCACCATGTTCAAAAGTTTGGGGTCAGTAAGATTTTTATTTATTTATTTTTTCTGAAAACAGTGCATACTTTTATTCAACAAGGATGCATTAAATTGATTAAAAGTGACAGTAAAGATATTTATAATGTTAAAAAATCTATTTAACTTTCTATTCATCACAGAATCCTGAAAAATCAAATGTATTACAGCTTCCAAACAACTGTAGTGCAGCACAACTGTTTTCAACATTGCTAATAATCAGAAATGTTTCTTGCGCAGGAAATCAGTATATTAGAATGATTTCTGAAGGATCATGTGACACTGAAGACTGGAGCAATGATGCTGAAAATTCAGCTTTGATCACAGAAATAAATTACAGTTTAACAGATATTCACATAGAGAACAGCTATTTGAAATAAATGCAGGCTTGGTGAGCAGAAGAGACGTCTTTCAGAAACATTCAAAAATCTTACAAACCCCAAACTTTTGAATGGTTGTGTGCATTTGAGTGTGTGTGTACTTTTGGTAAAAACTCAAATTTAAAAAAACACCCTCAAGATACAATAAAACGTTCACTAAATAATGTAGGCTAAATAATGAATTGACTGTGATGTAAGACGGCAGAGGGCATCTGTTAGTGTGGATAATAAGATTTCAGAACAAGCAGAGTCTACTGGAGCTCCTCATACAGTAAGTGTACATGTACGGGTTTCCTGTGTGTGCATCTGATTCTCTTTTAATGGCTTTAATTGAGATTTCGCCTCGTTACGCTGGAAGGCAGAGGCTGCCGAAGCGAGCGGCCCCTCGTGGGGTGTAGTTGCTGACAGCAGTGGTGATGTGGCCCCTGCAGCTGCTCCCTGGGTGCTGATGATGTGATGAGATGGCAGTGGAAGGAGGATGTTGGTGTGCTTGTGGGCATTTCAAGAGCCAACACAAACGTACTGTAACGGCACACATTCAGAGAGCCAAATGTCTCTATCTTACCTTTTCTTCACCAGCAGGATGGCCACGAGCACCAGGAGAATGAAGACCAGGACGGCAGCGCTGATGCCCGCAATTTTCACCACTTGGTCCGTCTGTTTGGCTGGGTCTGGAATCACTTCCGGCTCCTCTGTGGCCCCTGAAGAGAAAAAGCAAATCTTTTTAAGTTAACATCCCCTCATAAAAGAGATAAGTTGGAGCCATGGCTTAGCAGTTATTGCACATACTCCTATGCAATGAGATGAGATGCAAGCTCAAATTTTGTTTTTATTCTACCAATAATCCAAACTTGCAGCCAAAAAAAATAAAATAAATAAATAATAAAAAAAATAAAGTCACCAAAATAAATTATGTTTTTGCCACTGATGTATCTGTTACAACTGTTTCTACAAGCTCCTGTTACAAATGTACTTCTAAACCCAAATAGCATGAAAGTCTTCTGACCACAACATGAGATTTATTTGTTACTGGTTTACACAGTCCTCCAGCTCGGTTAAAATGCCTGGACGTTTCACAAACTGCCATCAGTCTGCTGTGTGATATCTTTCTCTCGCTGCCAAGGCATAACAGAATGGGTTGAAAATGACTGTCGGATATGTTTCTCCAAACATTGGCAGACAACCACGGTCTCATTCCATTGTCGAACTCTAATATTATTACCTGGCACGAATACATTACACAGAACACAAAAATGAGTCTGCTCTAAAAATAAAAAATGAAACAGTTCAAAGAGAAGACGCTGCCTCAGTGCGCATTCTAAAGAACAGAGTGTGAAGGATACAATGTTGAGCTAAACAGAATGTAAAACCTCTGGGACTCTACAAGCTCTGTAAAACACAAGAGTAAAGCCATCATACTATACAGTGTATTCTGCAGGCCTGTTAAAATTACTGTAGTATACTGGAGTTCACACTGCAGCAGAGAATGCCGTGAATCCACTGATTTTAACACTAACATGCAAATAAGGGAATTCTAAGTGAATATGATTGGCTGTGGAGCGGCATGGTGTGTCATCCATGTTATGGTGGTTTAAAACACAAACTGATTGGTGTTCCCTTGTGAAAAAGAAGTGTGTTTAATTGTACTGAATGTGCACTTGTAGTGTACCTCAAATCTTGAAGGATATCTTTTTGAAAACTTAACACAGACAATATAATATTATTGAAATAAAAAGCCACTTTCATAACTTTTACTTTGTAATAATGTCATATTATAATACATCTCATTGGTCGTGTTAACTGAAATTTTTCCGTCATTTACAGAATTTTTTTTAGCAGTGAAGGAAAAATCTGAAGGCCATCTGTCACTTTGACAGATTACACTGAGGGTGATCTATTGCAATTTGTAACTGTAATTCCAAAGCAATTAAATGTGTTATTTTAATTAAAATATGAAAATAAAAATGACAGACAATGTTGAAGTCTAATGCAACCTCTGCCTCTCATGTACTTTTTTGATGTGTTTAACATACTTAAGCACATTTAAATGATCATTTTAACTTTAGTGTATTATTTGATACTACATTTAAAGTTAGTTTATTTTAAATGTGTAATTATTAGGGATGTACCGATGTATCAGCCAATAATCGGTATCAGCCAATAAAAGCAATTATCTGCCGATTTGTTTACATTTGTAAACAGCCAATGATCAGGGCCAATTATTTCCTGTCAATCAAATTATCGGTATCGGTCAGATATCATTCCGAATAATCGGTTATCGTATCGGCCCGAGAAATTTCATATCGGTGCATCACCAGTAATTACAAATATATTTTAATACATCACATACAAGTTTCAATAGAAAATACATTAAAGTATATTTTTATTGTATATTTGGCTGTATACTTTAACCATATTTCAAAGATAATAGAATTATGAAATTACATTAAAAAAAATGTTCTTAAGTCTTACTTAAATGGGCTCAAAAACTCAACTAATTGCACTGATAAATTTAAACTATAATACATTTTCACTTAATTTCAATTAGTATGCAGTAAAATGTCTGAAAAAAACTAAGTACTGTTGTAACAAAATACTTTTAGTTTGCACATATATTCTTTTAAAGTATATTTTTTCCATAATAAGTACTCTTTTCAAAAATATGCTAAAGTGCATTTCTTTTTCACATCTATTTTCTATTCCCTCCAAAATGGAACATGGTGAATGGAAAAGGAAACATTTGTAAATAGTAACAATTGTAAATAATGTTTAAAATGCTGAGTGTTTTATTTGTTTATAAAGTTCACTGTGAATAAATGATTTGTGTTTGTATATTACATTTACACAGCAAGTAACAAGAACAAAAAGCAGACAATTAAATGTTTAAAAGTCATTATCTGTGTGACAACTAAGTGAAATGAAATTTCTCAAGTGGTACAAACCCAGTATTACTCAATGTGGTGTGTCGCAGAGTGTCTGCTCCAGTGTAAGTGTACTGCAGTGGCGCTTTGGGTCTGTAACCCTGTCAGAAATACATCACTGCCGACTGAAATACTTCTCGCGCACCGTTCCAACAGCAAAACTATCATTACGGCATCTACGGGTATTGATCCGAAGCGCTGCTGAACTCCAGCTCGGTGCGTATGACATTTATGGTCTGGATGCTGACTCCGCTCATGGCTTTGCCTGTAAATGCCGCATTGTGCAATCTGTCTGGGCGGGAGGTGTAAATGGATCTCCGGTATGTCCTGAAGCTCTACTATAAGCTTTTAAGAGTGATAAGGCAATGACCCGCTGACATGGGCCTCTTAAATAAAGCCATCAGTTGTACTCTCCTGCCTCTGGATCTGTGGGGCAGCTTATTTCTACCCAACAATAACACTCAAACAAAAGCCAGGCCCCCGTCACATGGCCTCTCTGTTCTTTACAGCACATTTGGGCGAGTGAGCAGCCTGAGGTAAAATGACCGAGACACAGATCACTGCTGCCCTAATGCACCAGTCCTTCATCATCAAAGCACTCTCTTCCTCTTCCTTCGCTTTAAGCACTGATCACACAAGTGCTGCGTTAGCTTCAGATGACCTGTCCGCATGACACAAATACCAATGAATGTCAAAAACACAAATATCTCTGTCAATAACAAAGAATTCGGGCATGATCTGCAGGACAGATGTTAAACGCAGCTTGGATACTCTTATTGGAAGCTGAAAACACTATAGGACTGGGGAATAAGCAGATTTTGTTCTGCTGCCACACTACATTCAATTATTATTTGCCCTACCAACATTTCCACATCGCACAAAGAGGTTATTTTATTTTTTAGCAACATAGTTTTGTAGTTTTTTTAGTAAACATTTTTAATAAATAATTTCTACCAAACTTTTACCAAACAATACTTTCTATTTTTAAAAACTCTGTGACAGCTATAACTCGATAAACACTAGAATTACATTATAAATGTGTTATAAATATGGAATCACATTATATGACCATAAAACCCAACAAACGTTTTGGCTAACACTTTTTAGTTGAACTTATTTAATGTAATTATTTGACATTTTTTTCAACTTACCTGTAAAAATCTTAATTGTAAAAAAAAAAAAAAAAAAAAAAAAAAAAAAAAAAAAAAAAGCATACCATGTTTTCGTTAATCAGAAAATCAAAACTTCTGAATTGATTTCTATAAGTACCATTTTGACAAGCAAAAAAAAAAAGAGAAAAAAAGAAGGAGTTTCTGAAAATCCATGAAATCACAGGTCTTCAACCCTAGGCATTAAATACTGAGCTATTTTACAATAGTGGAATCATTTTACATATAGTAGTAGTATTGCATACATTAGGTTAGAAAATGAAGATAGGTCAGAGTTCAGACACATCACAGTCTGGCTTCAATGTAACAGTGTACATGTACATGTACAGTTTGATGTACATATGATCTTCTTCAGGCAATCTGCAAACAGTGACATCATCGTAGCACAGCATGAGCTGATTGGCCTCTGCTAATACTGCAGCCAATGAGCTTGCTGCTTAACCTTTAAATAGTTTAGTTTAAACAAGCATACAACTCTTGCTGTCTTGAAATTGTTACGTTAAAGAGCTATTTCTACCTGATTTAACCTGTAAAAATGAGTTTTGTTGGTATAAGTCAACGTATTTAGGTGAATTCAGTGATGTTAAATAATATTTTTGACCAGTTATTTACAGTAAATATAATTTTTTTTTTTTTTTTAATAAATGCAATATACAACCTTGTTCCTCTTGCCCACACAGAGGAAAAGCAAAGAATGTACCCTTACTGGCAATCACTTTTGACACTTGGGTTAAAAGGTGATTAATCGGTGGCGCGGTGTGGTTTTAGATGCAGGCCTGTATTGGTCCAGACACCAAATTTTGCCCCCTGCCAGAACACTTCTGTTTCTGACAGCTCTTATGAGTCTGATCTGAGAGAAAAACACTAGGAGGAATTCAATGGAAATTGGATTACGTCCATTTTGGAGATAAAATTCCATGCTTAAAAACAAAAATGTATTTTTGTTGCTAAACAACACATGACGTGGGCTATATCTAATCCGTTCTGGGAGTGCTCTGAGCTGCGGGCAGACTTTTATCATTCGATTTCCTGCTGAAAAACAATTAATGAAGAGCCAGAGGAGGAAATAATGTGCAATAACTCAGACGAGACATGACCGAAGGTACTGTCATTACCACAACAGCACACTGGCAATACATATGTGCATCTCTCCATGCAGAAAAACACATCAGACATTTAGCTGGATAAAATGGCATGTAAAAATGTACAAGAAAACTATATGTCCAATATGCAAATATGACCATGATTTATGACTCTTTTTATATATACAGAAAATCACAACTCCACAAAGAATCACAAAATATATACAATTGAAAAACAAAAACTGAAAGCTTCTGGGTTGGTTCAATCTCAGTCACCCAGAAACAAAGGCTGTGACACAGCAGTGCTGCATATTCACACATTTCTTAAAACAAATCAAATTCATATTCATAAAAAATGCCAAATTCTGGGCTGCGATTTTAAGGAATAAGAAGTACAACACTTGACCTGTTAACATTAACTCCTTTGTCGACAATCCTGAAGCAGACACACGCAAAACAAACTGCTTGCAGTTCATGACTCCTTTGTGCTACAGGGATGATTATTAGACGATAAAAATAATGCTTGGTTGTATCTTCAAAATTATTTTAAAAGTATAGAAAATATTGTAGTTACTAAAAAAAATTGAAATACATTAGCAAAAAATAGTCCTGAGATATGGTATGATAGGTGTATCTTAACATTACAATACATTGTTGTCTTCTCCATTTTCAAACTGTTACTTAAGAACTAAAGCAGCAGAGCACATAACAACACACAGGCAGATTAATGTCAAGCACTTTCAGGCTCCTGTTACTGTGGGTATGGATTATTCATTCTTTATTTTATTAGCTGTGTTATGAATGGCAGTGAAGTGCTTTGTCTTCAAAGTTATCACACTGTTTCTAGCAGGACTGAGCAGTACTACTGCCAGCTCTCTACCATCAATTTAAAAATATAATTATTATAATTTTACTCTGTATCAGCACATTACCACAAATATATATTTTTATAACTAGATTTTTTTGCAGTATACTGGTGCTTTGCAGTCATGCAATCACTGATCACCTTTCAGTACTACTGAACACTGCTACGCTCTCATCATTGGCCTTGTTCTCTATGTGTGCTGCTGATTCTTTTAACTGTATTCTTCTGTAGGGTTTATTGTTGACAGTGGAGTAATAGCAGTGCTCACAGTGTGTTTATAAATCTTTTGTAATCTGCAGACCTGATGAAACAACATTCAGTTTCTCTGTATACATGTATGTGGCTGAAATGACAGGCCTGTCCTGAACCATGATCTAAAAGTGCTCGAGTGAGGCAGTGTCACATATTCCATTTCAAAACAATCCACAGGGCCTGTCAACAAGCTTGGCCCCCCCTTTGGCCCCCCTAAATTTAGAATGATATCACAGCAAACAATTTTGGGTGAAATGCGCAGTTTGTCTGGTAAACTATATATATAAAAAAAGAAATACATCACCAGCTGCTAAATTCAAATCTGCGTTCACTGGGGCTTTTATGTGTAGTTAATAGATTACAGTATTAGGCTACTTTGCCCATCGCCCATTATAGATCAACTAACATAATCTATAATGGTGCAAAATGCATTTACTTACACATATTTGAGAATCGAGATATTTCATGATATATTTTGGGGATATATCGAATAAAAAAAAAAATAAAAAAAATAAAACCCCTGCTGAAAAAAAACAAAACAATAGACACCATTACAAAATTAAAAATGGTTTTACTGGTTATAATGGGACTTTTATTGGTTTTACTGGAAACTATAATGGACCTCGTTGGTCTCTACTGGTAATTGGTTGCCTTCTATTGGTGGCTTGTTAAAACCAATAGATCCTAATGGAATATGTCCCAAAACACACTACAGAAAACCATTTTTTAATGGTTAAAAGCTGATGGTTTGTAATGTTTTTAATGGTATTTGTAGTGGAAACCATTAAAATTTTCTGTGATGTTTTTCTTGTATTTTATTTTTTCAGTAGGGGCATAAGCCTACTGTGCCCCCTCAAAAAGAATGAGTGCATGATGCCCCTGATACTACAATACAAAATTATTTGTCAAATAAATGAAACACGATGAAACATTCATTTTAGTTGAAATTGTTATAGATTACTTCTAGAGATTGCAGGAATACATGACATGGTGAAAAATGACTGAATGAATAATACTTAAAATAGGTTAAGATGAATTTTAAAATTGTGCCACCTAAAAGTACAAGTGGCCCCTGTCTGGCCCCCCCAGTTACTGTGGTCTAGAACCGCCCCCGTGCATATGTACAGTAACTGGTACACGCATCTGAACAGAATAGGCAATTCTGAGCAGGATGGTCAAGCTTTGGCCAGTTTGTCTGTATTATCAGACACTGTCCCACTGCATATACTAAAACTGCTTTTCTATAACTCTCCTGAAAGCTCAGAGCAAACAATACCAATCATCTCCAGACTTCAGATGACAGAATTTAACCTGCTCTTACATCATAACATCAGAGACAGAGAGAGATTAGGAGGAGACAGACTGGAGAAATGAATGGTAGATGCATGCTCTCAATTTGAAGGGCTTACCTTTAAAAGCCAGTTTCAAACACTGCGTTTTACTTTCCTGAAACAAAAACAAAGACAATTTACAGTTAATTCTCAAAACTCTATTAATATTAGAGCAGAATCACATAAAGATGTGAAAACATAAACATATTGAGCAGAATGACAGCAGCAGCTTGACTTGTAATGCATGTTGTGATTTTGAAACACTCTGAGCTGCTATAGTCAAAACACTAGAAGGCCATATTTTCATTTTCTTTTTTTTGTTGCATTTTTTCACAGGTGTGATTGACCTTGTGATCTGTTTAACAGTCATACCATCACATGTATTGCAAAAGAATGCACAATGCACCAATAAAAGGGCCTGAAGCAACACAAACGGCAGCTCAAGGACAGAACAGATCAAAGGACAGTGATTCTGTGTCAGTCACTCTCAGTCACTGTGTGTGTTGATATGAGGGATGTGTGTGTTCATTTGTCATCTGCTGACCTTCTCCACGCTGCTGACCGCCTGAAAGTAGATGTTGTAGTTTTTGCGGGGTGCGAGGGGGGCGTTCCAGTAGCCGTGGTACGTCTTGTTGTCTCCAACGGTAAACGGCAGTGGTTCTGGCAGATTCCTGGGCGGGAGCTCCGCTGCGAAGTAATACAGCAAACCGGTGCTGGCGGCGTTCTGATAGGACACTGGCTCACGGTAACACTCCCCGCTGCCGGCCTCCCGTCGGGCTCGGTGTGGGTTTATCTCCCTCACAACGATCTGATAGGCGCTGTTGATGATGGACAGAACATGACAGCCAATCAGGACTCGAGTCAACACTGCTATTTACATATACAACAAGAAGAAAACGTCTCTCACCTTTCACCTCTAACATAATCATGCACAGAAAATCATAATGGCATCATTGTCTTCATACAAAATAATACATTTGGGATGATATTTTGCGATGTGAGCTGGGATATTCACCCTTAATTCGAGCTTTTGTCATAGGTGTTTAATTCATTCGGCTGTTTATCTTTGGAGACTGAAGGACAAAATCTCCTCGATCCGTGCGGTTCCTATGTATGTGCTCACTGGTCACTAAAGTCACCATATTTAAATCATTTTTACTAGTGCTGACAAGTGATTAAAGTTTCCAATCTAATCAAACAGATGATGTGCCAATTAATTCGACTCATAAATCATGTTAATCACAGATTAATTGCAACTCATTTTGGGCTGAGAAATTACTCCCCAAAAGATCATGTAAAGTCATTATTGGGTTAAATGTGAAAAACATTGAATAGACATAAAAGTAGCTTTAAAAGAATTTCTCTCTCTCTCTCTCTCTCTCTCTCTCTCTCTCACACACACACACACACACACACACACACACACACTATACTGCAGATTGCTTTCAGAAGCTGCATCTGAAGTGGCATTTAGGTGTATTTACACAGACTGTTCAGAGATGGCATGAAAGCATTTGAACTGTAATTAGATTTGCATAAATAATGCTATGAGATTAATGGGTTTTTAAATGGGAATTAATGGGTTTTAAAACTATGAATATTGAAATATGAAAAAGTATTTTTTAAAGAAATGAAATGATACATTAAAGCTGCCAGTAGGTGGCAGCAAGACACTGTCAGCAGTGAGTCATTGAATCATTCATTTAACCGATTTGTTCAAACGGCTGCTTCAAGTGACTGTCTTTATAAATGATTCACTGAATCGTTGACTCACGCTATTTGTATAAAAATGTGGATTCATTCAGCTATGAATCACTGGTGTCTTTTGATCAGACACCCACAACAGTTTTGTTGTGACTTTGTTTGTAACTATTTTCATTCATGAAATTAGGCAAAAACAGGCAATACTGAGAAAATTGTGTCTAATATTTAGCACAATATTAACTTCTTGTTAGTTGAACTGCTGTGTAAATCAGTATCACATCGTGCTGATATTTGGGAAAAACAGCTCTTCTGCTTGTGTGATATGCTAAACTATATCATATGATACAAACATAAGACAAAAACCCAGAGAGGGTCAATTTTGTGCTCATATCTTGAATTTTAGGCTCATATAATTACACTAAAAGGCTTCATCATGCAGTCAGTCGTCTTGCATGTTCATCAGAAACTGAGATGATGGACAGGTCTGATGGGGCGGATGCATTAATTCCTTAATCATTTTAACGTTATTTTTTCCATAATTAATCACACCAAATTAACCCATTAAATCGACAGCCCTATTTTTTCTATAAAAAACATTTTGAAAAGACTGTAGAAATCATTCTAATTAGGACGTCTCTGGGAAAACTCTAACTGTGCACTAATGGGCTCATGTGCGTCACATCCCTGATTCCCTTCACTTACCCAATGCTGTTTTTCTGCATTTTCCTTACTTGACTGAATTTAAACAATAAGTAAATAAGTCTCTCCTCCTCCTCCATCTGAGTGTGGCTGCAGGAAGGAGTCTGTCACAATGACAGTTGAATTACTGAAAGACTGTTTTCAAGCCCAGATGTGACACAGAGCCTCAAACCAGTCAAACACAGAGCAGAGAGAGGAGGAGGAGGAGGAGGAAGAGGAAGAGTCAGGCACGGCTCAGATCAAATAGGGATCTTTGTGCAAGTGTTGAGAAGAATATCGAACAGCTGAAAGGGACAAAGATGGAAGGAGAGATAGAGAGCGGGGGTTTATGAGTTGAGAAACACAGGAAGTGAATATGGGAGCAGTAATGTCACCAGCAGCAGCTCATTACAGCACAGAGAGGAAGTCTAATAACGTCTGGAGGATATGAGGAGAGCGAGGAGCCACAAACACCCACCTGATAGGAGCTCCTTTAGCCTGGGCAGGTTTCAGCAGGACGGTGATGGTAGTGGCCGTCTCGTTCAGAGACGCCTCCGACCCATCATACTCCTCTAGAGTAGGCGCTACACAGACAGAGAAAGAGTCAAAGTGTCACCATTTTTCCCTTAATAAAATCATGTGTTGGGGAAGCTTCCCTGAAACTGTACTTTGTCGAGTTACAAGCTATTCACAATTTCAAGTAGTTGAGCTACAGTCTGCTAGCCTTCTGAAAAACAAGTCTGCACAATACAATGCGCATCTCAATATGCTTGACAGTATTAAATTTATAAAACATTCACACCATCTATACAATAAGTAAGCAAACTGAACTCAAATGCTGTAATAACAGTGTTTATTACAACTACTTTTTTCACTACAAAAAATTAAAATGTAAAAGGGTGCTAGGACATGAGTGACAACTTATGTTATATTAGGATCATTTATATACTATTATAGCATTTATTAATGCATTATATCAGCTGTTATTTTAATATTTTCAGTTTTCATTTTAGTTTTAGGCAATTTATTTTGTGCTTTTGTGATTTTTATTATTTTTAAGGTCTATTTAGCATTAATGTGTTTTCTTTTAAGATTTATTTTTGGCTTTTTTGCTTTTTATTAGGATAGAACAGTATTGTAGACAGAAAGCACCAATATTGGCATTGACAGCATTAATGTGTTTTTACTTCAGTTATAGTTTTTGTAATTTTAGTACCTTTTACTTATTTCATTCTTTTAATTATTTAAGTTTTAAGTGTAAGTTTTCATTTTATACTTCATTTATATCTGGATGGATCAGACAATCACTAGTACTTAGTTCAATTTATCAGTAAGTAAGCAAATACATAAATAGATAAATAAAAACAGGAAAAAACACCTAATTTCACTCTATGTGAATAAGCAGTACTGAAGTCGATTTGTCTTACTCTCCTTTTTCAAAAGCTGTTTTTTTTGCTTTCCTCAGCCTTGTATATTTTGTTGTCTCCACCTACACTTCTCTCACTCTCAACAACTCTAAAGTGATGGATTTCTGAAATGCTAGAAAATCATATTTCCCCTGATCATGCCTGTATTACATCTCAGAGCGGTGAAGTACGCAATATTGTCAGAAAGCCTGAGGGACGGGTGATGAGGTTACGCTCCTCATCGCTCATTAGCAAAACACAGAAAGGAGCTTTAACATTCAATTCAGCTGATTGTGCTGAATGCAGCCTGTTATTAAATCAGGTGCAAATTAAAACAAGCTAACAAACAAGGTCTTCATTTTCTTTATAAAAACATCATTCCTTTTACTTCAATTGGTTGACCAGAAACATCAAGAGCTGACTTCAATCGAACAAAAGTTATTCAAATACATACTGATTACACAACAAAATATTCTCTATATAACTATATACAATATCATTCAAAAGTTTAGGGTCAGTATTTTTTGGGGGGAAAGAATGAATATCTTTATTCAGCACTGATGCATTAAAATGATCAAAAGTGACAAAAAAACTGTAATGTTGCATAATATTTCTATTTCAAATAAATCCAAAGTTCTGTCATGAAACTCTAGATGGTGCAGTATGATAGGTCAAACTCAATCTGACATGACATCATTATCACATGGCGCTGATGATTGGTTCTTTTTGTATCAGCAGCCAATGAGCTCAACATTCAAATACTTGGCTAGTGCTTGCTGTAGCTGTTGCAGCTGCAGCGTGCTTCAGAAACCCTCCACCTTCCCCAGCTCCACCTGTATAGATCATGTGTGATTCGTGTATGTTATATGTGGGGGTTATTTCATATATGTGTCAGACTCATGGACCAGTTCTGTTGTGTTTTCTCCCTCATGTGACCTAGTTTCCCGTCTGCGTCTGATTATTGTCATTATGTTCAGGTGTGTTGTGTCAATTACCCTCATCAGACCTCTTATTTAAGTTGTGTTCAGTTCACTGTTTGGTGGCCGGTCTGCTACGTACCTACGTGTGATCCTGCCTGTCCAACCTGTGTTTGCCCTTTTGTGGATTATTGAAGACTATTTGCATTGTTCATCGTCTTCTTTGTGCGTTTCATTCACCGTAGCTGTGACAATATGTTATATGCGCAGCTGAAGTATTTCTTACATGCTCAAAGCAGCATGTTGTGCATGTATTGGCAGTAGCAAGTCTCTGTATTTGCTCTGCCGCAGCAGCAGCGTAGCAGATCTATTCTGCCAAGACCAAAAACATTAACATTGTCATATACATTACCATGCCAATCCCTCTGAGAGTTGTCATGACAGAAATGTTGTTGTTTTGAATTTTCTGTTCATCAAAGAATAGTGTGTGAGCAAATGCAAAGATGTCATTTTCTGTCACCTTTTCCCACACCAACAGATACTCTCAGTTGTAGTAGATGAAATTCTCCTGGTATAATGTAGGTGGCTATAGATATGCGATAATGACTTCAGATCGGATCAGATTTGACGTACCACATGAGCTCATGCATACCTGATATGTTGGTGGTGACGTTGAGTGTGGTTGGGGGTCCGTATCCCTTGCTGGTGCTGGCCCGGATCAGGAACTGGTAGGTGGTTCCAGGATGCAGCTGTGTGAAGTTGTGACGCGACGTGTTCCACGGTAATGAAACCAGAACAGGTGGCCGCAACAGCGGCACTGATGGGTCAAACGAATGCACACTACTGTAGCTGATCTGGAGGCAACAGACACCCAGAAAACAAGACAACTTTGGTAAAACATCAACATGTCATTCAAATGTTTAATATATAGGATGGTTCCATTATTTTCATAGTTTTTCCACATAACATAAAAACTTATATGTAAACAAACTGCTTTTAATACATTAGCCTTCAGGTTTGCAGACAACCACTCAAATCTGACACATAAAACACAGTGGAATTGGAATAAGACACTTGCAGCATTACCTCATACTGGGTTATAATGCCGTTGGGCTCCAGAGGCTCTTTCCATTGCAGTGAGATCTTATCCTCCGATGGAGTCGCTCTCACAAACTCCTTGGGAACTGGACCGGGCACTACAGGACAGACAGACACAGACGAGGAGAGAAATGAACACTCAGCAAGCACTAAAAGCAAGCAGAATTGGCTTCAGCGAGAGAATTACATAGGCTGGTCTTATTGAAAGCTTTACCTCAGTGGAAAATTTACAGTCAGATTTTTAGCTAGAAACTTATATGTGTTTATGATGACCAGTTCTGATACCAATATATGAGCAGAGTGGCTGATGGGCAAAATGAGGCTGATATGCAGCACCAGGGGCGTCACTAAACCCTGTTTACTAGTGCATGAGCTGTGCCCCAATAAAACATTACTGATAAATCCTTATCTGACAATGAAGATTACTGTATACAAACCCTGATAATATTTCAGCAATCATGTCATGCATGTTTTTTTTTGCAGTTAGAAGCTAGTGGTTCAAAATTGAGTCACAATATTGATGTAATTGGTCAAATCAGTTTGTAAATAGGTCTGAAATTATTCATGATTCAGTTTGATTCATTCAAAGAGTTCACTCCCGGATTGAATCATTTGCAGTTGTTCCTTACACCGAAATAGAAATGGGATACTATCGTATATAAAACAAAAAAATAAAATCCTGGATGAGGTGGATATTTACCTACAATCCATTGTAGGAAACAATGTTTGCAAATGTTTTCTATAGTTCATCAGCAATGAAGCAGCTCTTTATTGTTTATAAATGACTCTATACTGCAGGTAAAGACAATTTATATCCATATATCCATAACAGTATAAGAAAGAAAACTGTATAAATATGGGGAAAATGTTGAGTACAGTAGCAGTGAAAAGTCCGGAAAAACTTGACTGATTCTTGTGATCCCTAAAAACTTCTAATGCAAAGGCTCCTGCATGACTGAAATTAGTTTTGATGACATATATAAATTGTGCCTACATGTGAATTTCTTTGCATAAGTAATGTTAAATGTGGGCACAACATTAATTCTGTACCTGACTGTGAGAATGCGCACGTTCGCTATAAATCATTCTGCAGGATAAAAAGGCCATCAACACAACACAAAAGAAATGGGCAGGAATGATGTTACTCTGGTAGGAGCGTGTCATCTCATCAAAACAAGAAAATGTTAGCTTCAAAAGTCATTTGCATATGCGCAGATGAAAACAAATGGTGTTCCTGTTACCGGAGTACACATAAACCTGGGTTTGCCAGCATTCAGCCCGTGGAACCGCTGACGGTGGCCTTTATTGTGCTGCGACGCTATTCACGTCAAGGCGCCTGACAAAAAAAGTTGTGCAAGCGATGTGCATGTCCCAGATGTGTCAAGAAATCACAGCAGCATCTTCACAGCATCTAACCCACTTACGACTGTCAGGTGAGCTCATGTTCGATTGTTCAATATATTCCTGCCTTTATCCTTATTTGAATTATTTGCCTCACTCATCTCATCTTCTGAATAAAAAAAAAGTTATATTTACATTCTTGACACATCTTGATCTGTTTCTCCATGAGAGAGATATTACACAAAGAGTCTTTAACTGTCACCGTAATCATGTAAACATTTTAAATGGGACAATGCTACACTTGATCTTCTGGATATATTCACCTGATCTTACAATATTTCAGCAGATCAGTGTGTTTCTGGGTGAGATGTGAGATCTATACTATATGGACAAAAGTATTGGGACACCTGACCATTACACCAACAGGGACTTTAATGACACCACATTCTAAATACATAGACATTAATATGGAGTTGGTCCCCTTTTTGCAGCTATAATAACTTCTGAGATGGCTTTTCATAAGATAATGGAGTGTAGAGCATAGCATCTTCCAAAATGGACAATGGAAGTAAAGGGCCTAGCTAATCCCCTGAAAAACCGCCCCATACCATTATTATCCATCCTCCACCAAACTTGACTTGCACATCAGACTACCAAACACAGAACAGGTTTCCACTGCTCCAGAGTCTAGTGTCTGTGTACTATACTCCACTCCATCCGACAACTGGCATTGTTCTTGGTGATGTGAGGCTTGCATGCAGCAGATTCAGAGCGTTGGTGACTTTTATGCACATAAAGTCACAGAGCCGCTCTTCCACTTTGTGGTTGAGTTGCTGCTGCTAAATGCTTACACTATCCCATAATACTTACAGCTGACCATGGAATATCTAGCAGGGATGACATTTCATGAACTGACCAACTGCAAAAGTGGCATGCTATCACAGTACTGTGCTTGAATTCACTGAGCTCTTCAGAATGACCCATTGTTTTTCAGAGATGTGCTTAAATGCAGATCGCAAGACTTGATTTTATACACCTGTGGCAATGGGTCTGACTGAAACACCTGAATTCAATAATTAAGAGGTGTTTCCCAATACTTTTGCCCATATAGTGTATATGGACACTGGGTGGGCAGCTTCATAGTGGCATTATGGATTCTGTACATTCAGATCCAGGAACACTATTATTTTCAATTTCAACGAGGATACATGACCGTCATTGTCACCTGCCATTGGATGCCCTGAGCAGAAGTGTGTCCTACCAAACACAGACCCTATTCATCTCGCCAAATTGCAAATAGCTATTTTCAAATAGCAGAAGTCACCAATACAATCTGAGATTTGTTTCTGTTGTCAAATTGGCACTGAACACACAAACATCTGTAAATGGAGGAAGATTGGGATTTGATGCCTTTATACCTGGATGTTCTTCTGACCCTATATTGTAACAGTTAAACTGTGGCATTCTTAAATCATCAGTGTGGATAACGGTGAAAGCTATTTTCAGGGAAGGAGAAATTACATCAGGATGTCTTGAGCCTTTTGCAGGTGTGAACATTAGATTATTTATGGCTGCTCACTGGTTTTGTGATATCTAAATGTTTGGTTTCACTCTCACACTGACCCTCCAATCAAAGATCTTGATGGCTCACCTCAGTATGGAGGAAAGCGAGAGAGGGCAAAATTAATTCATGCCAGACTCCCTGAGCACTTATCTGTGGACCGACAGCGTGCTGAGAAACTCAACTAGCCACAGTCTAGAGCCACGTCACACTCCTTGTGTGTGTTATCATACAGTGAGAATCAGTGATCATCTGCCCTACACAGCTGCATGGAGGGACGTGGCATATTAACACTATACAGAAAAGAGCAAGTCAGCACACCTGGACCTGCAATTACAGCACAATCACAATCTGTACCAAGTCATTCTAGGTCAGTGGTTCTCAACCAGGGGTCCACTAGGGGCCCTCAGCAAACTTACAAGGTGACTTAAAATGATTTAAAACTAGGACAAAATAAGCTCTAAAATAAGCTAGAACAATGAAAATCCAATATTTCCAATTTTAAGGCAAGACACTACATGCAAACCATTGTTTTTTTCATGCACTGGTCAATTTTGAGATTTTGGGCTATTTTGCTTCTATAACATGCCTTCTTTCAGGCTACATTCACACTGTCAGTGCTTGGGACTGACAACCGCATTTATTTTTTGGTGTGAGTTTCAAAACGCAGTTTACACGAGTCTCAAGTACTGTCTGTAAGAATGTGCAAAGAATGTCATATTCATATTTCATTTATGACTATTAGACTATTGGATTTGTGATATTAGTCAAAATGTTTACCCTATTCACCTGTAGTGTCTTTCGAGTCTCAACCCATATGTCTCTGAATGACAACAAGTGTTCAACAGATGACAGAGGTGAAACAGTGCATCTGAAACATTTGAATTCTCCGCTGTAATGCGATCTCATGCATAACACAGTGCAGTTATTGGATATAGTTAATTTTCAAGAATAATGCAGAGAAATGCTCAGAAACTGATGAAGCAGGCCTGTACTTTCCAGCCAGTCATAACTTCAAATTAATGCATTTATCTCAAATATTAGTAACTTTGGTTTTCAAACCAGAAGAATTAAATGGCTTAGAAAAAAGAATTAAATGGCTTCGCAAAAATAACCAGTTTCCTCTTAATAAAAAACATAATAAGCAATAACACCATTTTCAATTTTGTGCAACCTTTATATATCTGTTAACATTTTGTATTCATTGTTATTCTATAAAATATGTGAATTCTAAAATGTAATTGTGACCCTGGACCACAAAACCAGTCATAAGTAGCACGGGCATATTTATAGCAATAGCCAAAAATGCATTTTATGAATTATTAGGATATTAAGTAAATATCATGTTCCTTGAAGATATTTTGTAAATTTCCTGCCGTAAATATATCAAAACTACATTTTTGATGAGTAATATGCATTGCTAAGAACTTCATTTGGACAACTTTAAAGGCGATTTTCTCAATATTTAGATTTTTTTGCACCCTCAGATTCCAGATTTTCAAATAGTTGTATCTCGACCAAATATTGTCATATCCTAACAAACCATACATCAGTGGAAAGCTTATTTATTCAACTGTCAAAAAACTGACCCTTATGACTGGTTTTGTGGTCCAGGGTCACAATTATTAAAATTGTAACAATAATTATTTGAATGAATTATTTTTAATTTATGGATACTCATTAATTAATACGGTTGTTGTCAAAAAGATGTCTGCTGCACTGATGTGAGTGCAGTGTTCTCATACCATCCTCCTCCGTCTGGATCACGGTCTCGTCGCTCTCTTTGCGTCCCTCTGGGTTGGTGAGGATCATCTTCAGGCTGACGTTGGTGTTGGGCGGCAGGTTGCCTACCATGTGTCTGGGGGCTTTGGGGTCCATCTCCAGGCAGTCGGCTTTGCTCTGATTGGGAGTTTTGTGGTAGTGGTAGCAGATGGTGACGTTGAAGGTGTGGCAGCGGGTGATGTTGTAGCCCAGCGACTCCCAGTCCACTGCGATGAAGCGCGCCTGCGTCTCTGCGATTTTTAGACTCTTGGGGGTCCGCATGGGTTCTGAGAGAGAAGACGAAAGACGGGTTACACTAGCAGACACTACAGAGAAAATCTGACACTATTTCAGTTTCATAGCAACTTTAAAATTCTGACAAAAAGACATCATTTCATCACTTTGTTTTAACAGGATTCATAGAGATGCCTTGTTTAGTTTTAATCTCTTCTTGAACAGCCACACCGACAGACAAGAGTAAATGCTGCAAACCCACCCAAAGCAGCGGCTTTCGGGTTTTAAATTTCTCTTTCTGATGTTTAAATTAAAAAAGGTTGAAGTGAAAAGCGAGAGTGAACTGGTATGAGCGGCGCGCGAGAAAGAGACGGGAAGTGCTGTGAAAGCAAATGAGGCACCTGTGGACCAGACAAAGGCTCCTTCATACTCACACACAGATGCAGACATTTGAAGCATCTCTAAACTAGCCAGTACATCAGTGAGAGAGAGCTTTTTTATAACGCCTCCCCATAATGCATCAGTGCAGCACTCCAAGATGGCTTGTAATTACTGTAACAGAGTAATTTACCTGTGCCAAACACTTCATCAGAGTCATTACAGCACAAACACACACAATGCATCATGCAAAACACATGTAGCGGTCAATGCATGAGGCCGTCTTCTCTCTGGGATGAAATGCAGAGTGTTTTTTCCTGCATTGGTGGTTGGTTATGAGCTGTAGATGTAGATGGAGCAGATTGTTGGTTATGATTGAATGTCCAGTCTGCTTTGACCCTAACATTATTCTTTGACTTAACCTCAACTCTAACTAAACTGTAACCTTCGTGTACAGTCATAAATCAGCAAACCTCTCAATAAAGTCTAGCCTCTCTTTGACCTGAGAGTCAGGCAGGACTGAGCTGAGGTGTGTGAGGTCAGTGACCAGATGTCAAAACACTCAGTCTAGTATTGAGCTGTTGCTACACATGGAAGCACACACACATGCAAGAGCCCACTGAAGCTGTTCTGTCGCAGTAACTATGTATTTTCAAGCAGTTTGCTTCAAATGTCTTAAACACGAAACTAGATGTGCTATTATTCAGATAACAGAAAACTGAGCATAGAAAAAGATGGTTTACACAAATGTCTACTATTGTGCCCCTTGTGGCAACTCAGTGAATATAATGCATATTTTGTGTTTTGCATTACATTGCATTGAGAAAAAAAAAATAATCTTTGAACGTAACAACTGAAATCAGAACTGAAATCATATCACTTCTCTAGCTAGATGTGTTTGCATACACATATTTGTGTAGAGTATGTTTCTACTTTGTATTTGTATTTATTTACATAGCACTTTTCATAGTAGACAGTTTCAAAGCAGCTTCACAGAAAGTCATACTGTTATGGTTAAGTATTTGTTACATCAAATACTGACAGAACTGTAAATTTTATATTAAAATATTAAAAATATTACATTATTATTAATATTAAGATATGTATAGAATTATTTTATAAAATTGTATACAATTATATATGAGTATATTTTATACAAGGATAAAACAGCATGAAGTGATACAACAGATGCAGAAAAATAGTTGAAATGGTCAATTATTTTGTGGAATTGCCATCGTTGACCAATTACAGTCAACTGTTCTAGAAAGCCATGTAAACATGAAAAACAATATAAGTAGGACATCAAATGAAAGCCAGTGGCAGGTGAGAGAACATGATGCAAGAAGGGAAAACTCTGGGGAAGAACAGAAGCAGAAACCCAGATCAGCGGGTGGCATGTGAACTGAGCCACGCTGAGGGCAGAAGACTAAATGAAACAGAGAAAGGAAGTACACACTCGCAGTACATGCAGTGCGGCCTGGGTGGTGGAGAGCTACACACATACACACAAACACACACACACACACTGCTCAGGAGGCCCTGTGCATGTAGTCTAATTAAAATGAGATGCTCTGAATACAGATGAGGAACTTGTTAACACAGAACAGTGATTGGCTGTTTGCTCTGAGCTTGTTAATAACAAAGCCTTTCTCATCATCCCTTTTGGTGACACTTTCTCTCTGACTCATGATTGTCATGAATCTTCAGGAAAGCAAAGAAAACAAGACTTTTGGCCTGATATTGTAAAGATAGTGAAAGAGGTTTCTGTTCTGTTATTATAGATGGTGGATTGTCAGGTTGAGGAAGACCTGTATCATTAGGCAGATTTAGTATCAGTGTCCAATAGCAAGAACTCATGATGTGTTTCTACATTTAAAAACTAAACAAACAGGAGTCTCAAGACAAGCTTTCAAAGCTTCAATTTCCTTTCATTTGATGCTCTCAACAACAGCTCATCAAATCACTGTGCTGAGAACCCTTGTTGTAATCTGCCATTTCAAACTTACTGAACTGTCTGTGACATAAAAATTTCCATCATTATGCTAAAAAAGGTGTTGTTACGTTACATGTAACTGGGATAATTGGTGTCCAGTAAAGTTAGTGAATGGATTTTCCAAAATCAGCCAGAAATCTCAACAAATGCGAGTGTTGGATCAGACTCTGCTGTAGATCACACAAACAACTAAATGCAAGATTTTGAATCACAGTACAAAAGCAAAACACCTCTACGTTTGTGCAAAGGAAGAGAATAGTAGAATACAGTATGGTGGATGTTTTTAGAAAGAGGAGTAATTAATTTTAATTGCACCTGTTGTCCTTTTTTCATTCAGCCTTTGCTCATTTTTCTTAAAAACAAAGACGACATAAGTGCTGCCAAAGTAATCTTTATTATTTACCCCCAATTAACATCTGCAAGTCAAGTCAAGTCACCATTATTTATATAGCACTTTTTTACAATGTAAATTGTCCCAAAGCAGCTTTACAGTATTAAAAGTGGAAATAGTGTGTTGTTCTCCTCTGGCCAGACGAAACCAGCAGTTTAATTCTAGGCTGCAACAAAGTCAGATTGTGCAGAGGACTCATCTGAAGAAAGTGTCTGTTACACATTCTTCATAAATATTTTTGGGTACATATACCTTTGTAAATTTACTATTTTCTTTTCTTCTACTGTTGTATTTCGTGATTCAGTAACCTGATGCAAAAGCTTGTGCTTTCTGTTTTTAGCACAATGATAAACTGCATTTGAAGTAATTTGGTCATACTTTAGTTTGGGGATCAATTCTCACTATTAACTAGCTATTAAATTTTTAAATTTTTTTATTAAATACAACTTTTTTCTCAATGAACTCCTAATTTGCTGCTTATTAATAGTTAGTAAGGTAGTTGTTAAGTTTAAGTATGGGATTGGATTACGGGATCTAAAATATGCTCATGCAGAATATGGCATTAATATGTGCTTTATAAGTACTTACAAACAGCCAATTTGCTAGTAATGTACATGCTAATAAGCAACTAGTTAATAGTGAGAATTGGTCACTAAACTAAAGTGTTACCAGTAATTTATTCCTATAACTGTGAAAGAGCCGACTCGCGACATAATTTCACTTCAAGGTTATGGTTCAAGGTTTAAGGTTAAACAGAGAACCCACCCTTTAAAAAGTGCAGCCGTGGTTAAGTAACTGCTGTCGTGAGGTCAATTAAAAGATATTTCTGACAGTAATAGTATTGAAATGTATTGTTGAAGATGTCAGATTTATTACTAAGCTTTGATATCTGTAGATGTAATGAATTTAGAAAAGCAATTTATCTCAGACGGTTTTACAGTCCAACAGCTTCTGTTACTCGCACTCTAAAAAGTCTGGAAATTCATTTGATTTTGTTTTATGTCAGGATTCTGGCATCTGAATGTGAGAAAGAGACAGGCAGCCAGACAGAAAAGTCTCCCCGAGGTTTTAATTTGGAGCTGTGCCACTGGTGACCCTGCAGGATGACAAAACATTTGTCAGGACTTACTTACGGCCGGCCCCTCATTGCCACCGCCACAGAACGGCTCGCGGAGCGGTCCAGAGGTCAGACACAATAGAGGAACAGGCTGACGGGAGACACCTGTTGACCTCTCCATTCTCCCCTCACACATCTAATAACAGCCCTCCACAGTAATATTCAACCCTCGTCCGCTTGTTCTCTCCACGCTACAGCTGGATGCCTCGCTCTCAGCCAACACGCTTATTCAGAAATAATTGATGAAAACAGAATCAGAGAGAGGGGAGGAACAAGACTGAAAAAGCTAAATGTAATAAAGCTAAAGATGCGTCTCTAGGGCCGATTCAGCTCAAAACAAGTCATTATGTAAGTGTCAGTCATCGCAGGGAGGGTTTGTACGTCTCGTCTGAAACGGCCTGACGTATCGTATCCTTCTCTGCTGTATCACAGACAAAACCGACACTTAGAATACAAAACACAGAGAATGCAATCACAAAACAGCACTCATTAAAACACACTCATTATTCTCCAATCTTCTGCTAATTCTGATGTTGTTGTTTTTTTCCTGCTCGGCTGTTCTTTTCTGATGATTAAATGTGTGTATCTACAGCTGTGATTGTATTAGACGAAGACTAACACTCTCCAATCGATCGGCCGCTCGCACAAGCACCAATCCTGATGTTTATTCTATTAAATGAGATTTTTTTCATCAGGATTACAGCAGCTGTACACTGTACATACAGAATCCTAATAAAGCAATAAAGTAGGAGAGGCTGCAGCGGGCGGTATGACCCGAGTCTGATGTCACGCTAAGAGGCATTTTATTTCATGGATTTGCTGTCATTATTTCTGATGAAAATTCAACCCCGCAGTGTTTTAGATATAAAATGAATCATGTAGTAATGTCTACTTTTTGTATTTATAATGACTTTTTTTTTCTTTTTTAAGTACAATGCTAAAAAAAGTAAGACGCTTCATCTCATTTGATTATTTTCAACATGATGAACATAAACTAAAAGATCAGATTGTCTGACATCACAAACAATTATTCGGCCATTTAATGTACTGTGTAATGTTCTCATTGTAATGGTTCACAGTGATTGAATTTTGATCTGATGTTTTATATCTCAAATGTGGCTGCAAATGCAATTCAGAATCTAAATCAGAAGTTTTATAAAACTATTTCAGCATGCCAATCAGTGTTAAGTTACTGTAAAAAGTAATGAATTACTAGCTACTGATTACCTCTTCAACAGTGTAATTAGATTACTGTACTAAATACTCTCTCTAAAAAGTATTGCATTACTTATTACCAATTACTTTCTAAATCCCATATAAACCTCAACCAGCGGAACAATATAAGACATGAAATTGCTCTTTCAATTCTTTCAAATAAATATTATATTACATTAAAACAAAATTTTAACATTAGATGTTATATTTTGATGTTAAATCCTCTATTGTCTTATAGAATTTTTCAATAGAATTTATAGTACTTAATGCAATTACATGCAATTGAAGTTACAGAAGTAACTGTAATTAAATTACAAAAAGAGTAATCCCTTACTTTACTTTTCAAGGGAAAAGTAATTAAATTACGGGAATTAATTACTTAGTAATGCATTACACCCAATACCGATGTCAATTACTAAATTACCCATGTTTCTCCTCTTATGTCAGTGATTTGCAGCACGTTAACACGCTAAAAACCCTCAAAACGGAGGAGAAGAAAGCATCTCGCGACTCTTAGAAAGCTCTCGATGATGATCGTACGATTGTGGACCTCTTAAACAGGAGGGGGCGGGACAAGGCGACTGTCGCCGTGGCGATAAGGAGATGCCACTCACTGTCGAGTAAAACACACAAGAGAGGAAATTTATATGCATCCAATTCACACTCACAACCCGTGATCGATTCAGCCTGGCTGGAAAAAGCGTGAATTTAAGTGGCGAGCTGAAGGCTGATAGATCCCTGACATCCTCCATCAGTTTAAATGTCAAGCAAGTAATAAAACGTAGTGGTGAACAGCAATGAATTGCTCTGATTTGGCACGGCCCATCAAACCCAGAACCACACACACTCTCGCACACACAGATAACATTTTTCCTGCCAACAATTACCAGCCTCCCTCTTCCTGTCTCTCTGAGCTGGGATCAATACGAGTGGAGAGCTGCATTAAGTTGCTAGATTAAAGCATTACTCCTCTGTAATAAAGCTTTATTGATCAGCCACTCCATGATCAAATCCGAACACACTTCCCTCAGACACGTCCACACCTCACGCTGCCGCGTCCGTCGGACGTGATTTCTTCACTTCGCAGGAAGTAGCGGTGTCTCAAAACACACACTTCCTGTCTGTCCTACACACTTGAAGAAAATAGCAAGATGTGTTGAAATGAAGAAATTTTCCGTATTGACTTTTCAAAGGTGTTTTCTCCATATTTTTAATCACGCATTGTATTGTGTTTCAGGGTTAAAAGAAATGTTCGTAATTGAACGGATAAAGTCCTGGCAGAAAATGACTCGTACCTTTTCCATTTTTCTTTGTCTTACACCTTTCTCAAATCAGTAATAAATTGATAATTATTCAGTGGAGACTTGGAAACAGAGCCTAAAACATTTTGGTGACTTCAGAAATCTGGCTATGGAACAGTTTGTACATCATTTAATTAAAAATAAAAAGGGTAATGCAATTTTAATTATTATTAATAAAGTTATCTGTTATTATTATTATTATTATTATTATTTAGCCAAATTATAAAAATTAAATAAAATTAAATATCACTATAATACCAATGAACTGTAAAGTACAAATAAAAATTATTATTAGTAGTAGTACTAGTATTATTTTATATAACGACAGTACATTTACAATACTAATATCTAAGGTTGTTTTTTTCTTTTGTTTCAAACATTAAACCATAGAGCTTTTATTTTGGTGGAAAAAACACAGGGATTACATATTCTGTGCCATTTGATAATCAGGCTAAACCATATTGCGTTCCCAAGTATTGTTAAAATAATAATAAAAAAAAGTTGAGTAATGAAAAACAGTATTTCATATTCTGTACTCAACAATGCTGATTTTTACTCACATTTGATGCTTGGCTAGTGTTAATTTTAGTCCTGTTCAGATTCAGAAATTCCAATATTTGTGACAAATGTCTAATATTTTATCTTTCACCTGTCTAGGAACAAAAAGTCTGTTTGTAAAGTATAGTGTGAATGCCATGCATAAATGAAATCTGTGAGCTGGAACATAACAAATCAGAGCATATATTATCTGTCCTGCTGCAGATCAAAAGCAATACTATTGTTTTACTGGTGGTCACGCTGTATGTTTGTTGTGAAGACAATGCAACAGAAAGTATATTTCTGCAGCACTGGTCAGTCTGTCTTTCCAATCACATTCAATTCAGCCTGTCGCGCTGTAGATTCAGTAACAACACACTGCACGTTTACCAGAGATCTTCTCTACATAATGCACACTACAAAAACTCCTACCACCAACCAACAAACCCAACACAGAGTGACATTTCAAGACAGCAAAGAGCAAAGCCATTGATTTCATTAGCAAGCGTTATTGTTTCCCATGAGGCAGTGCTTTGTGTCATTTCACAATGCATCAGTGTCTGTGGACACACACACATTTACATGGAGGCTGTGTTTGTAAGGCGGGTCTGTCTCCAGCCTCAGTCCAGCAGCACAGATCAATGGTAATCTCATTCACAATGACTTCTCAATGGCAAAGCTACCTGATGAATAGACTCATCGATTTGCTGTTGTTCTGCCACTTCACGCAGGTGAAAACACATCGGCTCTTTTTGAATTAGTCTGTATGGGAGGAAAATGATACCCAACATGGAGTGGAGCGTCGGCTCTGACGTCTCTTCTGTGCTGCTTTAAGCTGAGACGTGTCCAAAATGAAACAGTGACGTTTCTATTTAGGTTGTTTAAATCTGTAACTTAAAGTGTAAGAAATAGTAACAGTAATGCTTGCCTTTTCAAACACAGCTCATTTCTTTAGCAAAGAATATGACAGCAATAATCCACAGAAGCCACATCATACAGTGTTTTCAAGGTTCTTGTCGATTCAGTGTGTTGGCCAACAAAAAGCTGCTTGGTTTGAAAGTAATGACTGTGTGAGCTGTGCTTCATACATTTTTACGTTATTGTGATTGCAATTTTAAGCATTTTTCACAGAATTGTTGCTACTGTTGTGACTGCACATCATACAAAGCCCACACAAGAAATTCCATAAGACACAGCAATGTTAACTAATAATATTTCTATGTGATAATTAGGGTTATTAAAGTTAACTAAAACTAAAAGCACACACATACCACACTTACCAAAAAAAAAAAAAAAAAAACCTTGACTGAAATAAAATATTTTTAACTGCATTCATCAAAAATACAGAAAAACAATAATATTATGAAAAATTCTTATAATTTAAAATATTGGTTTTCTAGTTTAATATACTTTAAAATATAATTTATTCCTGTGATTTTCAGCATCTTATTCCAGGTTTGCTGCTTCATATTTTATTTTATTTTATATTTTTATTTATTTATTTATTTATTTTTGGAATTTGTGATACATTTTTAGGATTCTTTAATGAAAAAAAAAACATTTATTCAAAATATAAATCTTTTGTAACAGTATACACTACCGTTCAAAGGTTTGGAGTCAGTTTTTTTTTTTTTTTTCTTTTGTTTTTTTTGTAAGACACACACACACATATATATTAGGGATGGGAAGATTCCCAGATTCGCTCGGTGCATCGGCATAAAAAGTTAACGATGCGATGCATCGGTTTAAAAAGAGTGCATCGGCTACAAGTTGGCATTTATATCGCAATGCATCGTTTCTAATATATTTGCATCGGTAAAAAACGATTTATTTATATATAATTACTAGTGGATGCGCTATACTTTTATTATTTAGAAAGTGACCAATAATCTGTGACTGATTTCTCCTCTATAAACTGTGTCTCAAGCGTGCTCTCTCATCACCACTGCTGCTGCGTGAATATGACGAATCACAACACCACGGAGACCCAAGGAAAAACTGGGATTAAAGTCCAAAACCTGACTTGAAATAACCTAACAAATTAATCGGGGCTAAAGCAGTTCCATAAACGACAAATTAAACACAATCTCACAAATTTGTGCACATTTATTCTTAAGCAGACCTTAATCTCGATCATGGATCAGATCGATCCACCATGGCAAACAGCAAATATATATGTGCTGTTTAATGCATTTGAGACGTTGTGTATTCCTCAGTGCATAACTGACATGTCACAAGTATATTTTTCATCTGTAAATGTTAGAAAGTAATGCAAACATATCTATTTTGCTGTCAGGAGTGGGCAACGGCTTACGCGAGAGCAACGAGTGCTTCTGCGCTGCTGCGCACTAAACAGACGGAGCGTAATCGAATAATAGAGCAATAATTCTGAGTAAAATATACATTTTGCTAAAATATTTGTTGTTGGACATTAAATGTGTCTTTTGTAGAATTTTAAACCTACATATAAGTGTATTTTTATGATAGCAGTAACTGTAAAGGGACTATTGTAATAGTTAAATCAAATGTAAACTAGTACAGTACTAATTACTAAGCTCAAATGAGTTAATGTGTGTTTCTTATGGCAGTTAAAATAGAGTCATTTTCTTTATTATTTATTTTCATTTTTAATTAAGTGATTTTAATTTTTAATTTAGTTATTTTAATGCTTTAAAGAGCAATTTTAGATTGTAATGTTCTAATGTTCTGCAAACTATAAAAGGTATGCTGTCATAAAACCAGAGAGAAAGGCTGCATGGCAAGAAACTGTAAAAAAAATTAAAAAAATAAAAATTATAGTATGTGAGACAGTGGTAATATCATTGTGTAAACTTTGGTAAACTTGTTTTATGAAATAGGCCTCAAGGCATTAAAAGTGATCATAGTTTCTCCATTGCATCGTATTGCATCGAATCGCATTGTGTTGAATCGAATCGAAATCTGATCGCACTGCATCGTAAAAAGGGGTGAAACGTATGGCATCGCATTGGTACCTGCTTCATATGCATCTTTATCGTGTCGGCCTGAGTCATGAGATGCACATCCCTAGTATATATATATATATATATATATATATATATTAGACAAGGATTTAATAAATTGATAAAAAGTGATAGTAAAGACATATTGTTAGAAAGTTTAATCTCAATGACATTAAAATAACACTGTTGGTAATAATAACAATAACAATCTAAAATAAAAACTCCAAATAATGTGTTCATTGGTCTTAATATCGTTATAATTCATGATTTTTATTGTTGTTTGGCAGCACTCAGCAGATCAATAATCAAAGATCACTGTATATTCCAGAATTCAGCTGATGTGTGCTCAAACTTCCCTTTCATCTTGCTCACGAATAATATCATGTTTGCTCTCTCTCTATTGTCTTTGTTAAAAAAAACAACAACAAGAAGGAGTAGAAAGCAGGTAAGCAGTGTTTGAGTGTGATCCTGCAGTCGTTTAGCATTCAGCTCTTCACCGGCTGTCGAGCGACAGAGTGATACTTCACTTCCTTCAGCAGCATCTGAAGATGGCTTTAACCCACCAAACATGTCCTGCCACTACTTCAGACTAAACGAGTGGCGATGAGCGAGAGCACCTGTGTATAAACGAGAGCTTTACAGGGGCGACACTTGATCACAAAGGCAATTTATCCTCGAGTCCACATAATGGAGCAATGAAAGAGAAAAGGGAAGAGTAATAGGAGGTATTTCATTTAATTGCTATAAATTGGAGGGTCAGGGAATGCGAATGTAATTTTGAAGGGCTGTTTATCGGACCGGCGGATCTTAGAGCAGATATGGAAGAGCTCTCCCGCCGGAGAGAGAAGACGGGAGACGGATGGCTTTTCTCAAACGGAGCCATTCAAAACGCACTCGTTCGATGGCCTATTTGATCCCTCCTTATTCGTTTCATCGACGCGTTTCCTCCAACATATTTGGCCAACACAAAGACTGTCTGCCCACATACTTCCCATAATGCCATTACTCAGGGAGCCGCACATGTCCAGCACAGTGTAATCACGGCTAAAGATCCAATACTGGCTAGCTTTAATTATGCTTTTACACCACAAGTGAGACTCCCTGTGGGCAGGAGGAAATAGAAAACGGCCGAGAGAGAGGTCTGTAATGGGCCGCGCTTCATAAATTTCAAGACAATCAATGCAGCAGTCTGCTAATGGCGCGTACATGAGCTAAGAAACAAACACACGCACACACACAGAGCAGATGCACACCTATCTGACAGTGTGCACTCCCTAAAATATGACACTATCAGCTCTTTATTATCATCCACAATTTGGCCTCTAAACAGCCATTGTTTACGGTAGATCGACAGACACGGCTCGTGTTTGGACTGTAAACTCTGACCAATTAGAATTTTCACTCCATTTCACTCGTCATGGGCTGTTTATTGATGCTGAGAACTGAATTCTGCTTCCTTACAAATGTTGTGAGTGTGAATTTAGAAAGAGAACAGTGTGCTGTAGGGCTGGGTTGACAATATTGATTTATTTTAATCAATGAACCAATATCGATTCTTAAATCCCAAGATCGATTTTGGTCTTAGTTGTTTTCTGCTGATGCATAAATAAAATTTATTAAATATTATTGGATCCAATAATCTTTATTAATATTTAATAATCTTTGTGCTTCCTTACTTTTGATATGAAATAAAGCCTCAGCTTTCAAATTCCATCAAATTTGTTATGAACCAACAATAAGTGTCATTATGACACTCTTTGGACACGACAGATCGCTGTAGTGACATCAGAATAAACAAAACATAGAACTTACTGCAATGTTTCATGTAATCACTCAATCAGTGTGTCAACCATGGGAAGACATCAAGAAAACTAATTATGAACAATATGTCATGTAAGCAAAGACTTTTAGGGCCAGATTTACTAAATAGGGCAAATTAGCATTAGAACGCAATTCCATAACAGCGCCGATGGGAGGTGAAAATTCTGTGTGTGTTTTACTGATAATGCGCACATTAAAGAACACAGACGCAGCCAGATCATTTCCATAATGACCAGCGATATCCACCAAGAGCAGCGCAAATTACCGCCTGCTTTAAGACATGCTTTTTTGGGGCGTTAAATAAGTAAATCACCTTGCATGATTCATTTCAATACTATCCTCCCATAAATTTTGCGTCTGAAAGGGAAACTCCTACAAATGCATATTCTACAAGGTCAGGTGCAAAAATAACTGTGTCCACGCCTTTTCAGCGCTAATTCTTCACTGCGCGTCTTTAGTAAATCCTGACAGAACTATTTTAACACCAAAAGATGGTTTGTGCTGGCGCAAGCTGTTAGTAAATCTGGCCCATAATGCCCATAAACTCGATAGTCAGCTAGAAATAAATGACTCTAGGCAGCTAAATATATGCATTATATTGCATATTCATTATAATTTATTTGTCTTCATTATTTATTTAATGTATGTAGTTTTGTAAGTATTTAAGTTTTTATTTCAAAAATTATTATAAAGCTATTTTTATATAAAAAAATGCATTTTATGCATTTTTTGTTAAATGTGCATTAAATGTGTTAAATGCATTTAATGTTTGTATACAAATCAGCTGTTCAAAGTTTACAGCTTTAGCTTTACTATACTAAAAACTTATACTTATGAACTTATACTGATAGTTTACTAATTAAATACTTGTAGCATTTTAGTACACTTTGAAGTATAGTTTAGCATTAATTTAGTAGTTGTATACTGCAAGTATACTCTTAAGTTTTCTTTAAGTGAACTTTACATCATACTTTAAGTGTACTACTATTTAGGTATGATTTTAGTCACTATTTAGATATTATTTTGTTATATGAATATCTGAACATACAAAACATCAAAAGAAAGAACAGGATATCTGCTTGTAAACAAAAACATTTTATTCTAGCTTCATGCATTCCTTTTTATAAACACTTCAATGTGAGTAAGTTTCATAAATAAAAAAATAAAAAATAAAGAAATAAACAACATTTTGAACAAACAGCTGAAAAAAAGAAAGAATATGAACTGCATTCAGAATGATCAAAATGTAGATGGAGTCGATCAACACCCCAAAGCTTGACAGTCATTATTACCTCTTCATTGGTCGACATTTTATGCCATAACGTTACACAGTTTTGATGCTGTTTTATGTCTGATGATCGTGTTGCATTACATGTGGAAGCATTTGTTGTTTCGGTTTCTTCTTCGCTTGTGTTTTGGAAATTCTGTACAGAAGATTTGTAATAGCGCCCCCCTACGGTATAACAATGAAAACATGGATTCTCGCAGCACAAGTATAGCTTAAATATATTTAGACTTTTTCTAAGTATAAGTTAAGTATACTTAAATGCCATTTTAAGTATATTTCTGAGAAGTACATAAAAAGCAGACTGAAAGTATACTTTCCTATTTTAGTTTAAAAGAAGTATACTAATAGCACACTTCAAAAAACTTCTTTTCGTAAGGGTATGTATCCAAATGAAACAGTGTTGTATTAAATTAAATCGAATTGCAAGCTTCAAAATCGCAATCTAATGATGAAACCAGTGTCAATACTGAGTCCTAGTGTGCTGGGTAGCTGGATAGAGATATCCGTTAGCGCTTCCATTCATCTCAATGGCAGTTGCTTGGCTGACGCAGGACCCCAGGGAGAGTTTTGAGCCAATCTGAGCACGGCTGGCCACAGCTGCTTTAAAGATAACGAGCTCAAAGATTTTTTTTATATATAGAAAATCTCTCAGGGGCAATCTGGACCAAAGTGACCAGCCAAACCTTGACCTCTTGATGGAGCCATGGCTTAGTGCTTACGCCGCTTTCTCTTCCAGTTCTGAAAGGCTGAATTTTGAACTTCCAACTTTGAAAAGTGCATTAGAACAGCACTTGATGTTGATCTCGCTGCCCTTCTCTCCCCCTCATCTCCTGTCCTCTCAACAGAAGTGGCAAAATGGACAAAAATCTTGTTTTCTACGTGAGCCCATGTGAAGCATAAAGAAGAATCATCATCTCACGCTGACTTCTAGAAAACAGCAGAACACGTGAGGAATGGGAAAACTGACCTCACCTGACAACCTTTTAATATCACCGACGTTCTACTTAAATCACTCTCCACAACAAACTTAAAGCAGCGTTCATCATCAGCCTTGACACTGAGAAAAACTCCCTTTCTCCTGCATTACATCCACCAGCACTCATCCTCTCAGCTCCTGCTCGATGGCGGCTGAATCGACGTGTAAACACCTGTAAAGAGCCCAAACGAAGCTGACTCAAGGGATGAATACATAACGAAGCCTCACCATCTGCTAATTACTGGAGTCCAATCAACTCATCAGCTCCTCTTGCTGAGCAGAAGCTCGCGTCTGTTCATTACGCTGCAGTGTCCGCTCTGCCTGCGGGTCACCCAGAGGAAAGAAGCATCACACCTCCATCACATCTCAACTCATTCCCGAATCATAAACCAGATAAATAAGAGGACAAATAGAGACTTCTGCTGAAACCACCTGCTGCTCAGATGCTTCCCCTGAGAAAAAGACCCCATTCATCTCACATCAGAGGAGATCTCAACAATGTCTCACACTGTGCTCAGAAAAAAATCTCCCAAGATCAAGAGATGTGGACTGCTAGCCACATTTTTGTTCATTTACAGCTCTTACTAAATGTCAGCTATGGATTTGTTTCTTTTCATTCATTTACATTTACATTTAGTCATTTAGCAAATGCTTTTATCCAAAGCGACTTACAAATGAGGACAATAGAAGCAATCAAAACCAACAAAATAGCAACAATATGGAAGTGTTGTGACAAGTCCCAGTTAGTCTAAAGCAGTGCATGTAGCAAAGTTTATTTATTTATTATAAATTAAAAGAAAACAAGTAGATAGAATGGAAAAGCAATAGAGAACGTTAGTGTTAGAGGGTCAATTTTTTAATAAATAAAAAGAAAACAAGTAGATAAAATAGAAATAGAACAGAGTGTTAAAGGGTTAAGTTTTAATAAAGTTATAATAAATAAAAGAAAACAAGTAGTTAAAATAGAATTAGAATAGAGAGTGCAAGTGTTAGAGGGTTATTTTTTTAAATTAAATAAATCAAAAGAAAACAAGTAGATAGAATAATAATCCTGACATTTCCTTCTGAGGAACTTAATTACAGTCATACCCAAAAATGAAAATTTAGCCTATATTTTCGAACCTTCATGGTGTTTGTTTGTTTGTTTATGTATTTATTGCTGGGAAGTTTAGCTGAATGGTTGCTCTTGTACAAAAAGCAGCATAAAAGTAAAAAAAAAAAATATATATATATTTAGAAGTTGTAAATAAAACATATTATTTCAGTAAATTTGAAAAGAAAATACAATTTCAGATTTTCTACTTTAAAACTTCACACTCAATTCAATATTATTTGTCATTTCTTTGTAATGGTTTGTGAAATTCACTAGCTATTTGTGAGTGATTTTTTTTTTTTTTTTTTTAGAGTATCATGAAATCTCATTTGTGCGTTTGCATATTAAAAACTCATGACACAGCACTGAACCAATGGCAAACAGTATCAACCCTGGTGTGACACGTCTTGAATATTTACAAACATAAATGTGATCAGAGACCTAAAGCAGATGAGAAGATTTTCAGTGAATAACATCTTAAATTTCAGTTTGTTCCTCAGAAGTCTTGGAATATAGCACAAACGTCATATGGATTTTTTCTGTTTTATCAGGTTTTTATCATTTTGTCATCTTGACAGTCATTGCTCAGCAGACATGCTGTCATTAAGGAAAAGAGCAACATGGCCATCCTGCTGAACGACATAAAAGTTGACAAAGTTTCTGGTCAATTATTCCTCCAAGTCCTCTGAAGTATGAAAGAGGAACATTTGAGCACTAAGATTTTGACTTCAGGAGGGGTGTACTGTACAGGAGACTCTCAGCGCCACACTTTAAAATCCTAATAAAGCCCCACTTGCTCCTGCATATCGTTTCACTGCAAGAGTCTCTGCGGCTTCCCTCCATCTGTCTGTCTCTCGTCTGCGGGACTATTAGAGTGTGAAGAGCTGGATTAGTTTAAGCTTTTTCCATCATCATATGTTTTCTACTGTCAGGCCTCAAATCTCCCTCCCGCTAGGAAGCACAGAGGGCCCTTATGTGTTACTAGGCAACCAGGGACAGCCCATAATCTTTGTTTTGACAAATAAACAAGAGAAAGAGTGAGATTATGGGGTCCTTGTGCAGTGTCGTCTCATCTTCTTCATCTTGCTTCTGCTACCTGTCTCACACACATGGCCCTGCGTTTGACTGTTTGATAGTTGACACGTAATCTGTCTGTGAACTTATTATTCAGCATCAAAACTGGATTAAAATGTATCTGAATGTTTAAGAGAAAGTGCCCACACCCAAAAAAAAGGTACAACAGTCGTCACTGGGACTATATCCTTTCAAAAGCTACTAAAATGTACCATTTTGGTACTAATATGGAAACCTTTGGTACTAATATGCACCTTTAAGGCACAAATATACTCTTTTTAGGGATAAATAAGGTACAAAATTGTACATGTTGTAAAGGTATTGCCCCAGTGACAGCTTTTGGACCTTTTTGTCTGAGAGTGCCATTCAAAATGGAATTAAAATCGACTCTGTTTACTGTCTCTGGTCTTTTTGTGCTTGATATATTGGTACATTTTATTCTAAAGGGAAAAAAAAAGAAGTTGCTTTCATGATATTTTTTTTGATCAAATTGCACAACTTTCTTCAACTCTCAAACGACTCTTCAGGCCGTGTGGGCAGAAGTTAAATGAGTTGCGAATGCAACTGCCAGAATGCCTGAAGAAGATGCCAGAATGACCAGCATGCACTCCAGTTCTAGGTCTTTTTCCAGATATGTTTAATTGTAACTTGGCAAATATTATACTTCGTTGTCATTCTAAATGAGTTTGCTGGAATTTCATATTGATTTTTATATTGTCAGTAGAAAAAGTATGTTTATATGGGTGGTATGTTTATGCCTTTAAATTGCTTTAGTTTAACCACTGATTTGATTACAGATGTAGTGTGTCGTTTCTGCACCACTAGTGTCACCAAATGTAATTGCAAAAATAATGTTTTCAAGAATGTTTCCTGAAAACATTAGGGCCCTATGATTTCCGCGATGCAGAAAATGTGGACGGAATCATGGAATCCAGTCATAAAAACGGAATTTACTGTATAACGTGGGATGTCGCAGAATTTGTGAAATTTTGGATGGATAAATTAAAAGTAGGTCAGTACACTTAAATCAGATTGTGATATAGAAAGTGTATGTGAATATTAAGCCACAAAAATACCGTTTAAATATGAATCCAGCATTTTTTGCATGTTCTACATGTTCTCCATATTTCTGACAAAAAAAATAAAAAATATATATATTTTTTTAAATAAAATCAGTTAAATAGAGATGCTTTTGATTATTAACATTTAATGAAGCCATTAAAATGTAATCCAGAAAATTAATGGAAAACAGAATTTGGTAAAACTAAAACTGAATTTGAGAAAAAAAAAAAAACATATTTCATAGAGACTTAAAAACGTAATTTTTGTTAATTTTTAATAAATTGCTGTTTAATATTGCAAGTTTCATGGTTTCAACTGAATTTGGAAAAAAAATAAAAAACTGAATTTGGGAAAAAAATAAAACAGATTTCATAGAGCCCTAAAACATGCTTGTCTTTCATTGCTCAGTCAATCACTGGTCTCACACCAGTGGTCAACCTACAAATGTCTTTCTTACAGCTGTTTCTACACATTAAGCTGGGAAGTATTTCATCATCTACTAAACATCCACACTTCAGCTTGAATCTAAATGTTATGAATGTTATGTTCATTAATCCTGGAGACTGATTTACCCAGATTACCATGTCAGACTGATCACAATGGCCCAGTTCGTTTCAGTTCACTCAGCGCTGTTGATTTAAGCATTACAACCACACAATCACTAAATATTCAATCCAGTGCTTCAGCTGAGAGGAAGAGGAGGAAATTCAAACGATCCAGCGTTCTTTCAAGGTGTGAGAGTGCATCACACACACACACACACATACACAGGCCTCAGTGCATCCCACACTTGATTATGTTTCACCTTTTATCCTCCTCTGACAAGCGCTAATAAATCACTTCTTCAGTCGCGGCGGACATGAGAGAGCAAGGGAGGGGGAGAAAAGATAATCATAAAAAAACGAGCGTGTCGCCTTCCACTGTCTCTCCCCGAGGGAGCGGATAGAAAGAAAAGAGAGAAAAAAAAAAAAAAAACTAATTCACACTATTCCCACGGGGAAAATGAAACAGTGAGTGTGTCACAGCAGCATCATATCAATTACCCATAAAGCAACGGGGCAATCTCGCAGCCCCCCTTAACGATCAACACATCAAAATTTTCAATTAAGCGACTTGTGTAGTGTCTTCCATATCTCTCTCTGAACATGTGCATTACTTCCTGCATCGCTTTTAGCTTCTGAGTTGGGTGCAATTGAAAGCACTTTTCCTGATGCGCGCACACACACACACACACACACACACACACACAAACACAGAGTGTCGCACAACCTCTCCAGAGAGCTCTATTACTATCAGAGGGAAGCGAAGCACAGGGCAACAGATGGAGATATTGTTCAGACAGAGAATGATAAATTCATTACATAATGTATTGCCCATCTACGCACTGTCTCATCTGGCCACTGTTTGCATATTGCTTGATTAATTTTCAGCAGCACTTTGAGTGGAGTCACCAGAAACAGTGCGTTTGTGTGTCTGAGAGCGCTGGCGAGCAGAAGCACTTGTGTTTTTGCTGTTATTGTTACATTATAGACCACATTACCATATAAACTCAATAGCTCTGCTGCACAACCTAGTGAGCGGCCCACCTAGACGCCATAGTAAGACAGCGGAACTAGGAGTGTCAATGCATTGAGATAAATACACTGCTGTTCAAAAGTTTGGAATAATTAAGATGCTTGAGAATGTTTTTTTGTTTTGGAAAGAAGTCTTTTCTGCTCATCAAAGCTGCATTTATTCAATCAAAAATATAGTAAAAACAGTAATATTGCGAAATATTATTACTATTATTACTATATTATTAATATTATTAATAACTGTTTTGGGAATATACAGTCAAACCAAAAATTATTTTATCCAAAGCGACTTACAAAAGAGGACAATAAAAGCAATCAAAATCAACAAAAGAGCAACAACATGCAAGTCTCGGTTAGCCTAACACAGTACACATAGCAAGTTTTTTTTTTAATTTTTTTTTTTTAGAGAAAACAAGTAGATAGAATATAGAAAAAAGAAACTTTTTTTTTTTTAAGAAAACAAGTAGATAGAATATAGAAAAAAGAAACAGTTTTTTTTTTTTTTTAAGAAAACAAGTAGATTGTCACAATTAGCTGGGCGAGGAGAAACGAGGAGACGAGGAATTCACAAAACGAGAGTCTTTAATATAATCTGACTAGTAGGAGACACAGGAACACATGGGAAGACGTTCAACAACCGACAAACACTAACTGAATGGACAAGACCTTAAATACACAGGATAATCAGGGAGGAAGACGAGACACACCTGAAAGCTAGTGTATAGTTTTTAAAGAGCTGATAAAAATGTAAAACTGTAACTTGAATGCAATGTAAGTCGCTTTGGATAAAAGCGTCTGCTAAATGCATAAATGTAAATGTAAATGTAAAGAAAAAGTAGCAGTTAGAGAATAAATATGCAATTGATAGAGGGTCAAGGGTGTGTGTGTGCTGTTTTTATTTTAAATAAAAAGAAGACAGATAGATACAACAGAATTAGAATAGAGAGTGATAGAGTTAGAGGGTCAAATAAAGATGGAAGAGATGTGATTTAAGCTGTTTCTTGAAGATGGTTAAGGATTCAGCTGCTCGGATTGAGTTGGGCATAATATAAGGTATAATATATTATACAGATATAATTTTTGATATTTTTTTACTAGTGGGCACAGGACACTATAGTTCATTTATGTAAGTGAGGATAGCAAAATAAAGTAAATTGGGACATATTATACCCAAAAATTCTTCATACAGTGGACTACCAGGAAAACTGATACAAATTTGGGACCAAAAATTTGATTTGACACTTTGACCTGACCATGTTTTGTTACATACCTTTCTATCAAAGTTATCTGACATTATCAAGATGAATTTGTTCTGACACAGTTTAACTCTTGAGTTGTCATATTTTATTACCATTTTCTAAACTATAGCGAATAAACTGTGATAATGTGAGAAATGTTGAAGGTGTCTGAATAAATTTTGGTTTGACTGTATAGTAAAATGAGAAGAACATTTTTCAGTAGAATTACAGTAGCTCAGCTGTTTTTTTTAATAGTATAGCTTTTCCAGTAACATACAACCTCTTCTAACAAGCAGCATAGTGAGAGAAAATGGTACTTTACTACTTTTTTGTTTTTTTTTTGCATTGTATTGTGACTGCAGCTTTACAGCTGAGTGAATGCTAAAGATCAAACACTTCAGATTCAAATAATCCTTGTGCAGATGACTGAGATACATCCTACAATATTAATTACAAAAAAGTTAAACGCTGCTGTTCATCAGTATGTTCTTGTTATATAAATTATGGAGTTTTATTCTCTCGTTTCATTAATTTATCTGCTCAACTTTTTTTTTTTTTTTTGGAGATAAACACTTTTGAAAGCAGAAAATAATCTGATAATAATATATTGTTTCTTCCTTCTTTCTTAGTTTGACTACTGTCCGCAGCTAATAAGTTTAATGTAGTTACAGTAGATACTTTTTATTAGTAGCTTGTAGAGTGTTTTCAAAATAAATCTTGTCCAGTGGAATGGGATGTCAGCAGGCAAGGTGTATCCGCTTGTTAGGAGATGTTAGGAGTCTTAGCATAATGAGAAGCGTTAAAGGCCGGAAGCTCTTGTTCATACACTAGTGCATTCATGGTGATCCGTGTGGAGTGGGAGGAAATAAACTACACTCATGCACTACAACACACACACACACACACTGAGGTAGCAGGGTACTTTAACCATAGTACGTATCATCTGGACTTTTGCATACAAGCTATTCCTTCAACATACAACAGAATTCATATCAATAATAAACATCACTAAATATAGTAAATATTAGAGCTGCCAATTTCATGTCACAAAGAATGCATGTCACTTACAACAACATTTATATAAGTCACTCACAGATTTTCATTCAATGATATGGAAATTAAATGTAAATTAATAACAGATTCATCTCTAAAGACACGTTTTATGATGTATATTCAATGATTTTTTCATCTGCCATAAAATGTTATTTTTGTGAATAACCGAACTGGCCTATCCTGTGTATGTACTGTAAAGAAACTCAGATTACCACTGAAGGCAGCTATTTATTGTTTTTTGCATCACAAACAACAGACATACAATACATGTTATGATTAGGGCTGGACATTGACACAGATTACATGATTCAGTTCCATTCTGATTCACAAGCTCTTGATTCGATTCAATTCTGATTCAATATTGATTTACTTAGATATTTATCATGTACAGCATATGTAAGTTTTTTTTTTCTTAAGAAAAAAAAATCTTTCTCAACTGAAGCTGTAAACTATATAGGGAACCCTATCAGTTCGTACAATATTATAATATTAAAGATTAAATTTAGCAACAGGACCTATTAAATTCAGTTGTGATTTATTAGTTAATACTCAAGAACTGACTAGTATACAAGCATTTAAACTGCACATAAAGCAGTTTTTATATATTTAACAAGATATTTATGTTTCTACTCCAATTAGTTACTGAAATATAAACATTTAAACAAAGGTGAGACTTTGTTTCATATCAAAATCAACAAAGCATATTGTAATTATAGTATTCAAATAATGTTAAAGTTAAGTTTTGTTCATGCATCAACTGAAAATACAGATTAAAACACAGAAAGCATAGATTAATGGATACTGTCAACCCAGCCCTTTAGTGGTAAGTTATCATATATTCTGTTATTTTTCTGTCATTCTGCCATCTCAAGATAACTTACAAGAAACCAAACAGAGAACAGATCATAAGGCATGAACTCTGTGGGCTTCCGTATGTGAACTTCAAATCTCTGTACTGTTCAAGTATGCTGGCATTTTCATGAATTAATCACTGCTGTGTATTTCCAGACAAGATTTCTGACAGCTTCAGTTCTGCACTGAAAATCAATATACATTCAGACGGACTCCAGTTCAAACGCTGTCCATCCGTCAAGAAACCCCTCACTTTTCCCCACATATTTTTTGTATCTGCCTTCAGTAAGGACTTTTCTCCCGTCTGTGAAGCGTGTGGCTGTGTGTGCGACACCGCTTACAGCAGCACTGATCAGGGCAGAGTGAACTTCTGAAGCAGTAAGAATGGCATGTGCAGTAGATTACCTTTCCTCTGATGGGGTAATATTTGGTCACGGGCTCTTTTTTCATGTTATGTTTTATTCATGGGGTTGGGGACCAGCCGGGGGGTGGGGGGGTTGGTGTGGTTGGGCTTTTGTAATATATTGGGATTTTATTGTGCGGGGAGATTGAACATGTTGAATTCAGATTCGGCATGTGGAAATAGGCCGTGGTTTATGTTTTTTTTTTGCCTGAGGAAGGCCACTGTAGAAGCACGAGACAAGAGAGAGCGACGGCAGGCAGATGAAAGGCCAGTAAAAGGTAAAACGGACCTCGTACCTGCACTCCAGCAGCATGTTCATCCAATTGGCTTTTTTGAAATTCAAATGAGGGCTGTTGAGGACCTGATAAGCACATAGAGTCAACACACACCTTAACCACTACACTCGCACAGGATTATGGGTAATAAGGGCAGGGAATAAATATCATTATATGTGCACAAACTCACCTCTGCATGCCGAGGTGAAGTGAGCAAAACACAGGGGATAAGAGCACATGGAGGGGGTGATTTAAAGGGACAGGTCAACCAGAAATCAAAGACATCACCTGCTGACTCTTCACAGCATTCGGAAAACATACAAGCAAAGAAGAAGAACATTGGCAGAAAGCTCATGCTGTTCTTTTCCACACAATGAAAGTGTATAGTGAATATCAATGTGTAACACTTCGCCACTTTGCACTAATTTTTGTCAATCCAAATTAATCCAATCCTAAAAAAAAAACATGGCCACAGACCAGTTCATTAGACATAAATAAACGCATATACCGCTCCTTTGAATGGGATCGGAATTTCACTGGGGGAAAAAAATGCTAGCTGCTGTAATCTCGTTGCTTTTGTTGTGTTTTTGCTGCTTTGTTTTCATTTTCTGAGTGGAAAAAAACATTCCCTTTAAGATGATTTGAAGATATGGTAGCACTGATCCATTAGGCCAACACTTTTGTTCAGAATAAATGGCCTACCAGAGCGTGTTTCTATGACAACTTTTTCCCCATATGAAGCCATTAAAAGACCTATAAACACCTACAATATGTTAAGAGTGGAGAAAATCATCTGAATGCTGAAAAGACACAAGCACCATTAACATTAATACCCAGCGCCAGCAACGCGTGGCAAAGAGCTCAAATAAAATACGGCGTGTGGCAGGAGAGGAAGTAATTTCCATTTAAATAACATTCTCTGGACATAAACTGATAATCTCCAGGCTTTATGATGTTTGTCTGCTGGATCTGCAGACCTGCGCTCTTTATGAGATAGGCTGGGACACAGAATATTGAGTAAATACACAAACAGAACCTGCGCTCCTATGGTAAAATAGCAAGCCGAGGTGTAAAACGCTAGAAACTAGGACATAGGAGTTTCACACAAACACGCGCACGTCTAATGAGAAAGGAAACAAATGAGTGTGTGGGAAACTCAGCGATTTATTCCCCTCCGCCACACACACTCAAGGAACCTGATCAATGTCTTTCGAGACCTAATCAATCGTCTTAAACCGCAGGCTAATGGGCTTAATGACCTCTTAAAATCTTCTATGGATTGAACGTTAAAATTAAGGTGATTACAGTTGCCTTGAAAAAATCTACGAGTGCAAATCATCTCCCAGAAATCATTAGTGGACGAAGCACCACACAGAACGAGTCCTGAGGTAAAGAAAGCTGCCGGGGTGAAAATGTAGTGGTCAGGTTCATTTAGTCAAGCGCTTGCACAAACACACTCCATATAGACTGACGGACTAAATGGAGTGCACATGTAACAGAAACAAGTAATGATTTCTCTGATATTAGTAAGCTGGCATGCCACTAAATACAAGTAATTCAGGAGAAACAACACATAATTTTCTGACAATAACAAACTACCATATTTTTTCAGTTTATTCACCTGAAATAGCACTTTTTTTTCTATTACATCAGAGAATCTGTAATTCCCCAATTCCCTTCTGAGGCTCAATAACAAAATATTTGGTTCTACCAACATTTAGCACAGTTTTAGGCTATTTGTGAAACCCAAAACCCAAACTCACTTCTCACATGGATTCTCATTAACATGCCAAGGAGAGCTTAGGTAGCTGTCAGGATTTTCAGGGAATAGCAACTTTGGGTCTGTTCAATATTACGCCACAAACACTGTTGATACAGCTTAACTGCTATTGAACTTGGAACATTCCTTTAAAGTCCACTATTAGAGCTGTAGATCCGTGACTTCAGCATTTACAACTGTCTACATATCGACACATTGTGTCAATTCTCTACCATGCAACATGAACAGCGAGATTTAAAATATCCATCAATATAAAATGCCCACTGATAAGATGGTCTCCTACTGAGAAATGATTCTGCTTAAATAAGAAAAGCATGGCTTCAGAGGAGAGAGAGCATAAGGCATGCTGCACGAGGCATGTTTATTGTACTTACCCAGAAGGCTTTCACCTTAGACGGATGATGACAATTAGCGATTGGATTCATCCAATCTCACATTCTGCCACATAGGCAGAAAAAAGGGGAAGCCGATGTTTCCTGAAATGGCCGGTGTTCATTTGTGATGTATCTTAATTGAAAACTGGCCTGCTAAATTGAGCATGGCGTGTGTGCGGGCCTTCGGAGAGCCTGCGTTCAGCACAATCAGCACTATAACCGCACACACTCATTTAGTTCATGATAATTACAGCACCTTTTTCTCTCTCGCTACAGCACAACCTTAAACCTACACACTGTGCTCAAAGTCAAAGAGTACAAAACATACAGCCAGGACATAAACATTCACACACACACACACACACACACACACACACACACACAAACAACAGAAAAACCATGCACTTTTTCCCTCCGCTATGATGCATATGATGTATTTTGAAAAAAGTGACACTCAAAGTGTTCTGCAATAAAAGAGATATTTCAGGGATGTCTCATTTTGAATAGAGTTATGAGAATTAAGGGTGAAAGCTAATCGCTGACCATCACACCCCAAGTGGTTAAAGATCTGTCTACATTAATGGACATCATGCATCAAAGGATTAAACTAATAGACTTCTAATTTCATTTAGAATCAGGAAAAAACTTTCTTTAGGCATGGGCCCTTCAATTTATGTTTATTTGGCATACTTTAATATATTACTGCTATACTTTTATATTAGTTGATTACAAAAAACACTTAGTCACTGGGCTAAAGAGCCAATTCGCTGCCTGTGCCACAATTTGATTTCCATGAAATGTAATCTTAATTGAAATTTGGCTTCAGACTTGGTCACTCCACTTAAACTGCTTTCCTTGCTTTAACCACAGGACTCAAGTAAGCCAGAGAGAGAATCCTCACACAACTCCATGCTAATTTTTTCCAGGTCAGCGCTTTTCTGGTTTTTATCCTACTTGGCCAACAATAATGATGTTCTAGCAAGTCTTGCTCCTCTCAGCCCACACACTCATCACCGGCGTACCTCAGGGTTCAGTGCTGGGACCCTTAATGTTCTCTATCTACACTGTTTTCATTTGCAATATTTTCTATATATTTCTAAACTATACTCTGCTATGTGGACCACATGATAACTTTACGATTTCCAAGACACTCTTACTGGCTTATGTGTTTGTCACAGTCACCCACTCCCCTGGAGTCTATTATCAATCAGTATACACAAGCTGTTATGATTATCGGATGTTATGATTAGCCTCTTCTGGCCATCTAGCCCTCCGACTCTTCAATTCTCCATCTTTACTTTTCACTGGGGGAATGGAGATCCAATAACTGTTAGAAACAGACAACTCTCCAACCACTTCTAACATGCCACTCAAAACACAAACTATTTTATTTCCTGCAAGCTAGCATGCATGTTTTCTCATTATGTGGTGCTGTTAATTGCTTTGTGACTTTGTAATCAGTCGGTTAATTAATCCCCAGTGTGATGGTTTGAAATCAAGTCCCGTTTAGACTTGCGTAGTTACATTCAACTGTTGGGTAGACACACACACACACACACACACACACACACACATACATGATGCAGATACTCAGCCAGTTGTCTTTTTGTAGGAAATGGTCAAAGAGCCAAGATCAGATTACTTTTTCTATTACTTTTTCCTGTTTCAACAAACAGTGCTTCCTGTTCCTGCTGACACTTTTTTCTAGACAGGAAAAGTCCATGGCTGTGTTCAGAGTGGAATGCTGTCACAGTGCTCACTGCATATGTGAAACAGTATGCAGCACAGATGTATGTTAAACTGAAGTCACATGACCCTAATAAATTGCATGTTTAATTTAGCAAGAGGCATTCAGTTATTTTGCAATGAGTCAAAGAGATGTTCTGAATCACAGCTGATATTAGTTACAGTTCATTCGTCACACTATAAATTGAAGGTCAAGTGAAGCACACTTCATTATGGGATACAGTATTCCATGCAGCATGCTTTTGGTAATTCATGCAAACCGAACATCTACATAATGTCCATACTATACAGACTTGAGTAGTGTTGTACAGTAGAATGCCGCCTTCTTTATCCTAGGGCTGCAGGTAAATAAAGTATACATGAATACAAATGTAATTGTTTAAAAAAAAGTTATTTGAATAAAATTAATATAACATTTTTACTTGGAAAATTTAATTTTCTCACTGATACTAACTGGTCTTGACATAATACGAATAAATAATACTAATAAAATAAGTTTCTGGATCTCAAAACCTTTCATGCAAATAGTACACTTTTTTTTAATGTGTTAACGCCCCCAATAAGCATCTCTTCCATCACATTCTATATCAAATGTGTTGAAGAGATTTTGAGGGCAGGTGCGACTCCGGCAGTGTCATTCCAACCATGGTAGTTTCACCTTTCCTTCCTCAGTGTGACAGTGAGCCACGTCTCAACAGAGCTGAGGCAGGAGCGAGGGATTTGACTTGGAGACACATCATTTCCTCACTGTGCTTTCTCTGCTGTCAGAATGCAACCTGTGGTGGTGGTCTCCTCTAAGGCACAGCATTACAGGCAGAGAGTGATGGGGGGAGGGAGAGAGAGAGAGAGAGAGAGAGAGAGAGAGAGAGAGAGAGAGAGAGAGAGAGAGAGAGAGAGAGAGAGAGAGAGAGAGAGAGAGAGAGAGAGAGAGAGAGAGAGGCGATACCAGATGCGCCGTTACATCCTGCCCTCTAGCTATCAGACACATGGGAATACGACTTTCAAACATACCCAGACACATGGAAGGTTTGCAATACACCAATTTTGAAAAAAAGAAAAGAAAACAGAAAGACGGCTACAATTAGGTGACTGAGCTGTCTGTGCTACAACAAACAGTGAAAACTAGGCCTGCACGCTCAGAAAGAAATGTGCAGTTATTTCGACAAATATCATAATATCATATCATCAAAGATTCGAACGCAAAATGATTAACATTTAAAGCCAAATGGCCAGTTTTACTAAGCAAGGCAAATTAGCGTGAGAGCGCAATTCCAAAACAGCACCGATAGGTGTGGAAATTTCTGTGGGTGATTTACTAACAACCACACAAATTAAAGAACACAGACGCAGTATCTCATTTACATATCGACCAACGCAATATACCAACAGCAGCGCAAATTAGCATAGTCACAAATAAAGAATAAAGAAATAAAGAAGCCACAGCACATTGAAAACGGAGGCCAAAAAATGAAGGTTGCAAGAAGTTTTGATAGATCTGGTATTGCATGACTCCCAGTTGAAGGTTCCAAGTCATGTTTTATTTCCAGAAGCAAATTAAAAATAACATGGCTTGGCAAACAATATGTTCAGATAATGTGTTCTTCTGGCATTCCAAGTAAAATAATACGTATGGAAAAAATCCTCTCCCTTTTACCACGAGCTCTCTGTTCTCTGCCGTGCCTCCTCTAGCAACCATAATTGCAGCCATTTCAAGCGCAAAATAGTAACAGTAATAATTTTTGGCTGTTAAATAATGACGCAAATACCAGTAATTTGACGAGCGTAAACGATAGTAAATCTTGTTGCGTGATTCATTTGGATACTCTCCTCCCATAAATTTAGCGTCTGAAAGGGAAACTCCTACAAATGCATATTCAATAAGGTCAGGCACAAAAATAACTGTGTCCACGCCTTTTCAGCGCTAATGTCACAGATATGCAGGCGAGGAGACACAGAGGTGAGTGAAATAAGATCATTTATTGACAGGTGGAATGCAGATCGAGAGGAGAGAATGGCGGGTGAGTATCTTGATGACAGGAACAGTTCAAATGGGTCTTAGCTGTTAACTGATGAGAGTGTCTCTTTGCAGGATCGGAGGAGAGCGGGAACCAGGAACCAACGGGGAACTTCGAAGGAGTATCGTAGGAGATCTGGAAGGTAAGTAACACAGGTAAGTACTGCTGGGTCGGATGACTGTTCGGGGATGTGAACGGTAGACCGGACCATGAGAGTCTGAATGGAGCGTGTAATTAAAGGAGAGGTGATAAGTGGCTGCAGGTGCGGGTGATCAGCAATCCAGGTGATGGTGATCTTGGGTGCACTGGGGCTAATGACTGGTGACTAAGACTCTGACATTACTCCCCCCCCTCCCTAACGGTGCATCCCGCACCGTACAACATCCCACGGGGAAGGGGGGGTGGGCGCTCTGGAGGTCTCCAGGGACCAGGAGATATGACAGACGGCCTCCAGGGCGGCGCCCGTTCCGGGACCCATGGCAGAGCAGGGAGCTCGGGAGGCCATGGTGGTGCAGGAGACTTGGGAGGCCATGGCGGTGCAGGGTGCTCGGGAGGCCATGGCGGTGCAGGGAGCTTGGGAGGCCATGGCAGACCAGGAGACTTGGGAGGCCATGGCAGTGCAGGGAGCTCAGGAGGCTATGACGGATCAGGAGACTTGGGAGGCCATGGCGGTGCAGGGTGCTCGGGAGGCCATGGCGGTGCAGGATGCTCGGGAGACCACAGCAGTGCAGCCTCCAAGGCTGTGGCCCCAGCCCCCGTCTATCCGGCTACAGCCAGCCTACCCCCTCACCCCAAAATACTTGGGGAAGCTTCCAGACATGAACTCAGGGACTGGAGCCTTTCCTGGGCTGAACTGGGAATCTGGAGCCCCTCCTGGGCTGAGCTGAGGATCAGGAGCCCTTCCTGGGCTGAACTGGGGATCAGGAGCCCTCACTGGGCTGGACTGGGGATCAGGAGCTCTCACTGGGCTGGACTGGGGATCAGGAACTCGACTGGGGAGCTGGAGCCTCTCCTGGGCTCGACCCGGGAACTGGAGCCTCTCCTGGGGTCGACCCGGGAACTGGAGCCTCTCCTGGGCTCGACTCGGGAACGGAAGTGCGCTTACGTGGGGCTGGCACAGGAGGGCGCTGCCGAGGAGCTGGGTCTGGAAGCGCGGACACTTGGGGGCGCTCTGGAAGCACGGAGATAGGGAGGCGCTTTCGTGGCGCAGGCACTGGGGGGCGTTCTGGAAGCGCGGACACTTGGGGGCGCTCTGGAAGTGCGGCGATAGGAAGGCGCCTACGCGGCGCAGGCACTGGGGGGCGCTCTTGAAACGCGGACACTTAGGGGTGCTCTGGAAGCACGGAGATAGGGAGGCGCTTTCGTGGCGCAGGCACTGGGGGGCGTTCTGGAAGCGCAGACACTTGGGGGCGCTCTGGAAGCGCGGCGATAGGAAGGCGCCTACGCGGCGCAGGCACTGGGGGGCGCTCTTGAAACGCGGACACTTGGGGGCGCTCTGGAAGCGCGGAGATAGGGGGGCGCCCTGGAAGCGCGGAGATAGGAAGGCGCCTTCGCGGCGCAGGCACTGGGGGGCGCTCTGGAAGCGCGGACACTCAGGGGCGCTCTGAAAGCACGGACCCTTTGACAGGCGAGTGGCTTGCCACATTAACGGCCGGATGGCTTGCCATACTCTCTGCCGGTGGGCTTGACAGCGAGATTCCGGCTCAGGATCGGAGACTCTCCATACACCAGATGACCGCCTCCTACCAATCGAGGTTGGCGGTGTCTGGGAGCTCCGTCGGTTGATGGAAAGTGACCCCGAGCCAGAACAGTGTCATTAGGGTCTCTCCTTCCAGGGAGCTGGCGAGGGCTAGCGGCACAAAGGCCCTCACGAAGGCAACCGGGTCGTGGCTCGCTTGAGCCACGGCGATGAACCGTGCTCGTTCCTCCATCTTTGTGGTCCGGTCTTCTGTCACAGATATGCAGGTGAGGAGACACAGAGGTGAGTAAAATAAGATGATTTATTGACAGGTGGAATGCAAATCGAGAGGAGAGAATGGCAGGTGAGTATCTTGGTGACAGGAACAGTTCAAATGGGTCTTAGCTGTTGACTGATGAGAGTGTCTCTTTGCAGGATCAGAGGAGAGCGGGAACCAGGAACCAACTTCGAGGGAGTATCGCAGGAGATCTGGAAGGTAAGTAACACAGGTAAGTACTGCTGGGTCGGGTGACTGTTCGGGGATGTGAACAGTAGACCGGACCATGAGAGTCTGAATGGAGCATGTAATTAAAGGAGAGGTGATAAGTGGCTGGAGGTGCAGGTGATCAGCAATCCAGGTGATGGTGATCTTGGGTGCGCTGGGGCTGATGATTGGTGACTAAGACTCTAACAGCTAATTTGTCACTGCGTGTCTTTAGTAAATCCTGACAGTACTATTTTAACGCCAAAAGACAATTTGCACTGGTGCAAGCTGTTAGTAAAACTGGCCCTAAGTGTTTCATTTCTATACCATTAAGGAAAATAAATGACTGTTTTCAGACAGGTTTCCTGAACACTACGATTGGTCAGCCAAAACATGGAGTCTTGCCTTAAAACACAGCAAACAAGTATAACACTCTTCAGCAGGACAACCATACTTGTAATTGGGACAGAAGAAAGTATTAACATAAACAAATACACACTTCAGCTTTAGCATTTTATATGACTGACATTTAGATTTCAAGGTTAAAAGAACAAAAGAGCCTAAAATCAAATTAAAACAGCAGCCTTCATATTCAACAGGGTGTGTGAAGTTTGTCTGCCAACAGAGAGTCACTCTTCATGAGTGTTCACACTCGAATCCAAACCAAAGTCACACATCTTTCAGTTGACCCAAAAGTGAACTGAGTGAAACAAAGCCAGTTCTCTCTCAAAGTAGATCTCTTTTAAAGCCATCTTCAGTCTAGAAACCAGTGTGTAATAAATCCCTGATAGTCTGCGTTGACGTCTGTCTGCGTTCTGTCTGAGTGGTGTTGAGCAAAGGGCACTGATTCAATTCCATCTCGAGTTCATGCTCATTTCTCCAGACATCATTATAGACATTGCACTGACTTGTACTATGATGATTGAGGAAATGTTTGACTTCTCATTTATTTAACAGGGAATCATAGGAAACATGATCAATTTGCTATTTTAGGGAAATGGCTTGACATTTGTACCAAATAAAAAGGCAGAGGAAGAGATGCCTGGAACATTGTCATAATGGTTTTTCTTGCGCTGATAATCAGGAAACGGCCTCAACGTGTGCGCGCACGGGACCTGTATTCCAATGTATGTGTGTCTACAAAAAAATAATCAAACATAACCTTTTCCATTCTGAACACTCACAGCCCACAAGTTCAACAGAAAGCAATGTTCCTGTGACAGAAGATCACTGCCGCTCTTGTTACTTTTCATTATGACAGAGATTACATTCCCATGGCATCGGGAGGAACTGAATCTATTTTTCATTTTCTCAAATCACAAATGAGATCATCTTAATATCTCAAATGTTTCTCCTACACAGCAATATGAATAAATGGAGAGCAAATGCTGAAGTCTACGGCTTCTTAGATGTTTCTCCTGACAAAAAGCCCCCAGAAATCCCTAAAGTCTCTGCTAGAGTTTCAGAATGTCTCCATCTGAACAGCATTTCAATCTGTGCTCAGATTAATCAACCAATAAAAATGAAAAATTATAAATATGATAATTTAGTTTTAATATTAGAACCATGTCTCCTTGAGATATAACACCAGCCCTGTTCAGTTCAAGAAATATAATGAGCTATATAAATTTCTTTAAGCAGTGACTAAGTTATGCTACTTTATTAGACTAAACAAAGATTACATGCATTTTTTTTAAGGAGTTCAATGCATCTTGAACTTGTTGGCTGTTTTTTCTTTTCCAGTGGCACAAATAGGTTTTTAAACCCCAGTAATCCCAGTATGCAATTTTGTATTCAGTATGCAACTTCTTTTAATTGTGGTATTGTAATATCATGGAAAAATAAAATTATATTTACAAAACTGACAAAATGCAGAACATTGCTTATAACTTGCAGGATGCAGAACAAAGCTTCCACAAAGCTTCCACAAAGCTTCCACTTTCTCTTATAATTTGGGATGGGTGGTCACCCCAAGTCTCCTAGAAAGCAATAAGATCAACTGGAAATCAACTGGAGATTTTTGCTTAAATTTCATGAAAAACACAATAGTAAATCTCACATTATACCACTTTTATACTTTTGTACTACTGTCTGTTATTTTGCATGTCTAAAAACAGAGCGACTGCCTTTGAGATGAATAGGAATGCTGACGGATAGCACTCTTCTCCAGGTATTCGGGACAAAACTGGAAAATTTCAAACGGCTCTGAGCAATAGTTTGTAACTCTGTTAAGGCTTGAGGGGCGTCTGCTGAACTCGGAGCTTTCAGGAACACGGCTGTGAAAGAGACACACCTAATCATGAGCTCAACATACACACACACAGACACAAGGCTGGGAGCTTCAGCGAGGCTTTCAGTGGAAAGAATCGGTGTGTTTGGCTTGTACTCAGACACATACAGGTGACGATGTTCGTTCAGGAAGTTACGCCTCCTCCATGTCAGCCTTTTCAAAATGCATACCCACAACCAAGATAAACTATGCTGCCAAACATAATAATATTGATAAATGTGAAATATGCACACGCCACGCGAGCTCCAGACAATATGGCTTAGCGGGAAACTAACCGACAGACAGAGACAGAGAGAGAGAGAGAGAGAGAGAGAGAGAGAGAGAAAGAGAGAAAATATGAATTTAAACAGAGCACTCGGGCAGAGTGGCACCAATCTAAATGTAATTGTGTAAATTCACCGGTTCCACTCAGTTCTCCCTGTCCGAGGTGAGATAAGCGTGTGATTGGCTAGAGGGAGATGAAAAAAGCCAGCGAGCGCTCCATCTAAAGCCACGTCTAAAGCAGACCTGGAAAATGTCTTTTGCCAAAATAAAAAAATATGAAAGTTCAAATGCGATTGATGGGGGAGAGGAGCTCCTGTTTGAATTTCAATCAGAGAGCGAGCGAGTGGGCCACACTACTGTGCCGCCACTGGGGACATGAAGCATCTCTCCATAATGAAACCATGTATACACTCCTCTCTTTCCTCTCTCTCTTCCACTCTCCGGAAGACACCCGTCGCTCCGTGCCTCCTCATATGAGCTGTATATCTGTCCTCACCGAGTCTTGCCACGTTTAATACGGGAGCCATGGAAACCCACGGAGAGAATCGTATCGCAGCACTCAAATGAAGGCACGAGGCCCTTATATGCGGTGTGACTGAGTGTTTGCTCTCGTGCGCTTCCAATTTTATAAGGGCGGTGGCATACAGCGCATGGTTTGAGTCATGATTAACATATAAACACTGCACACACACAGTGAGTGGCATCAATGATAGCCGCTCTGCACGCTCACTTGTTTACTTTATTTTCCAATTATGTTTCTGAAGAAGCTCCAGGCAATTATTTATGTGCAAATATAACACACCGAGAGGAAGAAAAAAACAATTTCAATGGAGGTGTGCTGCAGCTGGAAGAGGAAGACCCTTGTTTCGATGGCGCTTGTGGATCGTTATGAGACTGCAGTTGAACCAGAACCTCCATCTGCTCCAGGGGAGCCCAAAGTCTGTATTTTGGCCCTTTTTGTGTGTATTTGCATGTATTATGTATTTGCATGATCAGAGTAGTAGTGTATATATGAAATAACACCCAAACACTTGGGCAAACTAGGCAAAACAGACAAAATGTACCTCCTGTATTTCACTTTGAGGGATTGTTCACTCAAAAATGAATATTTTAGGTTCCTTGCCACTGTAACTTTTGGCTCTCTCAGTTGAGTTTCAAAGACACTAATGTTCAGTAATATTATCAACTGGACTGTACTGACTCAATCAGATGAGAACACAATCTGAACTGAATTGAGCTGATAGTGACACTAACATTAGCACTGTTATTGAACTTAACTGAATCAACATCAACACATCCGATCGGAATAATGACACTATTGCCTTCCGTAGAACTGCTTACTAGCTGAAATTAATTTTTATTTCATAATTGATGAATTTTACAACATTAAGCTGTTATTTTCATGCTTATTACACCATGAAACTACTTTGAATCCGTATTGTATAAAGCGCTAAATAAACAAATGTGATTAAGCTTGACTCTGGCTCTCATTGTGTGGACAATAACAGATAAAATTTCCTTTATTCTGCTCAAAGGTCATACAGGTTTGAAAGGAATGAAAATGTTCATTTTTGGGTGAACGATCCCTTTAAGGGCTGTTCACACTGACAGCAATTTGCAGACAGCAATTGGAAGTCCTTCATTTTCAGGGAGCATTGGCAATTAATCAGCTAACAAGCACTAAGCAATTGACACTAAGCGATTACTATTTTTCCTTGCGACAAAATTGATCTTTTATAATCCCTGAAATTTGATAGAACAAAAAATGCAAGGTATGCATCCCACATTAATCACTTCCCCATACAAAAATGAATATGTACTGGACATGTCATGACACCAAAAGTGAAGGTTAATACTGGAAAGCCCAAAGGACTGACCTGCACACTTGGTTCTGGTGATGAGAGCTGGTCCGGGCTGTCCGGTTCCCCCCTCTCCCGGACGGGTCAGCAGCACTCGGATCTCATATTCTGTGTCGGGATCCAGGTGCCACAGCTTGTAATTGGGCGAGTTGACGGCGTGGGTCTCTGTCCAGCTTCCAGATGTCATCCTGTATTCCACCTCCTTCAGGATGATGGGGCCATCCCCAAATATGGAGTTAGCGTTTAGCTGGATTAGCAGGTATGTGGGCCCGACGCCCAGCAGCTGAGGTGGAGCGATGGGTCTCGGGGGCTCTGGAAGAATAAAGACACATCTCACCAAACTGTTTCATGAAGACCAAGCTTTATATGATCAATTTAATGATATTTTCTCAATCTCAGTGTAGAATTAAAAATTAAATACTTTAGTAAATCTAATTAGTTCAGTTGCATTAATAGTTGCATGCAAGAGCCAAATTTTACACGTTTGTAATCTGGTTTTGTTTTTTTACAAGTAAAATGAGTTACGTAGTCAGATTACTTTTTTCATGTAACTAGTAAACTAATGGATTACTTTTAAATTTACAACAAAAAACTGAGTTACTTTTTCAAATAAGTAATGCAAGTTACTGTGTTTTCCCATTTCTTAACTGACTCCTCTCCTGTTCCCATGCTGAGAAAAATCGAGAGTGAGTTACAGAGGCATTTTCTTCAGCCTGAGGCTTATTAATTTCAGTTTTGTTGTGAAAGGGCCTTTACGGTTGCCAAAAATGTAACTCTTATGGCTTTTGTTTTTAAAACACAAATAAACAAGCCCAGTTCAGATGACAAAAAGTAATGCAAAAGTAACACAATGAATTACTTTCCATAAAAGTAACTAAGTAACACAATTAGTTACTTTTCATGGAGTAACACAATATTGAAATGCATTACTTTTTAAAAGTAACTTTCCCCAACACTGCTTATAATAGTAAAAAACATGATTTAGTTTTTATTGACCCTTTTTCCACATTACAAATAAGTCTGTAACTTTAACACTTAGATATGTAAATGACTGGCTAGATAATGCAATGATTGGCTAACCACTTTGCATGTGACGAGTCATAGCACCTTGTTGTGGCACCTTAACATTGCTCCTGAATATTAAATATGTGTTTTTATGTAAATGTGTGACTGAATGAGTTTTCCATTAAAAGAGCTGTTAAGAATCTTAACACAGTATTTTCATTTTAACAGATTTTTAATTAACATTAACGTTCACTGTAAGCACAATACTGCAGTGCAAAAAACATGCACAGATCAACAGGCAAACCATAACGATACTGCAGATGCACACGCAAATGGCAGCACTACTACACCACACCAGACAATCCAGATGGTCCTTTAGTAACTGTGTGCATGTTTGTCGATACATTTGGCTAGACAGACAAGCGGAGAAACATCTCATCCGCACATAAAACAAGTTAGTCATCTATTTTTTACACGAGGGGAAAGACAGAGCGCATGATAGTGTTTTTCTATGTGTTCTGCTGTGTGAGATCCTCCACATGTCGAGATACTCTCTGAGAGTCCGGACATGCTGATGACTCTGTGATTATGAATAAATCATCCAACATGGAGCACAGAAGAGCCGTTCACTTCAGAACAGCATTGGTACAGGAGAAATCCTGACGAACACGCTGACACTGGTTTTGGTGGCATATATAAATGCTCCTCGCCATCACAGCGCTGCTATCTAATGAGTTCCTCATCAGCATCACATTCATCTTGGTGAGGAGCCGTGAAGCGGCGTTTAAAGCTGCGAGACCGTCCACCAGAGTGACAGACAGCTCAAGCTGAGAGATGCTGTTTAGCGCGGGACGATCAGATGGAGACACACACTCTCTCTTTCCACCCCAGATGGCTCCTGAACTCTCTATTTGTTTCAGCTAATTAACCAGCCCACATGAAGCACAGCAATAACACAAACCAACACGCCAATCACACGCCTGTTGCTTATTCCTGCATGTCCAGAAACGCCTGTATGACGCATGGTGAGCAGATGCCATTCTCAAACTCACACATGTGGTTATGTATATACCGGTCATGGACAGGACCTTCTATGCTCTTAAGAAGAATTTAATTAAAATTTGGCTGAAATGAAATGAAAACATTTTAATTCATCAAGGATTCAAATAAATGCTGCTCTTTTGAACTTTCTATTCATTAAAGAATCCTGAAAAATAAAGTGTATCACGGTTTTGACAAAAATATTCGGCATCACAACTGTTTTCAACATTGCTAACAATCAGAAATGTTTCTTGAGCAGCAGATCAGCATATTAGAATGATTTCTGAAGGATCTTGTGGAGTAATGCTTATATTGTGATCATTTGTGTTATATGTTTGCACCTTACATATCTCTCGCAATGCTTATTTAAAAATGTGTCACATTGAATTTTATCAGCATAATCAGCAGCTCCAGAATGTTGTTTAAATCTCTGAATAAATCTGTCGTTGCTCGGAGTGTTTAAACAGTCTGCGTTCCTGTAAATGAGCGACCTGGGTAATGCGGTTTGTGTCTTAATGGAATAAAGGAATGGAAGGAAGGAATGAGAGTTAATTGATTTATTGTGTGTTCCTGCAGGAGGAGGTGCTAGTATCCCTGTGCAATAAGAGCCAGCGGAGTTTGATACTGTAATCTGATTCCTGTGTGTTGTGTTGAGTTGTGTTGTGTTGTGTGTGTGACACCACTAACAGCAACACTGCAAAATTACATTTCACCAAGTAATCCAATCACAACGGCACTAATGCACAAAAGCGTTGCCCTGGCAGAGCCAAACACACACACACACACACGCACACACACACACACACACACACACACACACACACACAGATCTTTCTTGTTGTCTTGTCTTGAGTCGTGTGATGACATCACCTCTGTAAACTCTGCTTTTATTTCTCGTGAATTATTTTAAATGTGACATTTACCGGAGCGAGCTGGTTTTGTCAATCACTCACTGACATATAACACTTTACCCTTTACAGCCGGTTATTACAGCATCTGGGTGAAGCAGCAAACCTGTCAAGGACATGTCTGGGTCATATTTCACCCCGAAATCAAAAGAATGAGATCAGGAAATGTTTTTCTAGCGTTTGTGCTATCATTCTGTACAGGAAATGCTTTTGGATATTTTTATCGAAGGCAGTGACATACAGTGTCCAGATATTTTCAGGGCCTCCGTGTGTCTTCAGTAGATGCCTGTCCATATCTGCATTTCTTAGTCCAGCTGAGTCACTCAGTCTGTTGTCTTGGACATGGATGATACGCAGCCTTCTACATAATGTAAAAGATGCTGTTTATTACTGTGTCCATCAACGGAGCACATAAAACACTGCACTACATCTGCCTTTTACCACTAATGAAGTGGCTCCGGGACCAAAGTCTCATCAAATATGTATTAATGTGTACGGCTGCGCTTATTTGCTGGGTTCCTCAGAAAACAAAGCATCTGAGGGCAGACGGGGCTTTTTAAGAAGAGCAAAGAGCCCCATTCGTTTGTGCTTGAACCTGCAGACGAACGACATTCATCTCAATTCATTAGAGGCAGTGACATACGCTCTCAAATACACACAAACAGACAAACATGAGCAGAGTGCTTTTAGTGCACTAGTGTCTAAATTGGCAAGCGAATGGAGCAGTGTTCATATATTAGCTGAGAGCGTCTGTGTGATTTGTTTGATGCTTTGGTGGCAGGTCGAATCAGGGTTATTAAACTGTCACTAGTTTTATTTATATATTGAAGACTTTAGAATTGATATAATTCTATTGTGTTTCAGACAGTCAGTAGCAACTAAACAAGCTTTTTCAGTACAGTTTGCACATACTTACTTTTTGACAGAATGAGCCAAAAGTCTGCTTTGTGTGTGAGATTGATTTACAAGAACGGTTTACTCAAAAGTAAAAAATTTTCCCCTCAGGCCATCCAAGATGTAGATACGTTTGTTTCTTCATCAGATTTGGAGAAATGTAGTATGTCTCAGCAATGTATCCTCTGCAGTGAATGGGTGCCGTCAGAATGAGAGTCCAAACAGCTGATAGAAACATCACAATAATCCACAACACTCCAGTCCATCAGTTAACATCTTGAGAAGACAAAAGCTTTGTGTTTGTAAGAAACCCATCATTAAGACGTTCTTAACTTCTAACTGTTGTATCTAGCTAAAATATGAGTTCACAATCCATATGAATAGTGAAAAAGTGGTCTGGTCTGAATCAGGAGAGAAATCTGCACAGATCAGGCATCATTTACAAGCCAAAACAGTCCAAAACCGTTCAGGGGTGCGTTTCCCAAAACCATCGTTAGCTAACTATGGTCGTTAGTTCCACTGAACTCAATTGGTAACGATGGAACTTGAAACCATAGTTGCTTTTGGGAAACACACCCCAGAACAAATATGTGGCTGGATTTTGATGTGAGAGTTGATGGACTGGAGTGGTGTGGATTATTGTGATGTTTTTATCAGCTGTTTGGACTCTCATTCTGACGGCACCCATTCACTGCAGAGCATCCATTGATGAGACAGTGATGCAATGCTACATTTCTCCAAATCTGTTACAATACAGAAACAAACTCATCTACATCTTTAATGGCCTGAGGGTGAGCACATTTCCAGAAAAGTTTCATTTTTGGGTGAATTACTCCTTTAAAGTCAGCATGAACAATGACACAAAAAGCAAAAATTTGAATTTTTCTATTCATCTATACAGCTCAAAATACACCACAAAAATATCATGAAAATATAATAAAAGTGTTCAAAATGTTTGAAGGGAACATTATCACTGAATAATGACTTGGTTAGTTCACCCAAAAATGATCATCTGTCATCATTTACTCTCCCTCATGTGATTCCAAACCTGTGTGACTTTCTTTCTTTTGAAGTCCATGGTCGCCAAAATGTATGATAGTATGGTTACTAACACTCTTGAAAATATCTACAAATAACTAAATAATTTGCAAAGAAGGAAGTCATACAGGTTTGAACCACAAGAGGCAGAGTAAATGATGACAAAATGATCATGTTTGAGTCAACCATCCCTTTAAATGTAAGTCTGTTTTTCACACAAAGCATCATATGACTTCAGAAGACTTGCAATACAGTCAAATGGATTAATGTATATGTTATTGATACTGGTATGGTGCTCTATTGGTGTTTTTGTCCTTTTTTAAGGTTTGACAGATGTGATTACGACAAGCTATTTTTTAGAAAAAGAGCTTCACTTTTGTTTTCCACTGACAAATAACCACATATGGGTTCAGAACAAATGAATCTTCATATCTGAAGTCAACTCCTTTTAGTGTTGTAGTTTACTTCCATCATTTATTAATATGCAAAACATGCTTATTTTTAATTTAGCTGATTAACAATGATGTCCTTGGGTTGAACGGGGGCTTCACCACCGTTAATTTGAACCGAATAAAATCCAACACTGAGAGCGAGACGGTGAGCGTGAATCTGTTTTCGTCAGGTGTCACTGGCTGTTTCATGCGGGTCATCCATCATGTGTGGCTGACATGAGCGAATGATAGTGATGTGCCCTGCTGTTACCCTTCCTTAAGCTCTGTCTCATCTGTCTTTCCCTCACACACACACACACACACACACACACACATAACAGAGCTTGTGCTCCACTACGACACACACACACACACACACACACACACACACACATCTAGACTGCCATCATGCAATTGGAAAATGCACTTGCCCTCGACTCAACGTCTTATAGTCAGAGAAATAATCTTTTCCTTTGTCATTTATTTCCCGCGCGCGACCTGGCAGACGTGTTTGATCAAAGCAAGGCCGGGTTAAAAAAGAAGAGGTAAAGGAAGAGTGAGAGAGAGATAAAGGGAAGGAGAATATGTGAGGGAGGAAAAGCAAAAGGAAATATTTCCTGTGGGAAGCGTCACAGCTTTTTTATTGTGAAGTTTTGATGGGGCTTGTGAAGGGAGAGAGATGACAGCAGCCGAGTGGAATATGGATCAGGGACACGGCAATCTAACACCTGACGGACAACGTTAGAGAGAGCAGCAGACAGACTGATCCCTGTCTATTGCACATCAGTCTGTCTCTCTCTCTCTCTCTCAGCGCTGACAGCATGTGTAATCACCTCTTCATGTGCCGTCACCTCTCGCGCACTCGGCTTCTAGCTGTGCAGTCGGCCTCCAGAACTAACACTCATCAAGCGTCAAATGCCGGTCTGGAAGTAAATGCTGGCCTGACTCGACGTAAGCAACTTCTGACCCCTAATCAAAGTCTAACTCTCAATATGAGTCACTTTTGACACCAGAAAACGCTCTGAGCACCAATGCACTGTTCAAAAGTTTAGGGTCAGTAAGATTTATTTCATTTCATTTCATTTTAAGAAATTAATGCTTTTATTCAGCAAGGACACATTAAATTGATCAAAACTAACAGTAAATGCATTTATAATGTTACAAAAGATTTTTAAAAATGCTGTTCTTTTGAACTTTCTATTCGTCTTTGACTCCTGAAAATGAAAATGTATCATGGTTTCCACAAAAATATGAAACAACACAACTGTTTTCAACATTGATAATAATCAGAAATGTTTTTTGAGTAGCAAATCAGCATATTAGAGTGATTTCTGAAGATCATGTGACTGAAGACTGGAGTAATGATGCTGAAAATTCAGCTGTGCATCACAGAAATAAATTATATTTTACAATATATTCACAGAGAAAACATCTATTTTAAATTATAATAATATTTCACAATATTACTGCTTTTAATGTATTTTTTATTAAATGAATGCACCCTTGGTGAGCAGAAGAGACTTTTGTCAAAAACATAAAAAAAATCTTACTGACTGATACTGAACAGCTCAATAAGTAGCACATTTCAGCTTTGTGAGCATTAATGAATACCTTCAGCTACCTTTGGCAGGTTTTCCTAAATGTTTACTTTAGACCCAGAATGCAGCCCATGTGAGCACATGAAGGATATCTTTAGTGAAGCTGAATGAATCATTGATGCGTATCACCGACAGGAAGCCGATGCGTGTGACATTAATGAAAAGCAGCCCTGTTCTGTTCTTCATTCTCTCAGATTTCAGAGTTGTTGACATTTTGGCTCTTTTGGTTTGTTTGTGTTTGTTGTGTGTGCTCATCATCAGGAAGTATCAGCCGACCGTGCTTCATCAAACTTTAACGATCTGTCTTTGAGCTGGTGCTGTCGTCACGTGCGCTGGAGTCTTTAAAATCTGCCTCGTTTCAACTCCTGATCTCTGGCTGTCTCTCTAGGCGTATTTACCACCAATCAGCCGACGTGTTTACGACAGGGAGCCGCACGCTCACAGGAGGGTGACAGCCTGTTATCTAGTCATTAGAAAATCACGAGTAGCAAACAGTCATCGTCTCCATATTGCTCTCACGTCTCAGACACAAACACACCTGCATTTCTGGGGAGGTTTCTGCGGGTTCGGCCTATGTTGGTTTGCTGACAGGAGACTCCTCAACTTCTGGCTCTATAGGTTTGTTGATTTGGCTACATGGTTCTTTGAGGATTAAAACATATTGTTTTTGATGTTCTTCAAATCAGTCATTTACAGGGATTCCCAAACATTTTTGTCAGCCAAACTCTTTGCCAGAAGTAAAATATTAACTTGAAGTCCCCCTGAGGTTTTAAGTTAATATTTGTTCAGAATTCTGTGATGCTGGTTAATGGTCACATGACATGCAAGTAAAACAGATAAAATATTAAATACATTTTTAGTGGTTTATGTTTGATTGTTTATATATAGGCTGCACAACTTGGTCAAAAATTATAATGTGATTACTTTGTCATGTATTGTAGTCGTGTTTTGAACTGCGACATGACATTTAATTTCATATAAAAATATCTCATGTTGCTAATGGAGATAGTGGTAACACTTTATTTTAGGGTCTCTTAACTAGTTGCTTATTAGCATGCATATTACTAGAATATTAGCCATTTATTAGTACTAATTAAGCACATATTAATGCCTTATTCTACATGACCTTATTCTACATCCCTAATCCTACCCAATACCTAAACTTAACAACTACCTTACTAACTATTAATAAGCAGCAAATTAGGAATTTATTGAGGGAAAAGTTGTAGTTAATAGTGAATAAGTGTTCCCTATTCTAAAGTGTTACCGAAATAGTTGTAAGGGTGTTCATACTCGTAGTGTTGGTTTCTTGTAAAGAGTGAAGTTACAATACAAATGTCTTAAATCATTCACTTTTAAAGTTTCAAACCCTCAAGCTTTAAACATTTAATTCTGGCAGAACACTGGAGAACTGCTGTAAACTTCTGCCCGCAAAAATGCTGGAAATTAAGTGAATGTTAAAATAAAGTGAACCTAGCACGTGTTGTACTCCCAAATAAATGTTAAACTTATAGCACTCACAAAGACACAGTTCAGAGCATTTACCTTAAACACACTTTTATAAGCTGCATGTGTGTAAATGAACACAGTGCTGCTCTTCACTCTGAAACAAGCAATGCAATAATACTGTATAATTAGAGTATATAAATAAATCACAGCCTTTGATTTGATACTTGCAATCTGATTTAATATATACAGTACTTGTCAAAGTTTTTGAAACATTATGTTTTTAGATGTTTCTTCTGCTCACCAAGGCTGCATTAATTTATTTATCTATCAAAAAAGTGAAAATAGCAACATTGTTAAATATTACTGTTTTGAAATAACTATTTTTGCTGCTTAGTATTTTGTTGAAACATTTTTCAGGATTGTTTGAAGTTTATATATTTTTTTTTAATATATAAATTTGTAACATTATAAATGATTTTACTATTTTACTTTTGATCAATTTAATACATATATGCTGAATAAAAAAGTACTAATTTCAATTAAACACACACACACCAAACATTTGAATGGTAATATATCATGATTTCTGCATAAATATGAAACAGCACAACTGTTTTCAACATTGCTAATAATCAGAAATGTTTATTGAGCAGTAACTGAGCATTTTAGAATGATTTCTGAAGGATCGTGTGACACTGAAAACACTAAAAAAATTCAGCTTTGATCACAGCAATCAATTACATTTTAACAGATATTCACATAGAAAAGTTTTTTTTAAACTGTAATAATATTACAGTCCTTAGTAGACCTGTTCTCCAGTGACATCAGACTGCAAAACCACAACATTTGTGCTTTATTTGAAGAGCGAGTTTGTGGTGGTCTTTCTGCAGCTGCGTGAGGAGACGTCGCTTTAGATGTCCAATAAAAACAGGCCGGTGTTTATTGACTGTTTGAGTTCGAATCTGTTCACAGCACACGTCTTGTCAGTTCAGTTTATTCTCTACAAGCGAGAGAGGGCTAATGTCATTACTGGAAACCCTGGGCTAAACGCACATGCTGAGGCCACAACTGCGTTCTGTTGGGGTCTTTTTTTCCTCTTCCATCTTTCTTCCTGCAGCTGGGGAACACGCAGATCGATACTTCTCCAGCGTAAGAATTCGCCACTAAAATTTTCATTTGTTACAAAGCGGCCCCAAACAGCCGGGAGGGCCCGCTGTCGTCCCGCATTAGGGAGAGCGGGAGCTAATAAAGCACTAGCCTGGGGTCACGCGCAACAATAGGCAACTCCGTGCCAGCTCCCATTAGCGCACGCACAAATCCATGGCCCAAAAATTTCTGCTGAAATTACCATCTTTGGTATCCTTGTAGCAGGATGTCAGCTGGGGAAGTGTGGTGGAGATATCTGAGCTGTCAGTGTGGCTGATACTCAACTGGCCCTTCTGCCCTGCGGCCACCGCTAACTATTGCACTCCTTTCAGAGTCGCATCTGTGCACAGCAAACTTCACGCGTCACTCTCTGGACCCCAAACGCCAGTGCTCTCGCGTACAGAAGGGTTCAGGCGAACTCACCGAAAAACACCCAATGAGATTTGTTTGCATAAACAGGTTGTGCATATTAATATGCCACCATGCGCCCAATGTTAATTCGAATATGAATACGTTTATAATATTTAGCTGCATTTAAATAAGCAGATGGTCACTGTAGCCATGGCTGCACCTCGTTGACTTGAGAAGATCACAGAGCATTGGGTGATGAGGCTTTAAACTGGTCTATACAAACACAGCCTTTATACATTATATATAATAATAGACATGCCTTCTGTAGCCTTTGATAACACATTTGAATATTCAGAAACTGCTTAATGAATAACTGGCACATAATCTAATAACAATGTAATAAGATGATATAAAACTGTTATGTAGGCTTAGGTGAGTGTGCAGGGCCTAAAACTAACATGTTGTCGAACCTGTCAATGACGGTGACTTACTGGTCATATATACATATATATTTTACTGGCCATGAAATTGTATGTGCATTATTTAAACAACAACAACAAAAACACAGGAAGAACACATTGGGTAAACACATCTATTTTAAAAAAATAAAAATAATAATAATAATAATTATTATTATTGTTATTATTATTATTATTTAATCAAATTCTAAAAAAAAAAAAAAAAAAGAAATATCACTACAATACCACTGAACTGTAAAGCATTTCTTAATTTATTTTAGATAACAATATTTATTATTATTACTATTTTAAATAACAACAGTAAAATTACAATGCATTACAATTACAATTTATCTATTTGCTTGCTGAATAACCCTTAAAGCTTTTACTTTCCCAGAAAACCGCAAGTAAACTTCTCTTTTGAAATGCTTCTCTTTTGTAGATGACAGATTTATAAACGATTCTCATTAAAAACTTGGGAAGACATTTGGCATATAATGGCTCATCCATTCATAACTTAGAGTCTGAACTATGCATTTTAATATACAAAAAAAGTACAACAGCATAAACAACAAAACAAGTCCTTACCTCTGACGATGAGTCCAGCAAAGTTGGAGACGCCGGATCCTCTCTCTGATTGGGTGACGCAGCGGTACAGATCTTGGTCCTGGCTGGTCACTTCTCTCAGTCGGAAAGAGGCCGCAAACTTCCTGTGGTTTATGTTTTTCTTCTCCGCCACTGGAATGTCCTCTCCGTTACGCCGCTACATGTGACAACATGAGAGATGAAAAATAAAATATTTGCAGGTCTAACTGATTGAATCCAGTCATGATGCATGTTTCGTTCTCGAAGAGCTTTGTCATTTTCAGAGGAAATGAAACATGCTGACTAGATACTTTCTGGTAGTTACTTTACAGATCAGTATTGTTCAGGTATAGGAGGCAAAAAATGTGGATGAGAAAACAATCGCAGTACAAAAATAAAACAAAATCAATGGAAATGATCTGTAATGATCTGCTTTTGAGTGAGTGCTATGCTTAAATGAAGTCTGTGGTGTTTCCTCATGATTTGTAGCCATTATAAGCTACAGCTGAACAACAGTGATGTATAATACTGTATTATTGCTTTCTTAGTTGTGGTATACAATAAATGCTGTTTACCTGTAAACTGAACATGATTTTATGAAATAATTCAAACGCAGAGAAGGGTCTTCATTACATACACTGTTATATAACTGTCTGTCTAACTTAATAAAAACGCTTGTATTCTGCCTTTCAGCTCGTAAAAATACTTTGTCCTTCAGTCCCTTCCAGAAAACACCATTACATCACAATGCAACATAACATAAGAACATTTTCTCTTTTTTGTTGCCATTATGACGCCTTGTAAAATAGCTTTTACTTTACTGAATCATCCAGAACATGGGCAAGTTTGTTTTCTGACAGGGAACACAGAGAATCACCTGCTCCACATTTTGATTGACAGCCGTCACAGCCTTTTTGTGATCGTGTTTACTACTTTCTTTTCAACCACTGGATTGGATTTTAAAAACGGCTGTTGTATTTGTGTGAAGCGGGTTGTTACTTCTGATGAAGCGCTGTTAAATATAGGTGAAATATACGCCACAAAAAGAATAAATAAAAAAGCTTTCTTAAAAAAACCTTAATTCTTAATATGACAATTAAAAACCGAGAGAATATGCGACATGCAGGACAAGGGGGGGGTACAAAGCAAAGCGGGACAGGTGGTCACCTTAACTGTGACATGAGCAGAACTGAAGGTTTAGGGTTGATTCGGCGGGATCAGATGCTCATGAGCAGTGAATCTCCAGTAATATGCCTGAGTGAAGCCGTGACGGACAGGCCATCTGTGTGAGTGAAGTGTGAGAGCCTGCGCTACAGACCATCATTCATTAGCCTCTTTAACACTGTCGTCTCCTATTAGTCAGAAGACACCAGCACTCGCTTGCTTTCTTCATTTTATTCACCTCCTCGTGTATCAGAGCAGAAAAGGTCACTTCTCCTACACACTTTCCCACCCCTTCAGGCCCTTCCTCTCGTTCAATCTTTCGGCTCACTTTGTCTCCTCAGAAAGTGAAGGGCTCGCATTAGTTCATCAAAAATCAAAGGTCAGCGGCAGGGCTTCACCTCAGCGTGAGCACAACACGCAGATGCGAAAACCCCGCTGATGCTGATATCATTAAGAGAGCAGGGTGAATAAAGTGGGTAAATTCGAGGGGCGCGAGAGGAAACGCTGTCTCTGTGACAGGCTCAGTTTTAATGAAGCAAGCGTCTCTCTCCAGCTGCTTGATTAGTAATTGTGGTTATATATACCCATTGACCATGAATATGGGATATAGTCTCCAAAACTGATGCAATTCTTTGACTATTGTGAAATCAAACTTAAAATCAGTGAAATTGTTTGCTCTCGCACATCCTGAACTTGACATTCCTGGCCAATTAGGGTGAAGCTCGTCTCGCTGAGAGCTTTGGTTTGATCTAAAGCACGGCTCGTGTTAAAAACACTATCAGAGCTTTAGCTCAGTGGTCCTCAACTGACAGGTCACAACCTAAAAACCAGTCACAGCTTTCATTTTGATGGGTCACAGACAGCAGGGGGAAACGATACTAAATCAACCCCTTGTGAAAAAGAGGTGCACTTAATTGTATTAACTGTAGTGTATTTCAAATATATTTCAAATATTTTTTTTTTAACTGAACTTGCAGATAATACTGAAATAAAGTGAGACACTTTCATGATGTTTTTTTTTTTAAACACACTTAAGTACACTTTTTTTTAAAAAGTGCACATTGTGTTTTAAATTAAAAGTTATACACTAAAGTACATTTTAAATCATGTTAAAATTTTAACTGCAGTGTGTTATGTTACATTTTAAGTTAATATATTTTACATGTACTTAATTGCAACTTCATCATTACAGCTGTGTAATTAGAAATATATTGAAATAAATGACATACAAGTTTCAGTAGAAATGACATTAGCATATTTTAGTTTATCATAAACTTTTGTCATTACATTTAGCAGTTTACTTTAACCATATTTCAAAGACAACAGAAACAATTATGAAATTACATATAAAAAATGTACCAAAGTACTACTTAAGTTGGTCAAAAACGCTCTAAAGTTCAACTAATTGCATTTAATATAAATGTAAGCATTTCTATAATATTTAACACATTGCATTTAGTTTGCAATTAAAGGGACACAAAAGGAGATATTTTGAAGAATGCAGGTAACCAAAACTTTGATGGTTCCCATTGACTTCCATTGTATGGAGAAAAAAAAATACTATGGATATCAAAGGTGACCAGATACTGTTTGGTTACCAACATTCTTCAAATTATCTTCTTTTGTGTTCAACAGAAGAAAGAAACACATACAGGTTTGAAACAACTTGAGGGTGAGCAAATGTTGACAGATTTTTCATTTTTGGGTGAACTATCCCTTTAAGTATATTCTTTAAAGTATATTATTTCCATAACAAGTACTCTTTTATGTTAAAGTGTACTTCTTTTTTTTTTTTTTTTTTTACAAGGGTAGTTATAGCAAATCAAACAGACCTACCTAATTTTAAAAGGAAAGACTAAACACTTCCTATATCATTTGGTGCTGATGTGAAAAACTAAGAATGGACTGAAGTGTGAATTTTACAGGCAATAATATCATATTTTACAGTCTTAGGAAATGCAGCAGATGCTGGAAGAGTGCTGGTTTAGTACAGGTGTGTGTGTGTGTGTGTGTGTGTGTATGTGCGCGTGCGTGCATGTGTGTGTGTGTGTGTGTGTGTGTGTGTGTGTTCAGAATATCCCACCTGCAGCCAGAGTTTGTTGTTGACAGCATCACGGACAGTGGCGATGCACTGGAATGTGGCGTTCTGTCCAGCATTCACTTCCACATCCCCCAAACGCAGGAAGTGAGGTGATTTATCTGCATTCGAAGGAAAAGACAACAACACGTGACATCAAATATCATAATACTAAAGCTTCAAGACTTAACCAGAGCTCAACACTCCCAGAACAGGCACATTAATGCAGGAAGAATAAATAAAGATTTCACCCAATTATATAGTAAACACACCGACACACAGCGTTCAACAGACTGCTGGTTACAGTAAAACGGTCACACTTTAGTTTGGGGACCAGTTCTCACTATTAACTAACACTTGCCTCAATAAACTCCTAATTTGCTGGTTATTAATAGTTGGTAATGTAGTTGTTAAGTTTAGCTATGGGGTCGGATTAGGAATGTAGAATATGGTCATGCAGAATATGTGCTTTATATGTACTAATAAACAGCATATACGCTAGTAATACGTATTCTAATAAGCAACTATTTAATAGTGAGAATTGGTCACTAAACTAAAGTGTCACCAGTACATCTGATGGTTTATTTTTGAGTGCTGTGGCAGGTTAGTTGAAGCTTAAAAGTTCGAGGCTTGCAACAGACAACTTCTGAAATATCACCATTGTGCCCTTCATCGACAAAATGCCCTGAAATCATGTGTAAGACACTCTGGAAAACTAAAAACTAAAAGCTGAGTGACTATTCATATAATGTGCAGTAATACACAGTTTGTCGCAGGAAGGAAACAGACAGAAACAGTGAGCACCTACAAGTTCAGCGGCATCAGTTCTTTTTTATTATCGGATTCCAGATAATTCTCCAACAAAGAGTTGTGATCCATAAACCAAACCAATCGCAACATCTTCCCCCATCTGGCTCTGAAAGTAAAACTACTTGTAGATTGTTCCCCTCTGTCAGTGTTTCATTGGCTCGGTCTCTAGTTTAATTAGACTGAGTGATCATTTGGCAGATCTGTGGTTAGAAACACACAGAGAGGAACAATGAGATGAAGAGAAGAAGATGCAAATCTCATGTATTTCAAAAGCACTATGTGACAACTCAACACATCCTCTCCAGTCCACCCAGAACAATAACATACAGCCATCAACATTTACATTTCAGTTTGAGCTTGCTTATTTTACATGCAAAGAAGTCGTCCAATCACAACAGAAGAATTTATATACATACTGTAGCTCATATCTGTAGCTTTGGACTCATCTATATGCTAGTCCATCCATCAATTTTCCATTTACATTATCCAAAGTGACTTATATTGCATTCATGACACACATTTAGGGACAGATTAACTAACAGCTCACACCAGTGCCAACTACTGTCAGGATTTACTAAAGGCACCCAGTGAAACATTAGCGATATAAAGGCATGGACATTTATTTTTGTGTATGACCTTATTGTATATGCATTTGTAGGAGTTTCCCTTGATGCAAAATTTAGAGAAGGATCGTACAGATCATAAAAGATTTTTACTAAGGTTTGGGATAGTCAATTTAATGGCATTTGCACCATTATTTGACATCTAAAAAAGCATGTCTTAAGCAGATTGCATTGGTCACTAATGGAAATGATCTATCTCTGTGTTGCTGATTTGCTAATTGTCAGTAGATCAGCTGCAGAACTTTCTACTCTTCTTTATGGGATTTAGTAAATCTGGCCCTACACCAGTTCTTGTTTTCCCTGAGATTCAAACCCATAACTGTTTGAGCTACAGGAAGGCAGCTAGAAAGCTTTTCCAAACCACTGGTCCTATGTAGGGTCTTTCCTATAAATGGCCAGTATCTATACACTAGTGCACATGCTAAGAGTTGAGCAAATTTACTAAGGATCATAGAGAGGGTGGAAAATGTTCATAAAATACTACAGTACAACTGTTATTGGTGCAAAAATACTTACTGACAGTATAAGTGTAATTCAGAAGAAAAATAAATTGTTTGAAAAATCAGATTTATTACTACACATGCTCAACATATCAGTTTATACACACATAAATGATCTAAGAACTAAGCAAATGCTATGTATTTCATTGTTTCTGTAATGAGACAGATAACTGATTCTTCTCCTGCAGACAGCTTGCTTCCTAATATTGCTGTCTAATAAACCTGGCATTGTGTATTACGAGTGTTGACAAATTGCTTTTTTCCTCTTCTGTAAGTTGCTGTGGGTAAAAGCGTCCGCTAAATATGTAAATGTAAATGAAAAAAACTGATGAAATATTGCTCTGTCCAAGGGGCTCAGAGGAAAACTAACATGTGTTTTCTTAGTGTGAGCAGATGATCTTTCCAAGTCCAGCAGTCTGTATATCTGTGAAAGCAGCTTCACATCATACAGGAACACATCACTAGTGTTTCTGATGGGCTGCCCTCAAAATAAGCACCCTTTTACTGCAGGGAACATTCTCCAGCACAGCAACACAACAAAGCTCCTTCATCTCCCTCTCTTCCTGCATCATCTTAATAAGATGTCATCCGTGATCAGCCGGAAGCTTTATTAGCAGCGTTCAGAGTGAATATAATCCCAGTAATCCCTGCGCTTCTGCGGACTAGCTGTTAATTGGGAATACCTGCTACATGATCAGGGCTCAGCAGATGAGACAGACAATCCACAGACGCGCAGCGCCAACCTGGAAAGATGCTCCGCTGGATGACAAAATATTAATCGCTTAAAATTATATGTACATTGCTGACATTTGAAGTGTAAGCGCGTACGCGTCTGCTGATTGTGCCGTCACTCGACCCCTAAACGCTTCATGCTAAGTGCAGTACTTGGCATGTAATAAGGGCTAATTATATATCAGGCATCGAGCAGGGCTCAGACATGTCAGAGAAGACCACAGCTCTCTGTGTCACTTATTTTACTGCCCTCTCTGATCATTTATTGATCGCGCTGCTCTTTACTGCTGATGTGCTCATAAAAACACTTATGGCTGCTGACATGATGCTCGTGTCGATACTGCTCATTCCCTGAAAATATTTCACTTTTAGAAATTGATCAAAGGATCATTTCATAGCATGATTCAATATGAAATGGTATCTGTATCATTTTGGTACTGTGTAGTGCAAACGGTTATTGGCCCCACCACAAATATTTCATACATATGCTACTTTTTATTAAGTTTGGGGTCTGTATGATTTTTTATTGTTTTTTTCTGCTTTTACTTGATCAAAAGTACAGCAAAAACAGTAATATAGCTGTTTTCTATGTGAATCTATGTTAAAATATAATTGATTCCTGTGATCAAAGCTGAATTTTCAGCATCATTACGCCAGTCTTCAGTGTCACATGATCCTTCAGAAATCATTCTAATATGCTGATTTGCTGCTCAAGAAACATTTCTGATTATTATCAATGTTGAAAACAGTTGTGCTGCCCAATATTTTTGTGGAAACCCTATTTTTCAAGACTCTTTGATGAATAGAAAGTTCAAAAGAACAACATTTATTTGAAATAGAAACTTTTGTAACATTATAAATGTCTTTACTGTCACTTTTGATCAATTTAATGCATCCTTAATGAATATATTTATCCTTCTGTCCCAGTTTAATAAGGACAGTCAGCTATAAGAAGTACAAGACTATGAGTTTTAGGAAATTATAGTTGCTTTCTATAATAGGGACAGTCCTGCTGAGTAACCTGAGGTTAAGTCTCTTACACAAGTCTGTGGGGTTTGAACCTTATTATCAGTCTAGACTTTTAACGACTAGACCACACCATCCCAAACAATAACACACACACACACACACACACACACACACACACACACACACACACACACACACACACACAGTGACTCACCGCATGGGTAACTGAGCACCTGGATGTCATCAATGGCAATAAAACCTCTTCTGCCGTTTGTCACCTCTGCCTCGAATATGACCTGCACAAAGAAACAGGAAACAGGATGTGTGTTTTAGATGAGCTGCTATTCATTCACAACAAATGAAATCAAATGAAAGAATGAATGAACGAAAAGAGTTTTTGCTTGAATGTCATTCATTTCTATTAAAGAACATCTCTATTATTACACCACACCTCTGCTGCTATCCTTCAAATAGTAAAGTACTATCCTTGTACTATAAAGGATATAATACTATAAAGTACTATCCCTGTACTTCAAAAATATATTTTTTAAACTACTTGATAATATAATATTAATGAAATAAAAGGCCACTTAAGTGTACTTAAACATAACTTTCATGACTTTTCTTAATAGTGCACTTTGTATTAATGTCAAATTAAAAGTTGTACTTTAAAGCACATATTAAATCTTTTGTTTTGCACATATTTTTTTATCATTTTAACTGTAGTGTGTTATTTGATACAAAATACAAATGACTTACAAGTTTCAGCGGAAATGACATTAAAATATAGGCCTATATTAGTTTAACAGTTTAGATAATGCTTGTCAGTACATTTGACATTTTAACCATATTTCAAGGACAACAGAATTATGAAAGTACATATAAAGATGTACTAAAGCCCTACTTCACTCTACTAATTGAATTGAATAAATGTAATTTGTAATTAAAAATTTTTAATTACACAAATGCTAAAGTGCACTTCTTTTTCACGTGTAACCTGACTCTGTTACACACCTCTGATATTCAACTAGCCATCTGTTTACTGCTTCTGCGTTGTTAAACAGCTATTAAACTACACCATTCAATGACGTTGATCTCAACAATAACAGTAGTTTTTGTGACTCTCACGAGGGTCACGTTCAAACGTCAATGTGAAACAGACGAGTCTTTGTGTCCAAGGCTCTGGTTCAGCTGCGTTCGCCTGCGGTCATTACAGCCGTCAGAGAGCGTCTCTGTTTATATACAACTGAGCGCCAAATCTCATTGTGTTAATCTCGAAAGACAAAACAGATTTTCACAAACAGTTGCTCATTTCTGGGAGAAAAAGCTTTTCAAGCAAACACCCACGCGAGGACAGAAAAGGCGTAATTGAAAATCCTGTGAATGGCGAGGTCAGTCTTAGGTTTCTATTACTGAACTCAAAGCAAGACTGAATAAAGTTGAATTCGCTCTGTATTCTGCCTCGACGTCAAGGTCTGGCTTTTGTATGCTGCTTTCCAAATGAACCTTTAACGTCGTGCCCTGGCGTCAAGATGGCAGCAATCAAGCCTGTGAGCGCTAAGCCTGCAATCTGAAAGTGACCCAGTCGTATCAGGCCAGGTCCGGCTTTCAGACGGAGGAGAAGCCATTTCAATTAGAGCCACGGCCATCTGCAGCCCGCGTGAGGGAATATTGATAGTGCTTTTCTTTTAGCGGAGCGTCTGGCCCTTTAAACTGATCTCTCTTAAAATGCCTCTGACATTTCCAATGCAAATCTCGGGCCCGCTCTTGGTCAGTAATGCTTATGAGCCGATTATGATGTAAATCTTCAAAAGTGTTCTGGCTGAATGCCGTTGTGCAGCCGCAGCTCTCTCTCCTGCTGCAGGATTCACTCGTACAGTAATTCTGCTGATCAGCAATCAGTTATGTAGACTCTTCTTACAGTCCCGCAACAGTGTTACTCTAGTGAACAGAGCGAATCTGTGTCTCACCGCTAGTACTTAGAGAGTTTCAGGCCATTTGATTTGGCCAGTGCTACACTGATATGACATCTTGCAATTTTTAGCCCTTGGATACCTAAATATTTGGTTTTCATGCTTCTTAACCAATTATTGTGTAAGAATTTTCTTAAAAATTTTTTTAATATAATAATACTATATTACAGGCTATTTATTATAATTTAATATTATATTATTTAACAATAAATAATAATAAAATAATTTATTAATTTCTAAATAATGAAATGATTAATATATAAATAAACAATTGATAAATCTATACATTTAAATAAACTTGACATGAAAATTTGATACTGCAGCAACTATATATATATATATATATATATATATATATATATATATATATATATATATACACACATATACACTCAACAAATAATCCTGCCTGTGTTACTCAACATCAGCAATATCTAGTTAATAATAATAATAATAATAATAATAATAATTTATGTTAAATTGTCATTGCAGAAAAAACATATATACTCATTTTAGAAATTTCCATGACATTTTAATATTTTACTCATTTTCCAGACTTGGAAATCCTAATTTTATTTCCCAATTCCCTGACATTTCCATGTTTTCCATGGCCGTGGGACCCTGCAGTGTGTGTGTGTGTGTGTGTGTGTTTTGGAGCGGCTATCAGAGAAGACGACTCAAAGATTCAACAGTGTCTCAGCTGAGGAAGCGGCTTTGGCAAGAGTGAACATTGCTGATATGAGAAGAGGAGAAAAGAACATAGGATGAAAAAAAAAACGAGGTGAGAAAAAAGAGAAAGAGACAGAGGGAGATATTCTGGGACTGGCGTGACATCCTGCACCCCAGCAATTATCCCATCAGCCCCGGACAAAAGCAGCTCTGAACTGGAGATGTGCACGGCTAGACACTTTCAAAACCGTCAGTGGGCTGCCTGAACCGCCAGTCCAATTAAAACACCCCGAATAATCAGGCTGGTTCTGAATAATGAGGCTAGTCAGAGTGTGAACAGCATGAGTCATGTAGAAATTTCCAAATCACTGTACGAAGCAGTCGACTCCACTAATCAACTAGTTGACTTTTGTGACTAGAGCGGCAACTAACGTTTTGTGTTACTTATTGTAAGAGACTCTTTGCTCAAATAAATATCTTGTGTATCGGCCAATAAAAGCAATTGTCTGCACTATCGGCCATTGATCAGCTGGTGATCAGGGCCGATTATTTCCTGTCAATCAAAAGGCGGCAGAAAAACGTCTTGACTGCAACTTGTGTGTGAATGTCTCTTGTGCAGAAATTAGAGTTGTCAAAGTTAATGTGATAGTAACGCAGTCTAACTTCGTTAATGCAGGTTCTATTTGATCCATTAATCACCCGCAGTTCAAGCCAGGGTTTCCAAGTCCACAGTTTTCCCTTCACCAAACATTTTTTGTAGTGCGCCTCCCACCCAAAAGTCT